>JAVIAB010000059.1:16524883-16924883 GCA_032433765.1 Megaustenia siamemsis | reverse complement strand
CCATTCATCTAACACATTTCATATCAGTTGAGATTAATTTTTCTTATTGTTTTTTGTATATAGGGTCCAGGACTAGCATTGTTAGTACAAAGTTGTGATGAAGATTGCATGTAAAGTGCCCGTTTTGCCTCTAGAGTTATTTCCTGGTTGGATAATAATGGTGATAGCTGTCCAACAATTTACAAGCTTTGCTGCATCTTGAGTCTATTTCTGCTGTTTGTGAATTGTCGTTTGTCGCTAGACGTATTAAGTATTTAAATCCATCTACTTGTTTTAGCTGTCTGTCGTCTATGGTTATGGTCTGTTTCTCTTTTGCTATATATATGACTTATTTTTGTTGATGCTGATTTTGTTGTTGTGTTTTGTGCCTGTGATGTTCAATCTATTTAAGTGTTCTTGTAGGTCATCTATGTTTCCATGTATTAGTGCCTGGTCGTCTGCAAATAGAAGCCCGTTGATCTCCCCTGTTTATGACGGGTTTCCTAACTTGCTCATATAGACCATATATGTAATAAAAATGATAAGGGGGGTAGCACGCACCCGTCTTACACCTAATCTAACTTCGAAGTGGTCTGAGTAATCTGCTGCTGTTCTGACTGTGCAAATGCTATTGATGTATGACCATTTAATTAGATTGGTTAGATGCTGGCTTACTCCGTATGTTGTTAGTATCTCCCACAGTTGTTCTCTTTTTACTCTATCAAATGTTTTTTTTCCTGGTCAATGAAAGTTATGTACAAATTTGTTCGGTCGTCTTTTCTGCTAGCTATCTTAAGGTGAGAGCATCAGTTAATCTTCTGTCTTTTTTCGAAACTCTATTTGAGAATAGCTTAACTGTAGTTCTATTTTTGGTCTCAGCCCGTTTTACCACAATTTTGGCGTAAACATTTCCTAAATGGCTAAGAAACGATATACCTCTATATTGATTGCTGTCTCTTTTGCTACCTTTCTTTTTTCCAAATTGGAACGATGATTGCATGTTGCCAGTCTTCTGTGACTTTTTGTCGGTGCCGCCCTGCATTGAATATTCTGTGCAGCCATGTCACTCCCGTTTCCTTTGCTGCTGCTATTATTTCTATTGATATGTTATCTATCACCAGGGCTTTATTTGTTTTTGTATAATTTATTACTTCTCCGATTTCCTCTTTCATGACTCGGGTTCAGTATTTGTGATTTTTGTTCTCTTTTTGGTAGTTAGTATCATGTCTAATAAGTTTACAAAATATTCTTTCCCATCTCTGTTGCATTTGTTGGTTATTTGATATTGGCCGTTCGTCTTTGTCATTTATGAGCTCATTAGGTTTGTGTTTTCTTTTGTTTGTGTTCTTGTTGCTTTTACTGCTTCGTAGAAATTGTTGGGGCCTGTTTGATGTCCCTTCATAGCTTATATTTTGTCCGAATTATGTCCATTCATTTTGCTTAGTTTATTTGATCAACGTTTTAACTTTTTTTTTCCAAGCTAAACCATATTTTTCATACTCATCTTGCTTCTTATTCTGACTCCAATTTTTAAGGTTTCTTCTTTTCTTTAATTGCTTCTCTGATTGCTTCGTTCCACAACGGTGGGCTCTTTTTCCCTTCTTTTGTACTTAGCTTTATTGCACATTCTGTTTTGCGATGATGATTACTGTTTTCTTAAACTGTTACACTTTTCTTCAACTGTGCTTACATCGTTTGGATGATTCTTGAATAAATTTTAGACTTTCTTACTATGGTTTTCTTGATTCTTGATATTTAAATAGTTTTATTTTTATTGTCTGTTCTTTTTTCTTCTTTTGTTTTATTTGCGTATATTCTCTTTCCTTTTGACTGCGCGTGATCATAACCATTTTATTATCCATGCCGTCTGTGATATTATGGATAGCTCTGCTGTCGATTACTGATCACAGATCTTACACATCATCATCATCATCAAGTACCGGGCCTGCTGGCGTTGGTGATCATGTCTCTCCACAACTTTCGATCTCGGCAGCTATTGATCATTTCTGTTGTTGACCTTCTGCCAAGCCGTTCTCTTAAGCTGTCTGTTATTCTTTTCTCTTTGCTTCCCTCTATCTCTTCGTCCCTCAATTTTTCCAGTTATTACAATATATTCCAGTTGTTTTCTTCTCATTACATGGCCAAAAAATTATGATTGTTTCTTCCTAATATTGGAAATTAGCTCTCTTTTTGCATTGACACCTCTCAGAACATCTTCATTACTCTTCTTAGCTGCCCATGGTACTCTCAACATTCTTCTGTAAAACCACATTTCTACAGAATCCAGTGATTTTCTTGTCTATTGTCCTATTGTCCATGATACGCATTAATACGTTAAGACTGGCTCTACGTAACATTTAAGAACTTTTTTTCTTGTTTCTATTGTCAAAAATGGATTGCATAGTATCTTCCTCATTTTTTGGAAAGCTGCTTTTGCCTGAGCCATTCTGCATCTCACCTCTTTTGTACATCTTCCGTCTGACGTTAACAAAGTTCCCAAATATTTAAATTCATTTATCTGTTTTAATATAGCGCCACTCGTTTTTATTTTGCACTGAGGTGTTGTCTTTTGCTTTGTTGTTACCATTATCTCTGTCTTTTTGCTATTAAGATTATTATATTATGACCACCAATTGTTATTCCAGGCATGTCACATATGGATCTTAAAATAATCTCACTATAAATATTAAACAAATCTGGTGACAGCACACAACCTTGTCTAACACCATGTTTTATTTGTTGAAACATTCCCAATTGGTTTGCAGTTCTGATGGCCGCTGTTTGTTGCCAGTACATGTTCTTTATTATTCTTAGATCTTTGCTTTCTAAAATGTTGATTATTTCTTGGTTCTTTACTTTGTCAAATGCCTTGGTGTAATCTATGAAATATAGGTATAGATCTGTTTTCACCTCTATGGCTCTTTCTACTAAAGATCTTATGCTATAAATGGCATTGCTTATTCCTTTATCTCTAACAAAACCACACTGTTCATCGCTAATTTCTGAACTGATTTTGTTTCGCACTCTTCGCATGATGATTCTTAGTAATATCTTAGTCATGTGACTCATATGGCTTATTGTGCTATGATCATCGCATTCAATCGCACCCGATTTCTTTGGTAGGGCTATGAATATTGATTTGAGCATGTCGTCTGGTATATATCCGCTGTTGTAGATATCATTTAATATTTTTGTTATTATTTCTATTCTAAAATCACCCATGGCTACAATCTCTTCTTTAGTTATATTATCTGGTCCATGAGCTTTGCCTGCTTTCATATTGCGCAAGGAGTCTTCCACTTCTTCTCTGAGTATTTCTGATCCTTCTCCATTATTCTTAATATTTACTTCCGTTCTTTCATCATTATAAAGATCTTAAATATATTCTTTCCACCGTTCCTATACGTTTTCTTGATCAATCAACAGTTCTCCTTCCTTTGCTCTTAAACATCCAGTTTTTTATTGCGCTTTTCTTCCTGTTAATTCCTCAATTTGTTTGTATATAGCTTTAGCATCTCCTTTTTGTTGCATTTCAATCTCTTTGCATCTCTCTTTTAGCCATGCTTCTTTTGCTTCTTTGCATTTTACTACAATTTCTTTTTTTAATCTCTTATACTCATCTATATTTTTTAAATTTCTTCTTCTTGTATCCATTAGCTGCAAAATGTCATCTGTCATCAATTTCTTTCTTGAATTTGTCCTCACTGGTGGTATGAACTCTTTTGATGTTTGTTGCATTGATTCTTTTAGCATTTCCCACTGTTCATCAATGCTTTGTATCTTCTATATTGCATTGTACCTGTTCTGAATTGTGATTTTATATTTGTCTTGCAGCTTCGTGTCTGATTTTAGTAAATCTAAATTTAACTTGATGTTAACTGAAGCTCATTTTGTTTTTTTAAATTTTACTCTAAGCTTTCCCACAACTGGTACATGATCACTATTGCAATCTGCCCCTGATCTAGTTTTCACACACACCAGACTATTTCTAAATCTATTGCTTATCATTATATAACCAATTTGATTACGTGTGTTTGTCCCTGGGATTTGTCCATGTCCACAGACGTCTTGGATGTTGCTTAAACCAGGTATTTCCTATCATCATGTTGTGTGTTCTTGCCCAGTCAATAAGTTTCTCACCTCTTTCTTTCATTCGCCTAAGCCATAATGACCAACTACTTCCTCAACTCTTTCCCTTCCTACTTTTGCGTTAAAATCCCCTAGAACTATGGTGTTTTCATGTGGTTTGCATTCATGAAGTGTCTCATTTAACTCGTCGTAAAATTTATCAATAGTTTCCTTTAGACTGTCTGCTGTTGATGCGTAAACCTGTATAAGATTTATGTCTATTGGCTTTCCATTCAATTTCACTAAAAGGACTCTGTCAGATATTGAATAAAAGCCTTTCACTGTTCTTGCTCTATCTGCATCCAAGATGTTACCTACTCCTCTTTGGTGTTCAGTACCTCCAGAATAGATTATTTTATGTTTATAAGAGTACATCTCCCCTGATCCAGTGTATCTCAATTCGCTAAGTCCCAGTAATTGTAAACACATTCTTTTCATTTCTTGTATGGTGTTTTCATCTTACACATATCAAATGTTAAAATTAGAATAATAAGATGCGTTGTTGGACAAAAAAAGGATAAAAGTGGATTGAATGTAAAAGAGGTGATGTGTTATAGAAGGAATTGCGTAATTCATGAGGTGAGTAATAAGTAGCAGGAGTTGAGTTAATTATGTTATTTGTATTGACTGTCAGCGACTGTCGACACTAAGTGACTCATTATTGTCGGTTTAAAATGTTCTCTCAAAAAAACGAGAGAGAGAGAGAGATGGAGAGAGAGCGGAACAACTAATTATAACATTCATAAATAAGTACTAATGAATGCGACATAAACATGCACATATGACATACATACATACGAATTTATGTCCGTCTCCTCTTAGTCGTAGCGAGTCAAATTTCCTCAAATATAGTCAAATTCAGCTGATGCAACATGTGAAATAGTTGATAACATCCCAATCAACGCAGAAGATGAACTTATTACTAAATCCATAAGTAGTTCAAAGAACTGACTGTTGAACAACCAGTGCAAGGTTGATTCGTCTCGTGAAGGTTGAGTGAGGGCATGCACGCACTCCTCGTAACACCAGAATCATCGGAAGCTACACCAAAAAGGTATTCTCATGACTTTCTCCTAAAGAATCATACATGTCTCTTTAATGTAAAGCAAAATGATAAACAAGACAAAAGCCTATTTTGTCTTATAAAGTTGCCCAGAGACAATACTTTACTCTTTGTCACTTATTTTGTTTAGACTCTTACCGTTACCAAGGCCCCAACTTTGAGGTGAGGTAACATTTTAATTAGCTGTTATCATTGACCCAGCAATGATGGCAGAGGATAGTCTATTGTGTTAGTTCCTGGTCTCGTTTGTTGGAACTGGTAGTACTGCCAGGTGCCATGTGTTGTTCCTGAGCACAACACTGAACGAGTGTTGTTCTGAATAAAGAGTGTGGCAGAAAAACATGGTGACGAACCAATAAATTTCCTAACGATGTCAAAAAATATAGTACTGGAACACTACCTTTATAACTAAACATTACCACACCAAAATACACTACATTTACCAATATACACTACATTTACCACTATACTCTACTGTTACCACTATACACCACTGTTACCATTGTACACCACATTTATTATTACACATTGCACTTATCACACTATACACTACATTTACCACTATACTCTACTGGTACCACTATACACTACATTGACCACGATACACTATATTTACACTATACTCAACTGTTACCAGTGTACACCACATTTACCACTTTACATAACATTTACCACTATACACCATAGTTACCGCTATACACCTCATTTACCACTATACACTACATTTACAACTATACTCTGTTGTTACCACCATATACTACATTTACAACTATACTCTATTGTTACCACTATACACTACATTTACCACTATACACCACATGTATCACTATATACTACATTTACCACTATACACCACATGTATCACTATATACTACATTTACCACAATACACCACATGTATCACTATATACCACATGTACTACTATATACCACACTTACCGCACCATACGCTACCTTATTTTGCACGTAACAAGTCTGGTACAACATTGATTATTTCTGTTACAGGTTCCCACTGATTCGTCCTCCAAAAGGCTTTGTCGGTCCCTGCTAGAATTAGACAGACTATATACGAAAATCGACGTTAAACGTGATGATTAAGACCCCTGGATCGGCTCTTTCTCATTTAGGTCCATTTTGTTTCTGCTTTATATTATAATCAGTGCAAATGACACATAAATTAGCTGTTTTATTTTTGTCTTTGTTATTTTGAGAGGAGTTGTTTAGTATTTTTTTTGTCTCTAGCTTAACCAGCATTTTGTTTTCTCAACTTTGTTTTCCTATTTGGGTGTAACTATAAAAGATGGTATTTATGCGATACGTGTAGGTTTTATAGATCTGTTACTTTATGTTGTGTTATTTTTAATGTAATCCGCTGATTTCAACATTAAATGTCACTATTAAAATAAACAATTGTTTTTCTTATTATAGATGATAATGCAATAATTCTAAATTAGTCTCAGTCGGCGGTATAAATATTTGTTGTGTGATTAATTGAACTTTTTTTAAAGAAGAAAGAAGAGGGCGCTCTGGAAGAGACCAAAAAAAAATGGCATCTTACGACATTAAGTTGGTATGTTCTCTACATAAAAATAGTGATGTAGTTACTGGCAAGGAAAATGAAATGTTAGGGATAAAAGCATTAAACAATTATTTGACCAACACGGCAGTTGGCAGAAAGAAGAAAGGGAAATCATAATCTAGCCAGATATCAACATGAGTAGACAGGTCGTTCTATTATCTGTTGATAATATCGCTGCTACTATCATCGTCATCAAGTACCGGGCCTGCTGGCGTAGGTGATCATGTCTCTCCACAACGTTCGATCTCGGCAGCTATTTATCATTTATGCTGTTGACATTCTGCCAATCCATTCTCTTAAGCTGTCTCTTATTTTTTTTTCTCTTTGCTTCTCTCTATCTCTTCGTCCCTCAATTTTCCCAGTTGTTACAATATATTCCAATTGTTCTCTTCTCATTACATGGCCATAAAAATGATGATTGTTTCTTCCTAATATTGGAAATTAGCTCTCTTTTTGCTTTTACCTCTCTCAGAACATCTTCATTACTCTTCTTAGCAGTCCATTGTATTCTCAACATTTTTTTGTAAAACCACATTTCTACAGACTCCAGTGATTTTCTTGTCTGTTGTCCTACGGTCCATGATTCGCATCCATATGTTAAGACTGGCTCAACGTAACATTTAAGAAATCTTTTCCTTGTTACAATTTGTCAAAAATGGGTTGCATAGTATCTTCCTCATTTTTTGGAAAGCTGCTTTTGCCTGCGCTATTCTACATCTCACCTCTTCTGTACATCTTCCGTTTGAGGTTAACAAAGTTCCCAAATATTTAAATTCATTTACCTGTTTTAAAATTGTTCCACTTGCCTTTATTTTGCTCTGTGGTGATGTCTTTTTCTTTGTTGCTACCATTACCACTGTCGTTTTGCTATTAAGGCTGAATCCTTTATTTTTGCTTTCTTTCATTATAATGTCATATGACTCATAAGGCTTTTTGTGCGAATCTTATTGTAAATGGATTACATACGATATTTTGCAGCTAATGGACACAAGAAGAAGAAATAAAGATGAGTATAAGAGATTAAATAAAGTAATTGTAGTAAAATGCAATGAAGCAAAAGAGGCATGGCTAAAAGAGAGATGCAAAGAGATCGAATTGCAACAAAATAGAGATGCTAAAGCTATATACAAACAAATTGAGGAATTAACAGGAAGAAAACGCGCAATAAAAAAATGGATGTTTAAGATCAAAGGAAGGAGAACTGTTGATTGATCAAGAAAACATAAGGGAACGATGGACAGAATACAATAAGGACCTTTATAATAATGAACGGAAGTAAATATTAAGGACAATGGAGAAGGACCAGAAATACTCAGAGAAGAAGTGGAAGACGCTTTGCGCAATATGAAATCAGGCAAAGCTCCTGTACCAGATAATATAACTAAAGAAGAGATTGTAGCCATGTGTGATTTTGAAATAGAAATAATAACAAAAATAGTGAATAATATCTACAACTGCTTATATATACCAGACGACATGCTCAAATCAATATTCATAGCCCTACCAAAGAAATCGGGTGCGATTGAATGCGACGATCATAGCACAATAAGCCTTATGAGTCATATGACTAAGATATTACTAATAATCTTCATGCGAAGAGTGCGAAACAAAATCACTCCAGAAATTAGCGATGGACAGTGTGGTTTTGTTAGAGATAAAGGAACAAGCAATGCCATTTATATCATAAGATCTTTAGTAGAAAGAGCCATAGAGGTGAAAACAGATCTATACCTATGTTTCATAGTTTACACCAAGGCATTTGACAAAGTAAAGCACCAAGAAATAATCAACATTTTAGAAAGTATAAACATAGACAGCAAAGATCTAAGAATAATAAAGAGCATGTACTGGCAACAAACAGCGGCCATAAGAATTGGAAACCATTTGGGAATGTTTCAACAAATAAAACAGGGTGTTAGATAAGGTTGTGTGCTGTCACCAGATTTGTTTAATATTTATAGTGAGATTATTTTAAGATCCATAAGGGACATGCCTGGAATAACAATTGGAGGTCTTAATATATATAATCTCTATGAGATGATCTCAGAGTATGCTGATGATACAGTATTAATCGCTAAGAGTGAAAATGAGTTACTAGAAATGTTGGACATTATAGTGAAAGAAAGCAAAAATAAAGGACTCTGCATTAATAGCAAAAGACATAGGTAATGGTAACAACAAAGAAAAAGACATTATCTCAGTGCAAAATAAAGACAAGTGGGACAATATTAAAACAGGTAAATGAATTTAAATATTTGGGAACTTTGTTAACCTCAGAAAATGTACAAAAGAGGTGAGATGCAGAATGGCTCAGGCAAAAGCAGCTTTCCAAAAAATGAGGAAGATACATGCAATCCATTTTTGACAATACAAACAAGAAAAAGAGTTTTTAAATGTTATGTAGAGCCAGTCTTAACATATGGATGCGAATCACGGACAATAGGACAACAGACAAGAAAATCACTGTAGTCTGTAGAAATGTGGTTTTACAGAAGAATGTTGAGAGTACCATTGACAGCTAAGAAGAGTAATGAAGATGTTCTGAGAGAGGTCAAAGCAAAAAGGGAGTTAATTTCCAATATTAGGAAGAAACAATCATAATTTGTTGGCCATGTAATGAGAAGAGAACAACTGGAATACATGTATATTGTAACAACTGGAAAAATTTAGGGACGAAGAGATAGAGGAAAGCAAAGAGAAAAAATAACAGACAGCTTAAGAGAATGGCTTTGGTAGAAGGTCAACAACAGAAATGATAAATAGCTGCCAAGATCGAAAGTTGTGGAGAGACATGATCACTTACGCCAGTAGGCCCGATACTTGATGATGATATTAAGGTTGTTATCGGATGTCGCACAGGTTGGATATATATTTATCAATATTACTACTAGTATTAGATGTAAAAAAAACACAATTAAAGTACCCCCGTCACGCTAAGTGACGTATAGGGAATATGGTGTTAGTGACCTTAAATTTTACAGACCATTGGCACATGATTTTTTGGGGTAATGTGATCGGTATTACGCCCGTGCCGCTTTATTTTCCCAGAAAAATATCAGGTACCCATTAAAGGCTGGGGGAAACGCGTAAGCCGTCTGTTCCGGATCGAACCCTACCTGTTGTCCTTTGTAGTCCAGTTCACTAACCACTGAGCTATCGCAGCTCCCTAGTATTGGATGTGACATAGGTTATATAAAGGTCTATTATATGTCCATATCACCTGCTACTGCAAGATGTAACAGTAGTTAGATAAAGATATGGTATCTGGCCGTATCACTGCTACTGCAAGATGTAACAGTGGTTAGATAAATATATGGTATCTGGCCATATCACATCTACTATCTGATGCCACAGAGGTAAAGAAAATCGTATTATCTGCCAATATCGCCGTTACTATAAGACGTCACAGGTTAGATAATGATACATTATCTGTCAATATTATTGCTACTATAAGACGTCACAGGTTAGATAATGATACATTATCTGTCAATATTATTGCTACTATAAAACGTCACAGGTTAGATAATGATACATTATCTGTCAATATTATTGCTGCTATAAGACGTCACAGGTTAGATAATGATACATTATCTGTCAATATTATTGCTACTATAAGACGTCACAGGTTAGATAATGATACATTATCTGTCAATATTATTGCTACTATAAGACGTCACAGGTTAGATAATGATACATTATATGTCAATATTATTGCTGCTATAAGACGTCACAGGTTAGATAATGATACATTATCTGTCAATATTATTGCTACTATAAGACGTCACAGGTTAGATAATGATACATTATCTGTCAATATTATTGCTACTATAAGACGTCACAGATTAGATAATGATACATTATCTGTCAATATTATTGCTACTATAAGACGTCACAGGTTAGATAATGATACATTATCTGTCAATATTATTGCTACTATAAGACGTCACAGGTTAGATAATGATACATTATCTATCAATATTATTGCTACTATAAGATGTCACAGGTTAGATAATGATACATTAATTGTCAATATTATTGCTACTATAAGACGTCACAAGTTAGATAAGGATATATTATCTGTCAATATTACTTCTACTGTAAGATGTCACAGGTTAGATAATGATACTTATCTGTCAATATTATTGCTACTATAAGACGTCACAGGTTAGATAAGGATATATTATCTGTCAGTATTACTGCTACTATAAGATGTCACAGGTTAGATAAGAATATATTATATGTCAATATTACTGCTACTATAAGATGTCACAGGTTAGATAAGGATATATTATCTGTCAATATTACTGCTACTATAAGATGTCACAGGTTAGAGAAAGCTTTATTATTTTTCTTGTATTGTGGAGAACGTGTATCTGAAAATTAAACAATACTTTTAAACGTAATTTTGACGGAAAAAAAGATATGAAGATAATGGCATTATTAATCGTATCGATAGCAATCTGCTTATTCAGAGTACTGGCTGTTAATGTAAACAAAATACCCTCTATGATGCTATCAAATCCTACATTACAACTAAATTTGTACAATTCTCAGTGCGGTAGCAACGAATATTTTTGACGTCAACTATGTGTTTCCAAGCGGCACGGGCGTAATACCGACCACATTACCCCAAAAATCATGTGCCGAAAGTCTGTAAAATGTATGGTCACTAACACCATATTCCCTATACGCCGCCACTTGGCGTGAAGGTGTACTTTACTTTACTTTTTTTATGTGTTTCCATGGTGCTATGGCTGCTTATGAAAAAACATTTATAACAAGACTAAATCTTGTTAGGAAAAGTAAACACATATGAATAAATTATTATGAAGATTAGTACTAATCTGCTCATACTGACTTCATTAGAGATTTAACTGATGCAATTTTATTATTCAAACAACGCGCATAACAAGCAAGAGAATATAAATAATATATATTCATTGATTCCATTGGCAGAGAAAAGTTATTGGACCGAATTAGCAGTTGCTAAACGTGGGAAAACAAATCATGTAAGAGAACATCAAACGCGTATCTACCAACGTAAACATGATGTAACGCAATAGCAGTAACACTGCTTCCTGCGGCAAGATTAAATCTTCTAATACCTAAAAGCAGGAAGTAAAACAGAGAAGAACATTGTCCTTGTTTGACACTACAGTAAACGGCATGAACGAAAAATGGAGGCAATGTATACAAACTGTATTCTATTCTGGGACATATCATTAACCAACAATAATTACAAAAGTCTGTAAGAGAAAATGACAATAAGATGGTATGATTCAGGCAAGAAATGCCAAGTGTTAAATAACAGAGGTACAATGAAAGTAATACTCAATCATCATCATCATCATCAAGTACCGGGCCTACTGGCGTAGGTGATCATGTGTCTCCACAACTTTCGCTCTCGGCAGTAATACTCAATACCCGCGAAATTGCCTTGCTATCCCAGAATTGCCTTAAATGGAATCACTGTAGTTGAAAACTTCTCCTCTTGTGTAAACTACACATTCACATCTAAGAGTGAATCAGTGAAGGTCACAAAATTATATTCTCTCTGTGGTTTTACTAACTACAGGTCATGTGGCTTCTGTTGGATTGAAAATGACAAATTACCACCACTGTGTGTCTATATGTTTGGAATTGGAGTCATCAATGACGGCCTAACATCATCAAGTGCTATGACGATCATCATTTTCGGGAGGACGTGAACTCCCATGGTATATGGTGGATAGGCGGCAGGAACCATTGAAGGCTATGTCTGAAAAGTGTTCCTTCTTGCAGTTTCCTCATATTCCAAGTCCGGCTTGTTGCAGGAGCTACTGAGTTAAGTGCTCTGTGCACACCGTGAGCTGTGTGTCTCATCCGTTTTGATCCTGCTTCGATATCCCGCTTGTTTACGATGAATGATGATATCGTATGACAGGGAACAGTTGGCTGTGTTCACTTTCTGCGCGGTTTCGCCTTATGTCTTTTGGCGTGTGCTGAGACTGCTACGATGGGGACTACAGTTACCTTTCTTTGTTTGGGAGATGAGTTGGTAATTCGGATG
The DNA here is from genome assembly GCA_032433765.1 of Megaustenia siamemsis. Classification (NCBI taxonomy): domain Eukaryota; kingdom Metazoa; phylum Mollusca; class Gastropoda; order Stylommatophora; family Ariophantidae; genus Megaustenia; species Megaustenia siamemsis. The sequence goes on along the minus strand of JAVIAB010000059.1, from coordinate 16,912,086 downwards.
ATTCCACTGGCACGGGCGGTTGAGCAATTATGGATTTTAATTCGTTTGCTGTGATGCCGAGGCCTTCCATAACCAATAACCAATAACCCGCGAAAATAATATCATTGTTTTCAAGATGGGTGACAATCAACTCAAACAAAGAGACGATTTCAGATATGCAGTCAGTCTCGTGAAACATCACAATAAATAAGCAGTTGAAATTTACTCAAGAAGCATTATTTTTAGCATTAATCAATCAAGTACCATGTTGCTGGCGTAGGTGACCATGTCTCTCCACAATTATATACACCATATGAGTCTATTAAACAATTGACAATATTATTCAACATATTCTTCTTTCTAAGATAACTCAGGTTACGTTGGGGCATCTCAGACAACCTATTCTATTGGTCTCTATCTTCAGTCCCTCTTTGGGATTCGGCAAAATCGAGTCATGTCCATTCTGTTATGTTATCTTCCCACCTCTCTATTTGCTTATCTCTTCTTCTCACTCTTTGTCACAGTTCCTTGCAGAATGGTCTTTGTTAGGAATGCGATCAAGACACGTGACCAAACCATTCCACTTATTATTCGTTATTCGCTTGTAATGTTCTCGTTTTCTGAGGCAGGCATGTAGCTCAAGACGCCAGCATTTTGTAGTGTTTCCTTTGTGTAAAGCTGCCACCATACTCTGTAGGAGGTTACGTCACACTCCACTACTTGTTGCAGTTAACTTTGCACCTCTTCACAATAAATCAATAGATCATTATGTGCTCGGATGGTTTGTTGTATCTTTTTGGAGAACATTTTCATGTATGATTTGATCTAAGTAAGTGAAGCCCTTAATCTTGTGATAACATTTTATGTCCATAGCTTGTATTTTCTTGTGTAACTCTAGCCGTTGCCACTGTTATCTACAGAATGAGCACTCTTGAACACAATCTTCAATTCAGCCTTTTCTTAACAAAGTCAAACCCAAGTGATGTTGCTGTATCAATTACTTACCTTTCTTGTGTAGTTGTCTTAATTTATTCGTGACTATAATTAGCTTACTTGTTCTCGTTGGAAATCTTTCGACCGTTTGTTAACAATGATCTAAGATATTCAAAACTGAATACTCCTTTAAATATTTATGTTTTCACGCATATATTATTATCTGTTATATTAGTCGTAAAGATATTTTTTCATCATTATGTGGCGTACCATTTGGCGTAGGCGATCACGTCCTTCCACAGTTTTCTATCCACAGAACATCGAACTAATTTTGTTGTTGATTGTTTTCCTCGCCATGTCACCAAGCTATTTTGTATCTTCTCACTTTAGGGATTTTGTGTTTCGTTCGTTGTAGGCTGCATTCACTAGAGTAGGCTGCAATATATGGGCGCAGCCATTGTTGTGTGTGCAACGTCGTCATAACGGATCATCGTATATCCATAGACCGGCCGTACGCTAATGTAGACATTGAAGGAAGATCTTACGATCTGATGTGCTTGATGTGCTACAGGGGTAATCCGACGACTAACTGTGTTTGATGTGTTCTGATGTTGCGTCAAAAACGATGTCCTAACATCATCAGTGTGTTTCATCAGTTTTGATCGTGTTTTGATATTCCGATTGTTTACAATGAAGAATGATATCGTATGACAAGGAACAGTTGGCTGTGTTCACTTTCTATGCTGTTTTGCCGTATGTCTTTTGACGTGTGCTGAGACTGTTATGATGGGGTCTACAGCTACTTTTCTTTTTTTGGGAGATGAGTTAGTAATTCGGATGATTCCACTGGCACGGGCGGTTGAGCAATTATGGATTTAATTCGTTTGCAGTGATACCGGGGCCTTCCATGACCATAACCATAACATATATCATAGTTACATATTAGAATCTACACCAGCAGGCCACTTGATGTTGATAATGATGAAATATATAATAGCTGCACATTGGAATCTACACCAGCAGGCACGCCACTTGATAATGATGATATAGACACATATATAAAAGTTGCATATTAGAATCTACACCAGCAGTCACGCCACTTGATAATGATGATAAAGACACATATATAAAAGTTGCATATTAGAATTCTCTTAGCGTTAAGTGAGGTAATAAGTGCAATACAGAGAACAATGCAACTCTGTATTGATTTCATCGATCCTACAAAGACTTACGTCAGAGCTGTAGACAATTTCTTATTGTTTGTTTTCTTAGAGAGAAAGTAACAGAAAATATTGGGAATACATTAATGTATCCAGCATGTATTATTTAATTAGTTTTTTAGTTGGATCAGTAATTAGCTGGTTGACTGATTGCTTCTTGGTTTTGTTTAGTTGGTTGGTTAGTTGAATGGTTGATTTTTTTTTGGTGGGGGGGAGGGTTATTTAGCTAACTGGTTGGTTAGTTGGTTGGGTGAGTGGATGGATAAATGGTTGCTTGTTTGCTTTGCTAGTTGGTTGGTTGATTAGCTAGCTGTTTGGTTTATTGCTTGGTTTGTTTGTTGGCTTCTATCGGGCCAATGTCAACACATAGTACACAAATTGTAACGAACTGTCTAGCTATGCACTGCTAGGTCATGTAAGTATTAACCGAAATTAGTTCTCTCCAACAATTTGAAGAAATAACGAATGTCGATGACTACTAGTAACAGGTTAACGATTTACCAGTTGAGACATGTCATGAAATGTTCAACATGAAACGCAAATATAAGAAAAAAAAATGACATCACAAATAAAATAACTGGTAAAACAAAAGACAGAATTAAAAACATCTAAATTTTGTTACAAGTGGCATATGCAGATGACCACAAAAATCTGGTGTATTAAAGATGAATAAACCTAAACAAAGTTATACAATTTGGCTAAAGAAGAACAAGCAGCAGAAATAAAACGTATTGTCTCCCTTTCCGGCTCTCACCTCTTCATCAATTGCCCTTAAATGGACGTTTATGCATTATGTTTTTGGTTTACAACAATGTGTGTATTTTTTAAAATGTAAGCCTTTTTGGTGCAACACATCCGACTACAGTACTGGATTGCATCCCTTTTCGATCCAACACATACGACTACACTACGGGATTACATCCCTATTCAATCTCTACTAACTTGGTTATACTAGTTAGTCTATTTCCAGAAGCATGACAGTGTAGGTGTGGAAGGGTCTTCAATGGCTGTTCTTGCCACTGTTTCTATAGCAATGACACAGCTGTAAGTCTCAAACAACAGGAAGCCATGATTCTATAGCACTGACACAGCTGTAAGTCTCAAACAACATGACAAGATTATAAATCAATAAGACGGCCGTAAGTCTCAAACAACATGAAGCCATGATTCTATAGCAATGAGACAGCTGTCAATCTCAAATAACAGGAAGTGATGATTATATAGCAATGAGACAGCTGTCAGTCTCAAATAACAGGAAGTGATGATTCTATAGCAATGAGACAGCTGTCACTCTCAAACAACATGAAGCCATGATACTGTAACACTGACACAGCAGTAAGTTTCAAACAACAGGAAGTCATGATACTGTAACACTGACACAGCAGTAAGTTTCAAACAACAGGAAGTCATGATTCTATAGCAATGAGACAGCTGTCACTCTCAAACAACATGAAGCCATGATACTGTAACACTGACACAGCTGTAAGTCTCAAACAACATGAAGCCATGATACTGTAACACTGACACAGCAGTAAGTTTCAAACAACAGGAAGTCATGATTCTATAGCAATAACACAGCTGTCAGTTTCAAACAACATGAAACATTGATTCTATAGCAATTACACAACTGTCAGTCTCAAACAACAGGAAGTCATGTTTCTATAGCAATGACACCGTTGTAAGCCTCAAACAACAGAAAGCACAACTGTCACAACTGTCAGTCTCAAACAACATGAAGCCATGATTCTATAGCACTGACACAGCTGTCAGTCCCTAACAACATGAAGCCATGATTCTAAACCAATGAGACAGCTGTAAGTCCCAAACAACACGAAGCCATGGTCCTATGGTAATAAGACAGCTGTAAGTCTCATACAACATGTAGCCATGGTCCTATGGTAATAAGACAGCTGTAAGTCTCATACAACATGTAGCCATGGTCCTATGGTAATAAGACAGCTGTAAGTCTCATACAACATGTAGCCATGGTCCTATGGTAATAAGACAGCTGTAAGTCTCATACAACATGTAGCCATGGTCCTATGGTAATAAGACAGCTGTAAGTCTCATACAACATGTAGCCATGGTCCTATGGTAATAAGACAGCTGTAAGTCTCATACAACATGTAGCCATGGTCCTATGGTAATAAGACAGCTGTAAGTCTCATACAATATGTAGCCATGGTCCTATCGATGTTTCTTGGCAAAGGAAAGAACAGTAACATCTGCAACAGCACACACAAACACGAGCGCGCACACACGTACACAATAATAGAAACATTTAAACAGATCACAGACCTTACCTAGGATGTGAAAGACTGTGTACTGTATTTGTCAATACAAAAGTACAAAATAGTAGATGGCAAGAAGAACTTGTTTCGATCGACCAGTTTTGCTTTGCTTTGCTAATAGGAATTTCTTATTGCACATCGGCAGATCCACAAGTACTCATATCTGTTTAGGAGTATATCCATCAACGTGTAGCGACTACAGATACAGTATTAATTTGGTTGATAAGACTTCTTTTGATTCCCGTGTAGCGCTATCGCCTGCCATCGCATACCCTGACATGATATTTGTGAATTCTGTCCATAGCTGCGTATTCAGGATCATTTCTTTGTGAGATGATTTAAGATTTAACTAAATCTAATTGATCATTATCCTTCAGTCGACCAAACCAATGAAACCACTAGGGCATGTTGTAAGAGAAGTGGAAGACTACTTAGGAGGAGCGCAAGATTACTGAAGCGGAGTCTATCTATCTATCTATTGACCTTTCGAGCCGTAATCGGCCCATAGGGCGTAGACCAAGATACACCTTCTCCTATATGAATTTTTGTTCTAGCAGTTTTCTTTTAAAGATATTTTATCAAATCTCGCCATCTGTCTCTGTTCTGTGCAAGCAGTTCTATCTCATTGAGGGAGCCGATTCCTGCTGCTCTTGCCTCTCTCATCAATGTTCTTCTCAGTGTCTCCCTGGGTCTTCCTCTTTTTCTTTTACCTGTTGTTTCCCATATAAGGGCTTGCTTTGCTATTCGATTATTATCTCTTCTCATCACATGTCCAACGTATGACCATCGTCTTTTCTTTATTACTGAAGATATTAGTGGTTGATTGGCGATTTCTCTAATTTCCTCGTTTGTTTTGAATTCGTTCCATTCTATACCAAGTATTTTCCTTAGACATTTATTTTCGAATGCGTTCAACTTTGTTTCTATATCTCTTGTTGTTTTCCAGCTTTCACACGCATACGTAAGGGTTGATAGTACATTTGATTTGAATAGCCTAAGTTTTGTGTTTGTGCTAATGAGTTTTGATTTCCACAACTTTTCAAGGCTTCTGAAAGACATTGCTGCTTTAGCCAGTCTGATTCTAATTTCTTTGCTTGTATCCCCTTCTCGATCAATGTGACTTCCAAGATAGATAAAGTGATCGATCTCTTCTACTGGTTTGTTTTCCATGTATATTTTGTCACTTGTTGGAATTAAACTTTTCATGACTTTAGTCTTTTTATGATTGACCTCAAGCCCAATTTTGCTGGCTATTGATGATAGTTCATTTGTGTTTTCCTGCATCGTTTTTATCTGACTGCTGATGAGAACTATGTCATCAGCAAAGTCGAGGTCCTCCAAATGGTCTCCTTGTATCCATTCGATGCCTTTATTACCAGTGCAGCATTTCTTCATTATGAAGTCCATAACAATTCCAAATAACAAGGGCGATAAAATACATCCTTGTTTAACCCCAGTTTCTATTGGGAAACATTCGCTCAGTCCTTCCTCTGTTCGAACTGCACATGTGTAACCATCATACATGTCTTTGATAATATTTATGATTTTTGATGGTAAACCATATTGCTTCAGAATTTTCCACAAAGAATCTCTATGAATACTATCAAATGCTTTTTTGAAGTCGATGAAGTTAAGTACAAAAGGTTTTTGCTTTTCAATGTGTTCCTCCAATATAAGTCGTAGAGTGAAAATGTGGTCAAGACAGCTTCTCCCTTTTCTAAACCCAGCCTGTTCTTCACGCATTACTGTATCTATTGAATCCTTTATTCTATTTGGGATGATTTTACAGAATAACTTTGAGGCAACTGACAAAAGTGTCACGCCTCTCCAGTTGTTACAATCTCTAAGATTGTCCTTTTTTGGGATCTTAACAATGATTCCTTTTTTCCATTTATGAGGCGTCTTCTCTGTTTTCCAAATGATGTTGAACATTTTTTGGAGATGTATTAAATTATGGCTATCAATTGCCTTGAGGATCTCAGCTGTTAACTTATCCCTGTATCAGGTCTACGTTTCATTAACAACATCGATTTTACGATAGCGGCTTGTTAAACCTCTGATCAACGGTTCTATACCAAGCCGGAGAAAAATAATTCCTCCATTTTGGAAACAACCGGAACGATTACTAAAGAGGAGTGCAAGATTACTAAAGAGGAGTGCAAGATTACTGAAGCGGAGTGCACGATTACTAAAGAGGAGTGCAAGATTACTAAAGAGGAGTGCAAGATTACTGAAGCGGAGTGCACGATTACTAAAGAGGAGTGCAAGATTACTTAAGCGGAGTGCACGATTACTAAAGAGGAGTGCAATATTACTGAAGCGGAGTGCACGATTACTAAAGAGGAGTGCAAGATTACTGAAGCGGAGTGCACGATTACTAAAGAGGAGTGCAAGATTACTAAAGAGGAGTGCAAGATTACTGAAGCGGAGTGCACGATTACTAAAGAGGAGTGCAAGATTACTGAAGAGGAGTGCACGATTATTGAAGGGGAGTGCAAGATTACTGAAGAGGAGTGCATGATTACTGAATCGGAGTGCACGATTACTAAAGAGGAGTGAAATATTACTGAAGAGGTGTGCACGATTATTGAAGAGGAGTGCACGATTACTGAAGCGGAATGCAAGATTACTGAAGAGGTGTGCACGATTATTGAAGAGGAGTGCGCGATTACTGAAGCGGTGTGCACGATTACTGAAGAGGAGTGCAAGATTACTGAAGCGGAGTGCAAGAATACTGAAGAGGAGTGCAAGATTACTGAAGAGGAGTGCAAGATTACTGAAGAGGAGTGTACGATTATTGAAGAGGAGTATAAAATTACTGAAGATGAGTGCACGATTATTGAAGAGGAGTGAACGATTACTGAAGAGGAGTGCAAGATTACTGAAGAGGAGTGCAAGATTACTGAAGAGGAGTGCACGATTATTGAAGAGGAGAGCAAGATTACTGAAGAGGAGTGCATGATTATTGAAGAGGAGTGCACGGTTATTGAAGAGGAGTGCACGATCACTGAAGAGGAATGCAAGATTACTGAAGAGGAGTGCAAGATTACTGAAGATGAGTGTACGATTATTGAAGAGGAGTATACGATTACTGAAGATGAGTGCACCATTATTGAAGAGGAGTGCACGATTACTGAAGAGGAGTGCACGATTACTGAAGAGCAGCTGCCTTTTCCTGAAGAGGCATTGTACGTTTACTGAAGAGGAGTTGCATTTTTTACTGAAGAGGGGTTGCACCTTCACTGAAGAGGAGTTGCATGTTTCCTGAAGAGGAATTGTAAGTTTACTGAAGAGGAGTTGCATGTTTACTGAAGTAAACAACAAAGCAACGAACGATATGACACAAAATATAATTTTAACGCAATAGTAAAGTCATGTTATTCCATCTCCTGTCTTCCTGGTTTATACCTCCACATATTCGCCTGTTCACTTTTGATGTTGTCAACCCATTTCAATCTGTGTATATCTCTACCTCATTTACCTTTTATTATCCATTTCAATATGATTTTTGGTAGATTAGTGCATCATTTTATTTTTGGAAAAAGTACTTCATTTATTGTATTCAAATAGTTCCCTTTTTTTAATTTCTAACCACAGCTTTATTATTTATTTTCTTCTTTGCCAAACATTTCTTCCCATACTTCTATAAATCAACATTTAAATGCATCTTTTATTTTTTTTTTCATAATTTAACATTCATCTTTCTGAATATGATATGAGTTTGAGTGGATAAAACACTGTATTATTGATTCTTATTTGCTGTAATACTGGATCAGATGTGAGTATCTAGCGCTTTTTATTAACATGTGTTTTTAATATTTCTGTGTTTTATTTATTTCCGCCTCATGTTTTCTTTGACCGTTATAGCATACCCAATATAGAAGATATATTCTTATACACTCATTAGGTTCTTTTCATCAACCTGGTCCATATGTTTATCATAGTTTTACACTATTTAAGTTTTATATGTAGCAAATATTCCCAATTGTCCAACAAGGAAATAACTCTAGAGGCAAAACTGGTACTTTAAAATACAATCTTCATCCCAACGCTGTGCAATAACATGCTAGTCCTGGACCTTAGATGCAAGAACAAAAACAAAAAAAAAAACCTCTACAGAGATGAAATGTGTTAGACGAATGACAGGAAACAGCTTACTAGACAATATCTCAGAAACGAAGAACTGAGAACAAAAGTTAGGAATAACCACCTCATTTGAATATATAAAGAAACAACAGATAAACAGGTTTGGCCACGTGACAAATCAGAGTGTTCAAAACACAACACAACGAGCATTCAATAAACGTTGCAATAACACCAGACTCAAGAAAGACCACGAAAAAGATAGATGAACGGAATATTAGATGCTCTTGGATACATAACAACAGCAAGAGCGAACAGAAGAGCAAAGGACCGCAAATTATATCTCCCCCCGACGCTGAAAGGCAGATAAAGAAAGAAAGAAAGAAGAAGAGGGTTATAAAGAAGGAGAAGAAGAATAAGACGTATTCCCAATTGCTCTTGCTTATTTCTTTAAATTGTTGGTATTGTAAAAGATCTTAAAGGCGTTGTATCTACATCACAATATCATTTACGTTTTCTAAATGAATTATGTTTCCATTTATGTTTGAGCGAAACCGCACAGAAAGTGAACACAGCAAACTGTTCCCTGCCGTACGATATCATCATTCATCGTAAACAATTGAAATATCGAAACATGACCAAAATGGATGAGACACACAGCTCACGGTTTGCACAGAGCACTTAACTCAGTAGCTCCTGCAACAAGCCTGATTTGGAATATGAGGAAACTGCAACAAGGAACACTTTCATACATAGCCTTCAATGGTTCCTGCCGCCTTTCCACCATTTTGACCGGAAGTACGCTTTCTCCTGAAAATGATGATCGTCATATTTTTTTTAATGTATAGTTTTTGATGATGTTAGGACATCGTTTTTGACTCCAATTCCAAACATATTAAACACAGTCGTCGGATTATCCCCGTCGCACATCAAACCATAAGATTTAAAGATCTTTTCATCGATAACATTGAATAATCAGTTATACAGCACACAGCACATTAAATTAGTATCCAAACACTATGCCGCTACACTCGCCACGATCTATTTAACAGACTTACGGGAGTTTTTTTTTTAAATAAACATTTCATGATATTAAGCAGCTAAAGCTTTAAAGAGACGAGACGAATATACGACGTTTTCGACCACAAAGCCTTCATTAGGTACAAAATAACAGACATTAATACAAAAACAGAAACCCAGGAGACGAATTTTACTTCCAAAAGTAAAGGATATCAGCATCATCAAGTACCGGGCCTGCTGGAGTAGGTGATCATGTATCTCCACAACTTTCGATCTTGACAGTTATTTATCATTTCTGTTGTTGACCTTCTGCCAAGTCATTCTCTTAAGCTGTCTTGTATCCTTTCTCTTTGTTTCACTCTATCTCTTCGTCCCTCAATTTTCCCAGTTGTTACAATATAATCTAGTTGTTCTCTTCTCATTACATGGTAAAAATATGATGATAATGTCGTCCTAGTACTGGAAATTAGCTCTCTTTTTGCTTTGGCCTCTTTAGAGAATGTGCCATTACTCCTCTTAGATGCCCATGGTATTCTCAACATTCTTCTCTAAAACCACATGTCTGCAGACACCAGTTATTTTATTATATGTTGTCCTATTGTCCATGATTAACATCCATATGTTAAGACTGGCTCTACATAACCTTTAAGAACTCTTTTTCTTGTTTCTATTGTCAGAAATGGTTTGCAAAAATGAATATGATATATATATATATATATATATATATATATATATATATATATATATATATATATATATATATATATATATAAAAGGATATATGAGCGTTTAAAAAAATAATAACTCTACAGATAGGATTAAGGGCTGACATTTGTTGTTGAACATTTAAACATGAAAGTGAGGTTACGTAAATAACAAATTAAAACTTTGAGTAAATTTCATGAATCATAACTTTATTACTTCATTTAAAGTAAAATGGTAAAGATCTGTTTACAGATACAAAGACAAAGAGGAAATATTTTCTTTTCAATTTAATTATATAGGAAATATGAATTTCGGTGTTTTTAGTCTTGAATATATGCAAGGATACATATATAGATAATACATGAATGCAGAAAGAATAAATTTAACTACCAAATAAAGAAAAAAACGCATTGCTCATAATTAGCTCAGTTTTGCGGGAGTTTCGTGCAGGGTCTGTCGTAATCTAATGGAGCGCCAAACACCGGATATCTGTAACAGAAATAGCAAAAGCCTTTTTAAAACTGTTTAAAATAGTAATGACAATGAAGACTAGGTTAAAAAAGTATGTTTGTTGTTCTACTTTTTACAACCTTTAGAGCAATAAATCATTTCAAGCCATCTTTATGGATGTCATTCAGAGCAACTGAATATTCGGGAAGGGAAATAACTTCTTTTGGATTAATGCGTAGTGTTCTCACCTGCCAAATTTCACTTGACATGATATTTGTGAAGTCTGTTCATGGCTGCGGACTCAGGGTCATTTCGTCTAGTGGATGATTTCAGATTTAACTAAATCTTATTGATCATTATACTTCAATTCATTAAACCCATAAAATCCCTAGGGTATATTGTTAGCTGAAGAGGAACGCATGGTTACTGAAGAGGTGTTGCAAGTTTATTTAAGAAGAGGGCAAGTTTACTGAAGAGGTGTTGCAAGTTTATTTAAGAAGAGGGCAAGTTTACTGAAGAGGTGTTGCAAGTTTATTTAAGAAGAGGGCAAGTTTACTGAAGAGGTGTTGCACGTATGCTGAAGAGGAGTGGCAGTTTACTGAAGAGAAGTGCAAGATTACTGAAGACAGGTGCACGTATGCTGAAGAGGAGTGGCAGTTTACTGAAGAGAAGTGCAAGATTACTGAAGACAGGTGCACGTATGCTGAAGAGGAGTGGCAGTTTACTGAAGAGAAGTGCAAGATTACTGAAGACAGGTGCACGTATGCTAAAGAGGAGTGCAAGTTTACTGAAGAAGAGTTTCAAGTTTTCGAGATGGAACATCGTTACATGTTTTTCCAACTTTCATCATTTCATTTTACACATGTCTTCTATGACATACTTTGTTAGACATAGGGTTCTTTGCTGTATTGGATGCTGGAGCTGCCTTTTTTCACTTAATTGACATATCAATAAATGTGAAGCTTTGAAGACATATACTTTTCTTGTCCTTGGATGGTATTGTTAAAGTGTAAGTATTGGATAACAATAATTTGATGATGAAATAAACAGCCGAATTGGTAAGGCAGCTACGACTTTCGGAAAACTCACAGAAAAGACCTGGAACAACACGAAACTAACTCGAAAGACTAAACTCTTAATATGTCAAATGTGTGTGCTTAGAACATTATTATATGGATCTGAGACCTGGACAACATACTTAAATCACGAACAAAGAATAAATGTCTTCCACATGAGATGTGTCAGCAGAATAATGCACATCAAACGGCAGGACCAAATTAACTGCCATGTAACGTGCCAAGACACCAACAATCATGTCCATGCTCAGATGTCGAAGACTAAGATGGCTGGGGCACGCCCAGCAAATGGATGAAAAACGCATCCCCTTGCAAATACTATATGCTGAACTAACACACGGAAAAAGACAAATTGGCAGACCTAAACTACGATATAGAGGTATCTGTAAATCATCTCTGAATGACTTCTCCATACGTGAATATGACTGGGAACATCTGGCAAGTGGTCGCACATCATAGAGAGAATGTATAATGTATGGTATAACATCATTTGAGACTGTGCTAAGGCAAAACTTAGAAGAGAAAAAACTCATGAAAAAGGATGGAAAGCCCTGTGAATTAGTGAGTTTGCCTTGTTCATTCTGTGGCCGTGTGTGTTTGTCAAACATTGGTAGAATTAGCCACGAGAGAAGCTGTTCGACAAAAACAAAACCTAAAAAATACACAATAGGCTACTATAGACCGTCTGAAAAGACAAAAAGGGTCATAATAATAATTGGATAACAGCCCTACATGAACCCGAATTAGTTGCCTCTAAAGCCTTTTCAGACAGGCTCATACCTTTTGTCTTTATTTATATTTCGGCTCCGGTAACACGCGGCTGGACACATCTATTTGTTTCTGTATGTTTATTTACCGTTGTTATTTCAACATAAAAAACCCCGAACCAATCCTGCATATAAAAAGTAACAAAATCATACCTGAGACCTATGAGTTTGAGAAAATAACGGATATTGGTGGTTTTTTCTTTGGAGACTTTGGGAGGTTGAAACCGGAGATTGGTACAAGTGAATGTAACAAAAAATGGTGGATGTTCCTGAAATAAAGAATTAATACACAATCAGCAGCTGTTTTTTTTTTAAAATAATTTACAAGCAAGAACTTGTTAGGTGGAAAATGATATGTGAGAAAAGTAATGAACGATGTAGAAGTGACACACTACAATGATGACCGTATACAGATCGTTCGTTTAGACGTCAAACTTTCCAGCGTCTGATTAATCTTTTGGAAGCCGTCTTGTAACTGTTTATTCAGATGATTAATTTGTCCATGTGTGGGTTACCAATTTATTAACTTCGTCTTACGGATTCAATCAACTTGATTTCGTTATATTCCAGTTTCGATACGGGCACAACTCAGGGCTCAATGTTTAGGCAGTATGTGCTTTAGTACAATTTAGATAACCATAAACCTTACAATTTTGTGAATAATTAACGCGTGTGTGTGTTCACTTATTGCCACATCCCCACAAATTAATTTGTTATTAAAATTACTACATTAAATAAAAAAACGTTTAGCAGTGGATAATAGCTCAATGGTTAGATGACTTTAGCTGTAGAATGAAGCAGAGAACATCAAAGTATAATGACTTCATAAGCGCCGGATCACAGTATGTGTCAAAACATAATGGTTTAAACATAACAAATAACTGCTTTGAAAATGTTTTTGTGTGATATTTTAATAAAAAATTGTGTATGTACCAATCTTAATCGAGTCTAATGTATGTTATTCGACTAGAAGGGATGATGTAGTTGGTGAGTAAAACAAAGGTTCCACCCACGCCTTTTTCTTCCTCTTTCCTTCCTTATTTGCCTTTCAGCGTTGAGGAGAGATATAATTTGAGGTCTTTTACCCTTCTGTTCGCCTCTGCTGCTGTTATGTTTCCTAGTGCTTCTAAGATTCCACCTTTTTCGTGGTCGACCCTTGAGTCTGGTGTTCTCGCAACGTTTATTGAATGCTCGTTGTGTCGTGTTTTGATCTTTCTGTCTTGTCACGTGACCAAACCATTTTATCTGTTGCTTCTTTATATATCCTATGGCTGGGACTATTATTAGCTTACCCACAGCTTGTCAGGCATATATTTATATATATATATATATATATATATATATATATATATGGTATTGGTCATAATTTGTGTTGTTCACCACAGCATGTTTTTGTGTGTGTGGTCGCTATTATGCCAAGTCCACTTTACTTCCAAGAAAAATCTCTGGTACCTAGTTTTAGTGGCTGGGTAATCCCTGGCATCTTGTCGTTCCGATAAATTGGCCACTTCTGGGGATCGAACTCGGACCCATTCTGATCAGGAAGCGGGCACACTAACCACTCAGCCACCAGGAAGCAAGCACACTAACCACTCAGCCACCAGGAAGCAAGCACACTAACCACTCAGCCACAAGGAAGCAAGCACAGTAACCACTCAGCCACCAGGAAGCAAGCACACTAACCACTCAGCCACCAGGAAGCAAGCACAGTAACCACTCAGCCACCAGGAAGCGGGCACACTAACCACTCAGCCACCAGGAAGCAAGCACACTAACCACTCAGCCACCAGGAAGCAAGCACACTAACCACTCAGCCACCAGGAAGCAAGCACACTAACCACTCAGCCACCAGGAAGCAAGCCCACTAACCACTCAGCCACCAGGAAGCAAGCACACTAACCACTCAGCCACCAGGAAGCGGGCACACTAACCACTCAGCCACCAGGAAGCAAGCACAGTAACCACTCAGCCACCAGGAAGCAAGCACACTAACCCCTCAGCCACCAGCAAGCAAGCACACTAACCACTCAGCCACCAGGAAGCAAGCACAGTAACCACTCAGCCACCAGGAAGCAGGCACACTAACCACTCAGCCACCAGGAAGCAAGCACACTAACCACTCAACCACCAGGCAGCAAGCACACTAATCACTCAGCCACCAGGAAGCAAGCCCACTAACCACTCAGCCACCAGGAAGCAAGCCCACTAACCACTCAGCCACTAGGAAGCAAGCACACTAACCACTCAGCCACCAGGAAGCAAGCACACTAACCACTCAGCCACCAGGAAGCAAGCCCACTAACCACTCAGCCATCAGGAAGCAAGCACACTAACCACTCAGCCACCAGGAAGCAAGCACACTAACCACTCAGCCACCAGGAAGCAAGCACACTAACCACTTAGCCACCAGGAAGGAAGCCCACTAACCACTCAACCACCAGGAAGCAAGCCCACTAACCACTCAGCCACCAACATTGCTAAGTGGATATTTTTATTATTTACTTTTTTGGGTCAGCCATTGTTCCGTTGTGTTCTGGACCATTTAATAATTGTTCAACCGTAGGAACACACATTTTATGTTCGCATCTGTGTTTTATTAAATAAAAGAAGAACGTATCCAGTATACTGAGCGTGCAGCACGTCTTTCCAGTGGTGGGCCTTTTATCCTTTAACCCTTAGTCTTAGTAGACAATCGTCTACTGCCCGTGGCTGATGCCCACGGAACTTTTTAACAATCTGTAACTGCCAGTGCCTGATGTCCACGGAACTTTTTAACAATCTGTCACTGCCAGTGCCTGATGCCCACGGAAAGTTCCAACAATATGTCACTGCCAGTGCCTGATGCCCACGGAACTTCTTAACAATCTGTCACTGCCAGTGCCTGATGTTCTTAACAATCTGTCACTGCCAGTGCCTGATGTCCACGGAACTTCTTAACAATCTGTCACTGCCAGTGCCTGATGTCCACGGAACTTCTTAACAATCTGTCACTACCAGTGCCTGATGTCCACGGAACTTCTTAACAATCTGTCACTGCCAGTGGCTGATGTCCACGGAACTTCTTAACAATCTGTCACTGCCAGTGGCCGTCGTGTTTGTTCCATTAAAAAATTAGCAGTTGTTTTGATTTAAATAAATCCGTATTTTAAAATTCACTAGATGGTCATTTCCGCATACTAGTCCTGGAAAGTAAAACGGAGTGTTCTACCATTGTTCACGTTTTCTGTTTGGGAAAATTAAGTGAATGTCGCCGATATCTGATTGTTTTGTTTCGATCTGTGTACATTTTATATGATTTCTTTACCAAATCCCGTAGTTTAAGATTTGTCATGTTTTAGCTATGTTATTTGTGCTCTAAATTGATGAATTCATGTCCATTCTCTTTGTCGATGCGTATAATTTTTAAGAAGTGGATTTTCAATTTGATGATCGATGGATTTTTATAGTTATAGCGATGGGTGAAACAATTTTCTGAATTTATTAGCTTTCAATCTTTAACACCCTATCTCTGTGAATAGCAATAAATATGTTGTCTGTGCTTTCAAATCGGTGAAATTAATATATACGATTTTTATATTGAATATACTGTGATAAGTAAGTAGATTTTGATGTTAGTTTTGATTATAAACATTTTAGTTGAAATTTAGTTTGCATTTTGTGGGGGTTTATTGTGTTTGCTTACTCATTACATCAAATTTTAAAAATAATTTTACTAAAACAAACATATCATACTATTATAAATGAATAGAGCAGCTTTTCCTGAACATTTTGATATCTACTACATGACTAAGCAATGACAAACAGCAGTTATATCGGTAAAATTCTCAAAACTGTTGTGTGTAAAAATTTGTGCTAAAAATAGGTGTGTCCAAACGTGACCTGCTATGCTACCATGTATGCGTCTACTAAGTATTTTAATGCTTCAGCGTATTTTTCATATTCAGTCCCCAACACCATTCCTCTTCGACATGTATACAATTACGGGGCTTTTTGGCATGCAATCTTAGATTTTTCTTGACCTTCAGAAGTTGTAAATATTAAGTCCCAAGTCAGAGTGGATTTGCAGATATGAATATTTCTTGTATAAACTGAATAGAAGAACAAACAGTGTGTAAGAAAGTTCAGATTTAGCAGAAATATGCATCACACATGCCACGGTGATTTGATCTACTGTATCATCTGTTAAAGTCGACGCCATGTACTTTGAGACTACGTGATTGTTTGTTTTTTACTTAAAGTCTGAATGTGTGTCATTTATTGAACGGACGAGGGGATTGACTGCTTAACCTTTACTTGTCGGTCCTTAAAGTTTTTTTTCTTTTTTGGTTTACATAACCGATATAAGCAATATCATACACTAACCACTTTATTAATGTACAAAACATTGATATAATGTTCGAGAAAATATAAGACTGCAACTGAAATGTCACAGAAATCGATAAAACAGTTTCCATAAAAACTGACTTTGAAATTGGGCAACAATTTCTGAAGTGACTAGTTGCATTTCAACTCCTATAGCAGCACTAGTAAATAACATTCTTTACTGCTACAAGCGACAAGACAATACATTCTCACTGTGCAGCTTCAATTGCTAACATAGATATTGTAGTTTTCAAACGTTTCAGAACAATGGACATCTGCATGTCATTTAGTTATGAAAATAGTCTTCGGCAATATACATAGAAACTGATATTTTCTCTAAGAAATTAAAATACATTGGTATGATAGCGGCCATACCAGCAATACAGCTCAATAGTTTTTGAAGTATAATCGAAGACATTACAGGACACCAATGAAAGTCACTTGGCTCTGTAAAAGCCATTACTTTATATTTTCTGTTGTTATGGGTATTTTTTATTAGCATCATTGGTGGCTTTTACAATATTAAGAAGGAAAAGATATTTTTGGATCTCATTAAAAAGTTACTACTTAGAGAATTCTAAGAGTATGCCAAAAAAATTAAACCCAAAACAGGTAGTGTCTTCAATTTATGATTTATCAAGCATATATCATTATTTAGCCAATACAAGTGCATTGCAATAAGCAATATATACATATACCATTACCTCATTTTGAAAGTGTCTGCAGTCCGGTACATGTCCCGAAATGATACCTGGAGCCACTTGATCAAAGAAAGCTACGCATCCATTGATTGTGGTTAAATCACGAAGAGTGAGATTAGCCAATTTGTCCTCGTTGAATGATCCAAGTCTATGAAAATAAACAATGTGTTAACACATCACTAGACAAATGGCATGACCTTTTTATCATGCGACTATAACACACAATTTTCCTTATGATAACTGTTTATATAATGTAATATTGTCTTCATTGTTTGATTGTAAATTTTGTTGAGTTATGCTTCGCACGTTTGAGTCCATTCCAAACCTTTAAATCTGCTTTTGTCGCTGCGTCCTGGTGTGCTTGATTCTATTTATTCTTTACGTAATATACAGTTACTCTTTGCTTAGTGTGTTTCTCCCACAACAACAATTATAACAAATCAATTCATTGCCATTCTAATTTATCTAAAGCTCCATTCTCTTTAGCAATCGCCCAAGTGAAACTCTGGCAAGGCATGTAACATGAAATGAAGGCTTCGCAACTGGTTGGTTCATAGCCTCATACGTATCTCTACAAATCCTCATAGCAATACTTCTCCTTACATCCGGACAGTCTGTGATGCTCGTGTTTGAGTCTAATGATATCACATTTTGTAATTCCAAGTTTCAAATCTGGAGGACGTTATATGAATCTCCAACACAATCATATACAACATATAGAGCTAATTAATCTAACATATTAAGGAGGACGTTATATGAATCTCCAACACAATCATATACAACATATAGAGCTAATTAATCTAACATATTAAGGAGGACGTTATATGAATCTCCAACACAATCATATATAACATATAGAGCTAATCTTCAACGCTGTCATAAACACAGTTCAGTGAAAGTGGTTGGGTGTTTCCTTCTCCCATCTCGAGATCACACGTAAAAACCAAATGTTAGTGATGACAAACATATCTCCCATTATAGTGATCAGAAGGCATCCTAGTAACTGGTATTATTGTAAGTAAAAAGAAAATACGATGATATTGTTGACTGACAGAAAGACGAGACAAATTACATCGTTTCGGGAAAAGCCTTCATCGGGTGCATCAAACGAAGTCTGCACAAAAACTACACATTCAAGCTATTTAAAGTAAACACAAAAACACATCTCTTAAAAAATGTTGGAAAAGTCAGTGGGAAGGATTTACGTAGAGTTAGACTAAAACATTAATAGATAAAAGGACAATAGGTAGGGTTCGATCCCAATCGACGGCTTCCGCTTCACCCAGCCTTTAATGGGTACCGGATTTTTTTCTGGGAAAGTAAATCGGCACGGGCGTAATACCGACCACATTGCCCCAGTTTTCTTATTAAATGTAGTTATTTTGTGCCGAACATACCGTGTAAGCCTTATGTTAGGTTAGTTAAACTATTTTCGAGTGTTTTATGTAAGTGTAGTTATTTTGTGCCGAACATGCTGTGTAAGTCTTAGGTTATGTTAGTTAAACTATTTTCGAATGTTTTGTGTATTAAGTGTAGCTATTTTGTGCCGAACATGCTGTGTAAGTCTTAGGTTAGGTTAGTTAAACTATTTTCCAGTGTTTTATGTAAGTGTAGTTATTTTGTGCCGAACATACTGTGTAAGCATTAAAGGCTATGCAGCAGGATGTCGACGCCTGGGAATCAAGACCCAGGCGGGCCCACCTCCCTTAGAGTTTCAAGAAGCTATAGGGCCGAAACACTTGCTCGATTGGGTCATTCTCTGATGACCAGATTGCCTCCTGCTGCTAAGCTCTGTACAAAGAGTTTCCTATTAATGTGGTCTCCAACACCATATTCCCTAAAAGACGGAGATTCTTTACTGTGTTTTTTTTTAATTAATAGATATTAGGGCAGGTAGGATATCATTAGACCAATGCAGCACAAGAATAAAAATTTTGAAAAATTAAAGTAGGTGACCCTAAGGGTACGACGAAAACGTGAAGAAGGATACAAAAAGAGAGGGGATAGTGGTGACAAAGGGGAAGAAGAGGAAAAGAGGCAATACACACAACGCAGGGAGGAATAGGACGCAGGAATAAATTGAGAGGAGATTAGTTTTGGCGAAACGTTGCAGTTTGTCGTTATATTGTTCTAGCTGCTCAATACCATTATATGTTTATTGTGTATTTATTCTGCAGCTGTTCTCCTGGTCCCGTATAATATTTACTATTCTTATATTTGATATATGTGCTTGTCTCCTATCATTTTGTATGCTCAGAGGATGACAGCACGTTGGTTCTCTGCTTCATATGTTGCATCAACTAATAAAATCAGAGGAAGGTTCTTTTATGTCTGTTCTATGCCATGTTTAGGGTTTGTTTCAGCACATTTCATTGGCACAATTCAATCTCCATCTTCCTGAAACGCTCTTCATCATAATAAAAGTGTCGAGTGTTCCGCAAACAATATGCATCCATGATTTGTTCCCATATAACTCTGCTATTGAGTTATTTGCGGGTCATCATCATTGCACTCCGAACATGTCCATAGGTGCTCAGATCCCCTCCTCACCAACGCTGATATTGGTAAGCCCACAGACCTGTTTGATGACAAACTCTACTATAATTAGAGTTTTGTGGAGATGCTATTCCTGTTTGATTTTCTCATGACAAATGTGTTGCATAGTGAAGACATGTTAAAGCCGAATATTTGCTTATTTATGTTGTCTTTTCTGAAGCATGATTATCTCCACCCCCCCCCCCCCCCCCCCCCGCCAAACAGACAAACCAAGAACATGAAAGAAAATACAAACGTTTCTTTTGTTTCATCTGTAAAGTTGTAGAATGTAACGCGTACAATCTTAGAGTTCGGCTCGGTGGCTACAGCAGCCAGCAACAAACGATATAGTTGTCCGTTGATTTCCTGCTGTATGTAGATCATAGGTTTCTGTAAACACAAACGCCATGGTATCAAGTGATTAGAAATGTTACAGGTGGGACGACAAGTAGAGCAACAAACAAGGGGACTAACGAACAAGGGGACTAACGAACAAGGAGACTAACGAACAAGGAGACTAACGAACAAGGAGACTAACGAACAAGGGGACTAACGAACAAGGAGACTAACGAACAAGGGGACTAACGAACACGGAGACTAACGAACAAGGAGACTAACGAACAAGGGGACTACCGAACAAGGAGACTAACGAACAAGGAGACTAACGAACAAGGGGACTAACGAACACGGAGACTACCGAACAAGGTGACTAACGAACAAGTAGACTAACGAACAAGGGGACTAACGAACACGGAGACTACCGAACAAGGAGACTAACGAACAAGGGGACTAACGAACAAGGAGACTAACGAACAAGGGGACTAACGAACAAGGGGACTAACGAACACGGAGACTAACGAACAAGGAGACTAACGAACACGGAGACTAACGAACAAGGAGACTAACGAACAAGGAGACTAACGAACAAGGGGACTAATGAACACGGAGACTACCGAACAAGGAGACTAACGAACAAGGAGACTAACGAACACGGAGACTAACGAACACGGAGACTAACGAACAAGGGGACTAACGAACAAGGGGACTAACGAACACGGAGACTAACGAACACGGAGACTAACGAACAAGGGGACTAACGAACAAGGGGACTAACGAACAAGGAGACTAACGAACACGGAGACTAACGAACATGGAGACTAACGAACAAGGAGACTAACGAACAAGGGGACTAACGAACACGGAGACTACCGAACAAGGAGACTAACGAACAAGGAGACTAACGAACAAGGGGACTAACGAACACGGAGACTACCGAACAAGGTGACTAACGAACAAGGAGACTAACGAACAAGGGGACTAACGAACACGGAGACTACCGAACAAGGAGACTAACGAACAAGGGGACTAACGAACAAGGAGACTAACGAACAAGGAGACTAACGAACAAGGAGACTAACGAACAAGGAGACTAACGAACAAGGAGACTAACGAACAAGGAGACTAACGAACAAGGGGACTAACGAACAAGGAGACTAACGAACAAGGGGACTAACGAACACGGAGACTAACGAACAAGGAGACTAACGAACAAGGGGACTAACGAACAAGGAGACTAACGAACAAGGAGACTAACGAACAAGGAGACTAACGAACAAGGGGAACGAGGAGACTAACGAACGAGGAGACTAACGAACAAGGAGACTAACGAACAAGGAGACTAACGAACAAGGAGACTAACGAACAAGGAGACTAACGAACAAGGAGACTAACGAACAAGCAGGCTAACGAACAAGAAGACTAACGAACACGGAGACTAACGAACAAGCAGGCTAACGAACAAGGAGACTAACGAACAAGGAGACTAACGAACAAGCAGGCTAACGAACAAGGAGACTAACGAACAAGGATAGTAGCGAACAAGGGGACTAACGAACAAGGAGACTAACGAACAAGGAGACTAACGAACACGGAGACTAACGAACAAGGAGACTAACGAACAAGGAGACTAACGAACATTGAGATCAACAAAACAAGAGACTAAAGCACAAGCAGACTAACGAACATGGAGAGCAACAAACAAAGAGACTAGCGAACAAGCAGACTAACGAACAAGGAGACTAACGAACATGGAGAGTAACAAACAAAGAGACTAGCGAACAAGCAGACTAACGAACAAGGAGACTAGCGAACAGGGAGAGCAACAAACAAAGAGACTAACGAACAAGCAGACTAACGAACAAGGATACTAGCGAACAGGGAGAGCAACAAACAAAGAGACTAACGAACAAGCAGACTAACAAATAAGGAGACAAACGAACAGACTAACGAATGCATTGCACGTTTTACAGATTTATCCTGTTTGTTTTTATGCTGCATGCTAGTGATAATTATTTCTTCGATATGACCATTACTTCTGTTTTCTTACTATTGAGATTGGGATCTCTCTTGTTGCTTTCTTTTACCATTTTGTCTATAATTTCTTGTAGTTCATTTTCTATCTCTGCAATTAATACTGTGTCATCTGTATATCGGGAATTATTTATGTTGTGACCGTTGCTTCAATTACTTTTTTGTCTACTATTGATCCCATATTTTTGCTTTAAATTGAAGACAAATCAGGCGACATAACACTAATTTGTGTGTGTAGCAAATCTCTTGGTCTGTCTTGTATTCTTTTATCAGATGGTTTCCACACGCATGCCTGATGAAGAAGTCTTTCTTCGCTAATGCTCAGAACATGACCCATGTATTTCCAACACCGCCTTCTTCTAACGTTAGACATATATACTTGTTCTGATTCATCTCTGTTCTATTCGTTTCAAATGCTTTCTTGCCAGCTTATGTTAGAGATCCTACGAAGACATTTCTTTTTAAAGGCATATGATTTTCTATCTAAATAGACTTGGTGGATCCCCATCTTTCACATCCATATGTTAGCACTGATATCACACTGTAATTGAACTGTCTGAGTTTTGTTTTCGTTGAATGAGTACTCTGGACCTCCAGATGTTCGTCAGTTAGTATATATATATATATATATATATATATATATATATATATATATATATATATATATATATATATATACATATATATTTGTGTGTGTGTATGTGTGTGAAACATTGGGCAATAGGCAAATAAATGCAGTGATTTGGAAAGCTGGTAGAAGGTTAGGAATGGTGGTTGTAACATACACTCATATAAAGTATGGTGCTCAATTTACAAGAACAAAAAATATAAAAATACACACACAAAATATTTAACGTTTCGTCGGTCTGCATGCGGCTATATTCAGATACCAGGGACGACACAAACAGACAACTAAAATAAGAGGTACTCTATTAGATGTTCCAAAGTAATAACACTAATTCCAAAACGGAGGACATTAAAGGTAAGAAAACACGTAAGGAGAAAATATTGTATTACGTGAATGACAGAGAGAAAGATGAAAATGAATGTAAGAATGAATATTAAGAATGCATTTAATTTATGTAACAATACGTCACTTAGCTGAAACATCCTTCCAGTATGCTGTCGCAAAGCGAAGTGTCAGATGTCAGAGTAGGAGGCCAGACCACGTGATCGGACGCGAATATGGCATGGGTGGTCGGTAAGGGGAGATAAGCAGACGAGGATGACAGGGCCAAATGCCTTAATCAGGCGTGAGGATAAAGAACAGGGACCAGCACCTATACTTGCAGGACCTGATATGAAACACAATTTTTTAACACTAGCTTATTTTGTAGAGAGTCCTAAGATTCCATGTACATATTCCTAGATTTTTCTTCCGACACAGGTTAGAATTTCTCACTGTAGCTTTCTTTCTTACAATAAATAATAAGGCTCCAATCTACTTTACGATGGTCAACCATATTTGTCTTTCGTGTCCTAAATATGCCTCTTGTGTACCATACACTTTGCTATTTTTGCTTGTTTTTGCCGTTGATAATTTTGTTATTCTTCCTCCCCATCTACCGTCACAGACTTTGTACATTCGGGATGGGCATTTCCGATAGGCGCCATTGTTGTCAAAATAAATGCCTGCCTGCCGAACCGCGAACACACGTTTGACGATCGAATAAATAATATTCCACTGAAATATTGATAAGGTTCACAGTCCATCCGCTCATCAGAAGTAAATATAACTACAACAGGAAATAGCAGCACAATTTTTTTCACAACTAGATTGTCGTGCAAATCATTGAAACACGTCAGCAAGAGCCAAAACAAATAACACCAGGACTAAAGCTGATAATAGAAAAATGTTAGATCTTCTCAGTATTCCTCTATATTGCAGAAATATAGATTAGACATGAAAATAGAATACAAAATTTAAGCCATAGAAATGTGGATTTATAGATGATTAGGAAGAATTGGATGGAAAGATAAGAAAACAAACGGTGAAGTGTTAAAAGAACTAAACATGAAAAGAGAGCAACTAAAACTAATTCTAAAAAGACAAATGAGATTTGTGAGACATCTTAAAAGACACAGCAGCCTACTAAAAGTAATCTTGGAGGGGAAAATGCAAAGTAAAAGAGGTAGACCAAGACTAAAATGGATGAGTAACAACAACATATGGAAAAGTCAACCTATGACAACCTGCGCCATCAAAGCAAGAGACAGAGCAGAATGATATCTATAGTTGCCAACCTTCGGTGCAGGCAATCAATAATGGTGATGCTTGTTTGGAACAAAGATGGAAATGTGATTAAGTTTCAACATACTGATCATTTCAGCGACATACATAGACAAGAAAAAACAGCTTTCCAGAAAATGAGGAAGATACTATGCAATCCATTATTGACAAAACGAAACAAGAAAAAGAGTTCTTAAATGTTATGTAGAGCCGGACTATGGATGTGAATCTTGGACAATAGGACAACAGATATGAAAATCACTTAGACTTAGAAAACACAAGAGAATGTTGAAAATACTAGGACAGCTAAGAACAGTAATGAAAATGTTCTGAAAGAGGTCAAAGCAAAAAGAGAGCAAATTTCCAATATTAGGAAGAAACAATAATCATCATTTTTTGGCCATGTAATGAGAAGAGAACTGGAATATATTGTAACAATTGGAAAAATTGAAAGACGAAGAGAGAAAGGGAAGCAAAGAGAGAAAATACCAGACGGCTTAAGAGAATAGCTTGGCAAAAGGTTAACAACAGAAATGCTAAAGAACTGTCAAGATCGAAAGTTGTGGAGAGACATGATTACCTACGCCAGTATGCCCGGTACTTGATGCTGATGTCATAGACCAGGCAATCGCTAATCTGCATATTGACAATGTCTGACAGTTACACGGGAAAGGAGCGACATACAATAGAGCTCAACAGATACAGATATACACATGGCGATAGATGGACAGACTGATCAACAAGCCACATATGTTACAGAAACATTGGTCGATATACTTACATCGGACAGCTGAGGTAAAAGAACCGGTTTGATGTCAATTATTTCTTTATCATGGTTTATGTCTTCCTCAGCGGCATGCTCGACATTGCTATAGCGTCCATTAAATAAACTGTAGAAGACCAGTTCATCCGTACTTAAATCTAGACGAGGAAATTATAACTTGGCAATGTTAATTAACTTGAAATTTGTTATTTTTGGGTGTAGCATCAACATTGCAATAAAGTAACGATTTGGACAGGGAAACTACATGTAGTGTAGACATTTTAATTTACTGACCACAATAGTTTACATTCAAGTTTATAATTTGGCACTAGTAATTGTTGAGGTAAAAATACAAAAAGAAAAAAAAATATTAATAATAATATATATATATATATATATATATATATATATATATATATATATATATATATATATATATATATATGTAAAGTACCCCCTTCACGCCAAGTGCCATATAGGGAAATATTTGTTAGTGACCCTATATTTTACAGATCTTCAGCACATGATTTTTGGGTAATGTGGTTGGTATTACGCCCGTGCTGTTTTACTTTCCCAGAAAAAAATCCGGTATCCATTTAAGGCTGGGTGAACCCGGAGCCATCGGTTGTGGTCGAACCCTACCTCTTGTCCTTTGTAGTCCAGTTCACTAACCACAGAGCTATCGCGTCTCCTAAAAGTAAAGTACCCCCGTCACGCCAAGTGGCGTATAGGAAATATGGTGTTAGTGACCATCAATTTTACAGATCTTCGGCACATGATTTTTTTTAGGTAATGTGGTCGGTATTATGCCCGTGCCGCTTCACTTTCCCAGAAAAAAGTCCGGTACCCATTAGAGGCTGGGTGAACCCGGAAGCCGGCGGTTGGGATCGAGCCCTACCCCTTGTTCTTTGTAGTCCAGTTCACTAACCACTGAGCTATCGTGGCTCCCTATTTAGTAAACTTTTTAAATAATATTTTATACTACTGGAATAAAAAAAAAGTGGAATACAATACAATAATGCAATAACAATATTAAGCAACTGAAATTAACAAAGGAAACAGTCAGTATTCAAGCATAAATAGGTAACTGTAGATATAATTATAGAAACAATTAACATGTCTTTGATAACAAACAGACCAATAACAAATACAAATATACAGTACCCATTTAAGGCTGGGTGAACCCGGAAGCCGGCGGTTGGGATCGAACTCCCTTGGCCTTTGTAGTCCAGTTCACTAACCACAGATCTATCGCGGCTCCTAAAAGTAAAGTACCCCGTCACCATGTAATGAGAAGAGAACAACTGGAATATATTATAACAACTGGAAACATTGAGGGACGAGGAAATAGAGGGAAACAAATAGAAAAAAATACCAGGCAGCTTAAGAGAATGGCGTGGTAGTAGGTCAACAACAGAAATGATAAATAACTGTCGAGATCGAAAGTTATGAAGAAACATGATCACCTACGCCAGCAGGCCCTTTACTTGCTGATGATAATGAGAGCATTTCAGACAGAAGGGGACTGGATTGTGTCAATGAAATGTGCTGGACAGAACATGACACCATAGACCAGACAGAGCAGAACTAACATTCCTCTGGTTTTATTCGCTAATTAAAATCAGCAAGACAAACAGATAACGTTAAGGAAACTGAACTACTTAAAGTAGATAAACATGGAGACAACTGAACTACTTAAAGTAGATAAACATGGAGACAACTGAACTACTTAAAGTAGATAAACATGGAGACAACTGAACTACTTAAAGTAGATAAACATGGAGACAACTGAACTACTTAAAGTAGATAAACATGGAGACAACTGAACTACTTAAAGTAGATAAACATGGAGACAACTGAACTACTTAAAGTAGATAAACATGGAGACAACTGAACTACTTAAAGTAGATAAACATGGAGACAACTGAACTACTTAAAGTCGATAAACATGGAGACAACTGAACTACTTAAAGTAGATAAACATGGAGACAACTGAACTACTTAAAGTAGATAAACATGGAGACAACTGAACTACTTAAAGTAGATAAACATGGAGACAACTGAACTACTTAAAGTAGATAAACATGGAGACAACTGAATTACTTAAAGTAGATAAACATGGAGACAACTGAACTACTTAAAGTAGATAAACATGGAGACAACTGAACTACTTAAAGTAGATAAACATGGAGACAACTGAACTACTTAAAGTAGATAAACATGGAGACAACTGAACTACTTAAAGTAGATAAACATGGAGACAACTGAACTACTTAAAGTAGATAAACATGGAGACAACTGAACTACTTAAAGTAGATAAACATGGAGACAACTGAACTACTTAAAGTAGATAAACATGGAGACAACTGAACTACTTAAAGTAGATAAACATGGAGACAACTGAACTACTTAAAGTAGATAAACATGGAGACAACTGAACTACTTAAAGTAGATAAACATGGAGACAACTGAACTACTTAAAGTAGATAAACATGGAGACAACTGAACTACTTAAAGTAGATAAACATGGAGACAACTGAACTACTTAAAGTAGATAAGCATGGAGACAACTGAACTACTTAAAGTAGATAAGCATGGAGACAACTGAACTACTTAAAGTAGATACACATGGAGACAACTGAACTACTTAAAGTAGATAAACATGGAGACAACTGAACTACTTAAAGTAGATAAACATGGAGACAACTGAACTACTTAAAGTAGATAAACATGGAGACAACTGAACTACTTAAAGTAGATAAACATGGAGACAACTGAACTACTTAAAGTAGATAAACATGGAGACAACTGAACTACTTAAAGTAGATAAACATGGAGACAACTGAACTACTTAAAGTAGATAAACATGGAGACAACTGAACTACTTAAAGTAGATAAACATGGAGACAACTGAACTACTTAAAGTAGATAAACATGGAGACAACTGAACTACTTAAAGTAGATAAACATGGAGACAACTGAACTACTTAAAGTAGATAAACATGGAGACAACTGAACTACTTAAAGTAGATAAACATGGAGACAACTGAACTACTTAAAGTAGATAAACATGGAGACAACTGAATTACTTAAAGTAGATAAACATGGAGACAACTGAACTACTTAAAGTAGATAAACATGGAGACAACTGAACTACTTAAAGTAGATAAACATGGAGACAACTGAACTACTTAAAGTAGATAAACATGGAGACAACTGAACTACTTAAAGTAGATAAACATGGAGACAACTGAACTACTTAAAGTAGATAAACATGGAGACAACTGAACTACTTAAAGTAGATAAACATGGAGAAAACTGAACTACTTAAAGTAGATAAACATGGAGACAACTGAACTACTTAAAGTAGATAAACATGGAGACAACTGAACTACTTAAAGTAGATAAACATGGAGACAACTGAACTACTTAAAGTAGATAAACATGGAGACAACTGAACTACTTAAAGTAGATAAACATGGAGACAACTGAACTACTTAAAGTAGATAAACATGGAGACAACTGAACTACTTAAAGTAGATAAGCATGGAGACAACTGAACTACTTAAAGTAGATAAACATGGAGACAACTGAACTACTTAAAGTAGATACACATGGAGACAACTGAACTACTTAAAGTAGATAAACATGGAGACAACTGAACTACTTAAAGTAGATAAACATGGAGACAACTGAACTACTTAAAGTAGATAAACATGGAGACAACTGAACTACTTAAAGTAGATAAACATGGAGACAACTGAACTCATCTGAAACAAACCTCACCTGAAGCAGTGCATTGAGCGACCAACACCCACGAGAGCAGAATGATACAACTTGTTATTAGTGATAAAGTCATGTCTGTTATTGTAGCTTTTGCAATGGAAAGGTTACATATTGTATGTTAGTATATATAGATACTTGTACAGTATAGAGCCTAGTAATGTATTCTTCACACCGAACATAGAGGATAACTAGTTTAAAAGTCTTTCTAAAAAGTATCAACAAAGCACTTTAAATTATATTTTAATAGCTATGTAAACATAATTATAGAAAATATGTTAATATTTGGCGATATTTTGTTTGCAATAATTTTGTAAAAATGTCATCAAAATATACAGCTATTGAAATATTGAAATATTAAATTACAAATAATATAGTTGAAAAAAAAAAGAAATTTAAATATTAGAACTAAAATATTTCGCGAACACAATATAACAGTCTATAGTCTATTACACATCAGACCACGCTAAAATGTTATCTTGTAATAGAGTCGACCATTTTAGATTCATGTTGGTGTGCGGATGGTCATGCCTCTAATGTATGCACTATAGCTGTTGTTGCAACATAGGTCTTTGTTGCCACCCAAAACACAATGTAGATTCTATATATAACAAACATAACATGGTATGGAGCAGCTAAACTAACAGAAAGCAAGACAAACTACAATGTTGTGGCAAAGGTCGCTATCAGGTATAATAAACAAACTGTTGTCATCATGCGCCATACCGGTTGGCGTAGGCGATCATGTTTTCCACAATCTTCTATCCACAGTAAAAAAAAAAAAAAAAAAAAAAAAAGTAAAGTACACCCCGTCACGCCAAGTGGTGTATAGGAAATATGGTGTTAGTGACCATAAATTTTACAGACCTTCGGCACATGATTTTTGGGGTAATGTGGTCGGTAGTACGCCAGTGCCGATTTATTTTCCCTGAAAAAAATCAGTACCCATTAAAGGCTGGGTGAACCGGAAGCCGTCGGTTGGGATCCAACCCTACCTCTTGTCCTTTGTAGTCCAGTTCACTAACCACTGAGCTATCACGCCTCCCTTCTATCCACAGGTTTCCTATAAAGTCTGTTGTAGACGGTTTCCCATGCATGTCACCAAGATATCTAGTATCTTCTCTCTTTGTCGTTCGCGATCTCCCTCTCCTTGTGCTTTGTCAGTTGTAACTATTCAAACTTTCCTCTTCTCATTATGTGCCCTAAGATGTTGATTGTTTCTTTTTGACTTTTTTTGTGTAAGCCTCCTTGAGCATGTCCTCATTGGTCTTTTTAGCTGTCCAGGGAAATTTCAACATTGTTCTGAGAAATCCTATCTCTGTGTCCTCTAATCGTCTTTTCATTTATTTGTCTACCCATGATTCGCTTCCATAGGTCAAAATTGGCTCTATATATCACCGATGAACTCTCTTTCTCACTACTATTGACACAAAATTGTTGCATACGACGTTTTTCATTTTCTGAAATGCCATTTTGTGTGAGTTATTCTGCTTTTTATTTATGTATTTTATTTTTATTACCTTCCATCTAATGCTATTATTGTGTCTAAGTATTTGACTCGTTGCACTTGATTGAGATTTGTCTTGTTTACTTTTATGCTGCATAATGGTGATGATTGTTTCTTTGATGTGACCTTTACATCTGCTTTCTTACTTTTCAGACTGAGACTTTTCTTGTTGCTTTATTTTACTATTACGTCTATCATTTTTTGTAGTTTATTTTCTTTCTCCGATATTAATATTGTGTCATCCGCTTGTCGAAAATGGTTTATGCTGTGACCGTTTATTTCAATTCATTTTTCGTCTTCTATTGATCAGAAAACAAACTATATAAATTAAAACACATATCCAAGCCAGAAATCTGCTCCATACCATTTGATATGTATTGCATATAAGATCTCTGTAGCTATTCTTGTAGCCTGGTATAGTATTTAACATTGTGTATGTTTTATATATGTGCTTGCCTACATCATTTGGAAAGAAAAGAGAACAGATGATGAAGTTTTAAAACAACTATAAATTAAATGAGAATTACTAAACACAATTAGAAAAAGATAACTGAAATTGTGGGTATATGTTAAAAGCCACTTAACAGCCTACTAAATATAATAATGGTAGGGAAAATACCGGGTAACAGAGGCAGCGGCAGACAAGACTAACATGGACGAGTAACATCAACAGATGGACAATACAGCATATGAAAATGTGCACCATCAAAGCAAGGGAATGAGCGAAATGGCGCTCCATGGTAGCCACCCTTCGATGCGAAGACGGCTCTTGATGATGATGATGCTTGTCTACAGTGTAGGTTATGTAAAATTCAACTATACACATGTGTACGTGAGACCGTTTAACAATTACATTCATTCAGAGAATGCCGTCTCACATGTAATGTTGGCTACCATGGATGGCCATTCTGTTCTGTCTCTTGCTTTGATGGTCCAGGTTGTCATAGGCTTTGTTCATCTTTTGATGTTACTCGTCCATGTTAGTCTTTGTCTGCATCTGCTTCTTTTACCTTGTATTTTCCCTTCCAATATTACTTTTAGTAGATTCATTTGTCCCCACAACTCTTATTTGTCTTGTTTAAATTGTGTTTAGTAGTTCTCTGTTCATTTTTAGTTGTTTTAAAACTTCATCGTTTGTTTTGTTTTCCTTCCATCCAAATCTTCCTATTCTTCTATAAATTTCATTTTGAAGGCTTCATTTTCCTTATCTGTTTTTTATTCATGTCTCTGCACCATGTAGGAATGTTGAGAAGATATAACATTTGGCTATTGTTAGCTTTAGCTCTCTTGTTATTTGTTTTGATGTTAGTATGCAACTTTCGTCACCATCATCAAGTATCGCCTACTGGCGTAGGTGATTATGTCTTTCCACAACTTTCGATATCGACACTTTTTTATCATGTTTGTTGTTGACCTTCTGCCAAGCCATTCTCTTAAGCTGTCTGGTATCTTTTCTTTTTGCTTCCCTCTATATCTTCGTCCCTCAATTTTCCCTGTTGTTACAATATATTCCAGCTGTTCCCTTCTAATTACATGTCCAAAAAAATGATGATTGTTTCTTCCTAATATTGGAAAATAGCTCCCTTTGTTTATGCAACTTTAAACAAATATAAAAATCAGTGACAGAGAAATGCACTTAAAATGAACAAGAAGTAATAGCAAACAGCAGTCCAATCTATGTGCTTGTCTACTGTACTTTTTAGACGAAGAAAGCACTTGTGGGAGACATTGGGGATTCTTTACTTCCAACGATCTTTGTGGAAAACTGTCAAACCTTGTTCTGAACCAGCATTGTCGCTGTACGTACTTGATCAGGTCTAGCCGCTCAACCTTGACAAGGCAGCTCATGACTCCCGTTATTGCCTTTCGGTTCAGTGTTTTTTTTTTTATTACTTCTCAAGTACGGCTTTTCTTTTCTTGTTTTTGCCCTCTGGTTCACATTTGAGACAGTTTCTGTTCAATGACGAGACAAATAAAATATCCATAATAATAATTGTGCATATTAATAAAATAGCCATAATAATAAAATATGCATAATAATCACAGAGATTAGGCGAGCCAATGAGGATGAGTTGAATGGTAGAAGGGAAGTAATTGACGTTTTAAAATACTTGACCAAGGTTGATGAAGGTGTATAAGAAATACGTCATCGACCGTACGACCATATTGACTAAGATAGTTTGGTATACTTACATTATACTGCAAGGGGTGGTTGATTAGCTAGTTGGTCGAATAATCCCTATTGTACATTTAACAACTGTTTATGAACAGATGTATTCTTCAACAAATCCCACAGTGTGAAATGATAAACTGGCTCATTAGTCATCCCTTGTTCACTGCTTATCTCTCCTGCATGTAGTCAGCATTGCCGTTGACTAACATACAAATCATGCAATCGCACCAGGGCTGCAGATTCACGAACATCACCGAAATCTGGATCTCGACCTTATTTTTGTGTACACGGATAGGGAAATACGATCGCCAATCATTCTGACATAGCACTCACAGCATTGCCACCAATGGATACACCAACAACGCTGTATTCACTCCAAAAGAACTCAGCCAGTTGCATGAACATTGTTAGAATAAAATTACTCATCAGAGAAAAGATTATGATATTATGTGATACACATGAGGTAGGGCTGAATATGTGTGATCCAAGACAGCGTGGCTCATATTATGGGATGTGTGTTATACAGCAGATTATGCAACAAAGAAATACTGTATGAATGTTTGTGTATTCTATTGTGATAGTAATATTTAAATTGATTACACGATTAGTTTTTATTTTCTTTCTCTAAAACAGTGTTGACACACTGTATCAGTTACAACAATGTTATATGTAATACGTTTGTACCATGTCATACATATCCTTCCCTTTGCTTCATGGTTTCCTATGTATCTAGCCGTATTCACTTTATCTTTCACTTTAATTAACCGTATCCACTGCTACTTGCACTTTAACCATATGCACGACACCTTTCACTTTAAATACTCATGTTCATTGTATCCTGTACTTTAAATAACCATGTCCTCTGCATCCTGCACTTTAACTAACCATGTTCACTGTATCTGGCAGTTGAACTAACCATATTCACTGTATCTTGCACTTTAACTAACCATATTTACTCCATCCTGCATTTTAAGTAACCATGTTCACTGTACCCTGCACTTTAACCATGTTTACTGCATATGCACCTTATCTAAGTTTCCTGTATCATGCACTTTAACTAACCATATTTACTGTATCCTGCACCTTATCTAAGTTCACTGTATCATACACTTTAACTAACCATATTTACTGTATCCTGCACCTTATCTAAGTTCACTGTATCATACACTTTAACTAACCATATTTACCGTATCCTGCACCTTATCTAAGTTCACTGTTTCATACACTAACTAACCCTATTTACTGTATCCTGCACCTTATCTAAGTTCACTGTATCATACACTTCAACTAACCATATTTACTGTATCCTGCACCTTATCTAAGTTCACTGTATCATACACTTTAACCAAACATATTTACTGTATCTGCACCTTATCTAAGTTCACTGTATCATACACTTTAACTAACCATATTTACTGTATCCTGCACCTTATCTAAGTTCACTGTATCATACACTTTAACTAACCATATTTACTGTATCCTGCACCTTATCTAAGTTCACTGTATCATACACTTTAACTAACCATATTTACTGTATCCTGCACCTTATCTACGTTCACTAAATCATACACTAACTAACCATACCCACTCTATCCTGAGTCATTGCCCATGTTCATTATTATCGGCGCATTGTCCCTAGGTTGCTGATTTGGTTGCTTAGACTTGTGGTGCGGCGATGGGAACCACTATGGGCTCTATCTATGTTTGTCTTTTTATATATTACCTTGAGCACCATAGCAGCCACACCTACCAAGACTCTCTTCCCCTTATGTACCAAAGGTATATTGGCGACTTCATCGGTCTGACTGACCTTCCCGAAGAAGAAATCTCCCAATACATCGTGTATGTTGGACATATTCATCCCTCGATTAATATTACCACCTACATTTTCACCTTCTCTGTCTCTTTCCGAGACATCACATTTTCCTTAGCCACTCTCGTCTACTTACCTCGGTCTTCTACGAACCTACTGTCTCCAATTGTTTTCTCTGATACGTTTCGTCTTACACGACATCCTGCAAGAATCCTTTTCTCTATTTGCAGTTATTCAGACTTCGTCGCTTTTGCCAGGACAATGAGGATTTCCTACAAAATGCCCACCTGATTCTTGACTTCTTCAGCCTCTATCCTAAATCAGGTCTCCTTCCTGTTTTTCGACGGGCTCTCCGCACCTCACGCCAAGCTGCTCTCATTTCCCCTACCCGCCCCACCCCCTCAGACATGGTAATGCTTGCTCTCATCCATCCCCTCACCACTACGCCGTGATCAGAATCATTCACCGCTACCTCCCACTTTTGCGCTCCGACTTCACTACTCGTATACGCTTCCCCGACCACCTCCCCCCCCCCTTTACCATGATCAGCCTTTAAGTGTGACTGCATCCTCCGTGACATGCTTGTCAGGAACTGCCTCCTTGCCTCCCCCTCAGCCATAGGGTGACATAACGCTGTAGTTACAGTTATTTAAATCAAACGTGTAGCCACCTCGTCCGGACAGATACGGTTCTCTTCGGTACAGCCGTAGCCGATTCACTTTAGAGAAGATCGCCCGTACGGTTTGCCACACCCCGGGACATCATTGTATCCCTGTCTCAAGGACCCCTCTTTCTACCCCTCTATTTTCCTCCCTCCCCTTCCTTCTTTTTATCCAGTTTTTCATCCTGTCTCTCTCTTCCTTTTTTCTCTCCATTGCTTTAGTTTTGGCTCCTACAATCAGACGTGATTCCCTGTAGGCAATTGTATTGGTATATACTAAATATCTGGTTAATCCTCTATTACGCCTCTCTTACCATTACGGTGTCTTTGAAATGCCTTTTGTTTAATTGCTTTCACGCTCCTGAATATCTCTTATCAGTATATGATTATCATTATCTTATCACAACTCCCTTATCGCTACAGTATAACAATTCTCACAGATGTCTAGTCTTTACTTGTGTCACGTTTGACTATTTCACTACTCGTCTGACCTCCGGTCTAACCACGTGACTGATTGACCAATAGGCCCTCCCACTGGCATTTGATAGCCATCTTTTACTGTGAGCGGACGGGTTCTGCGTACAAGCTAATATTCATTTTTATATATAATCATGTTTTCAATATATGCTTAAACTTTCATATTTCCAAATTGTATCTGTTCTCCAACATGTAGCACATGGAAAAAGTAATTTTAATGTCATGAAGAACATACTAACATCAAAACAAATAACACCAGGGCTAAAACTAAGAATAGCAAAATGGTATGTCTTCTCAACATTCCTATAGGATGCAGATACATGGACATTAGACAAGAAAACAGAACAGAGAATTGAAGCCTTTGAAATGTGGATATATGAATAGGTAGAATTGAATGGAAGGAAAAGAAAACAAACGATGAAGTCTTAAAGCAACTAAAAATGAAAATAGAACTACTAAACACAATTCAAACAAGACAAATGCGATTTTTGGGCATGTTAAAAGAAACAACAGCCTACTAAATGCAATCTTGGAGGGGAAAATACAAGGTAAAAGAGGCAGAGGCAGACCAAGACTAACACGGATAGTAACATTAAAAGATGGACAAACCAGCCTATGACAACCTGCACCATCAAAGTAAGAGACAGAGCAGAATGGTGCTCCATGGTAGCCAACCTTCGTTTCGGAGATGACACTCGATGATGATGATGAAAATGCAGTACATCTCTCTCTCTCTCGTTCGATCATTTCATATCTTATCCCTCTATCTACTTCTCCTTAACTTGTCCTACTCATCCTACATGTAGTAGCATTTATCAGCATTTCATCGTTTTTTGTCGTTGTTCTCGTTTTCAGAAGCAGGCCGAAACATCAGTATTTTGGTGTGTTCCTTTTTTGTAAAGCTGTCACCATACATTGTAATAGTATGCGTAACACGACTCTACTGGCTCCAAGTAGACAACACAATTGACTTCCTACTGATACTTATTATATCTAGTAATTGTTTAACATTTGTTAAAACAAGACCAAGAGCAGATTGCAAAAATAACGGTGTCCCAATAGTAGAAATAATGAGAACAAAACTGAGGAAGACATATAAAGCCAGAAGAAAAATATTAAATTAGAATTTGATATGCGTAAAGTAAATCGAGAGATGAGTGCAACGCAATGCACCATTTGTGGGTGTTTCAAGTACCATTATGGATACACTGCCTCTGAGAGAATATAGAACGTCGAGAAATATTTGAACATCTTCACATAATCGATTCAATACAAATCGAAAGATGTAATTCCGGTGACTAAATAAATTAACGAGAAAAAATAGACGAAAAACAAAATGATAGAACTAATGAACACAAGACAAAAGCACGAGTAGGCAGATGTGGCATATTAACGATTGCAAAGGAACATCATAAACAAAAGACAATAATTAAGGGAAGATAGACTAATGTATACATTTGAAGAAAATATAAAGAAAAACGCAAAATCCACGCACTTTCAATTCATACACATATATATAATATATATTTATCCATCCATCCATCCTTCCATCAATATGTATTCATACATACATAGATCCATATATCTATCTATCTATCTATCTATCTATCTATCTATCTATCTATCTATCTATCTATCTATCTATCTATCTATCTATCTATCTATCTATCTATCTATCTATCTATCTATCTATCTATCTATCTATCTATCTATCTATCTATCTATCTATCTATCTATCTATCTATCTATCTATCTATCTATCTATCTATCTATCTATCTATCTATCTATCTATCTATCTATCTATCTATCTATCTATCTATCTATCTATCTATCTATCTATCTATCTATCTATCTATCTATCTATCTATCTATCTATCTATCTATCTATCTATCTATCTATCTATCTATCTATCTATCTATCTATCTATCTATCTATCTATCTATCTATCTATCTATCTATCTATCTATCTATCTATCTATATATATATATATATTTATCTGTCTGTCTGTCTGTCTATCTTTCTACCTACCTACATACATACCTACCTACCTGCCTGCCTGCCTGCCTTCCTACCTGTCTGTCTGTCTGTCTGTCTGTCTATCTATCTTTCTGTGTATCAATCTGTCAATCCATCTTATCAATCTGTCTTTCATTCTGTCTGTGTCTGTATATCTATCTATTATCCCCTCGAGCCGAAGATGGCACATTGTGCAGAAATTCTAGACCTGTCTCTGACAACCTTCAACTATCAGACTTGGAGCTCGCCCCACGGCTCTGTTCTAGGCGAGGTGTTCAATGTCGGCGAGGTAGCAAATACTTCCTGTTGTTGCCTCTCGCTTTAGTGTTAAGGTTTTGATGATGCGTACAATCAAAATAAGGAAATATAATAATGAGAGAAGACAATTTAATAGAAAGATGGAGAATGTCAACTCTATGGCGATGAAATAACAGATGTACACAATTAAATAAAGACACAGGGCCACCACTCGTGCAGAGTGGAGTTATTGAGAATGTTGAGAGTTCCATAGACAGCCATAAAGACCAACGAAAAAATTATAAATAAATGAGAGGTCCTAAAAAACATAAGGAAAGAACAATCGAAATTTGTGGGCACACCATGAGGATAGGAAAGTTGTAGCACTTAGTTTTCAGTTGGAAACAATTGCAGGGAAATAGGGATCACGGACAATAAAGAGAGAAGATAATGGATTACATGGTGTCATGACACGGTACATAGATTTGATAGGATGGACCGAGGACAGAGAATTGTAGAACAAAATGATCACCTACGCAAACCGGTATGGCACACGATGACGACGATGATATCGAGCATATCGAAATATCTAGACTAATAATAACGTACTACACATGAAACAGCACACATACGATCTTTCATAACAGCTACTAAAATTGGAACATCAAAGGACTTTGGAATTGTAATAATAAATGTTACTTTATGGATCATTTGTGTTCGTGTATTTATATTGCATTTTAATCACCGTATGCTATTCTCCAACAATAACAAACACTGTGTATCAGCTGCCCTATCGATATCGTCTCCATAAAATGTCATACACTCACCAAAGTAATTTTTTTTTTTACGAAAACTCTATGTGGATGGACAGATGACGTTATTAATACAAATATACCTAGTACATATACCTGTGCAAAGAACATGTACTGGCAACAAACAGCAGCCATAAGAACTGGAAATAAATTTCGAATGTTTCAACAAATAAAAATGGGTGTTAGGCAAGGTTGTGTACTGTCACCATATTTTTTTAATATGTGTAGTGAGATTATTTTAAGATCCATAACCGGTATGCCTGGAATAACAATCTGAGGTCATAATATAAATAATCTTGATATATGCTGATGATACAGTCTTAATCGCTAAGAGTGACAATGAGTTACAAGAAATGTTATACATTATAGTGAAGGAAAGCAAAAATAAAGGACTCCGCTTTAATAGCAAAAAAGACAGAAGTAATGATAACAACAATGAAAAAGATATCACCGCAATGCAAAATAAAGACTAGTTGAACTATATTAAAACAGGTAAATAAATTTTAATATCTGGGCACATTGTTAACTTCAGATGGTAGATGTACAATAGAGGGGAGATATAGAATGAGTCAAGCAAAATCAGCTTTCCAAAAAATGGGGAACATACTGTGAAATTCCTTTTTGACAATAGACACTAGAAAAAGAATTCTTAAATGTTATGTAGAGCCAATCCTAACATATGGAAATAAATCATAGACAATAGGACAACAGACAAGAAAATCACAGGAGTCTGTAGAAATGTTGTTTTACAGAAGAATGTTGAGAATGCCATGGACGGCTAAGAAGAGTAATGAAATTGTTCTGAAAGGGGTCAAAGAAAAAATAGGGCTAATATCCAATGTTAGGAAGAAACAGTCATAATTGCTTGGCTATGAAATGAAAAGGGAACAACTGGATTATATTGTAACAACTGGGAAAATTGAGGGGCGAAAAGATAGAGATTAACAGAGAGAAAAGATACTAGACAGATTAAGAAAATGGTTTGGCAGAAGGTCAACTACAGAAATGATAAATAACTGTCGAGATCGAAAGATGTGGAGAGACATGATCACCTACGCCAGCAGACTTGGTACTTGATGAAGACCTAGTGTAGAACATACATTATTCTGGTACTGAGTATTCAATATTCTCTCACCGTTTCACAAGCTGCCTGTGCCTCTGTGTAATTGTCAATATTACTCTCATTAATATGATGATGTATATGTAAATGTCTGTAAAAATGTAAAAATATGTATGTAAATGTCTCTTTACTTCTCTAAATAAAGTAAATTATGATTCTGGCGGTGAACATATGTTTGATTCATTCTCTTCACATTTTGAAGACCATCTGTTACTTAAATATAGAAAAAATGTCTACTTAACTCTTTCACTTTAGGATTTAATTTTCTTAACTACTCGATGTGAGTGTAATTAATGTGATGTAGATATTTATAAACAATACATTTTTGGCAGTATGGTCAGTATTACGCCATGTCTTTCTTATCTGAAATCTGTTGCTGATATAAAGCTCTCGCACATAGAAACCATCGAGCGAGATCGAATCCAATCACGTGACGTCAAATACCCAGCTCTCTAACATCTGCTCTGCTGTTGTGATTTTAACACACAATTCATAACAACAAACCGATTTCACCCTATTTCCTACAAACATTTGTATACAACACAATCATAACAGTAGACCAACTTCTCAACATATCCTGCAAACATTTGTATACAACACAATTATAACAGTAGAACAACTTCACAACATATCCTGCAAACATGTGTATACAACACAATTATAATAGTAGACCAACTTCACAACATATCTTGCAAACATTTGTATACAACACAATCTTCATAACAGTAGACAAACTTCACAATATATCTTGCAAACATGTATACAACACAATCTTCATAACAGTAGACCAACTTCACAACATATCCTGCAAACATGTATACACAATCTTCATATCCACAAAGCGCGACCAATGCGAGACCAGGACGCTACACTCAGGAACAATAAACATAACATGCACCACCGAAATTACAAATATGAGACGCACATCATAAATATTCTGAGTGATAAGTTCAAAGGTGAAGAAATTAAAAACAGAAGCTACGAATTAATCCCGCCATTGAATACATAAACAAACAAAATATAAGATGAACTGACACGTGGTAGGGCAGAAAGATCAAACTGACGCACAAAGAGCCCTCAACAAACTTTACGACAACAGAAGGTCCACGGGTAGATTGCAGAAATAATAGTTTGATTAAATATTAGAAACGTTATGATACATAACATAATAAGCCAAAAGCAGGAACAAGTTGCGCACTAAATCTTTCCTCCACGCTAAAGGCAAATGGAGAAGGGATGAAGAAGGTCACAAAGTAACAGCAAGATTAAAGCAGAACAAGTCCTTAGCACAAATAATGTTGATCTAAGGTTAACAGTAATACTCTCAGTTGGCTTCCTCAGTGTGTGTCCTATCCAGTGCCATCGTCTTCGCTGTATCTCTTTAATCACTGATATTTGACTGGTATACTTCCATCATTTTATTTTAGGGATGTTGTCCTGCCATTTTCATCCTTTTATTATGTTTAAGCATCCATTAATGAAAGTCTGTATACTCATGATTGTCATTTTAGCTGTTCTCCATGTTTCACAGCCATTTAATACGATTGACTTAACATTGGAGTTTAAAATATTTATTTTAGCATTTAACCTAATTTCTTTGGACTTCTATATGTTTCCCAATGCAACAATTGTTCCGCATGCTTTTGATATCCTTATTTTGGTATCATTTTCTGTTCCTCCCTCTTTGTCTATATTACTGACCTATATTACTGTTGATATATGCAAGATTGACGTCTAGTAGATGTATTTCTCCTATTTTTATTTGGTTATTGCCAACTGCATTCATTCTCATAATGTTGGTCTTATCTGTATTTTTTTTCCGCACCATCTGTTGTGATCTCTCATCAAGTATGCTGATTTTATTTTGCATCTGTTGATGGTTGTGTGATAGGAGAGCTCTATCATCAACAAAGTCTAAATCATCAAGTTGCTTGAAAGAAAGCTTGATAAATTAGAGATTGTTGGTCCACCTTGGACAGTGCTGAACCTAGATGTTCGAATAGTGGATCTAAGTTGTAAAAATGAGCAACAATATCTAAGAAATAATTATTCGTGGACTGTGGTTCATATTGAGGTTGTATCGAGATCTTGACGTTGATGTGTTATATAACATGCAACATTTAATAAATGCATGTTGGAGAACACCGAGACCACGGTCAGGGCAAGTTTAACAATCCTTGTCACCACCCAGTTCGTGACTGGGAAAACTCAAGTGTCAAATCACGATGCAGATTGTGTCAGCAGCAGTGCAGGCTCAAACAAGAGATTTTACCACAGGATTGGTTCGTCTCTACCGGCATGGTGTAGCTCATGTACCCGTCATAAAAGTAGGACAACATGACTGAACAGCATGTACACCGAACACTCACTAAAATAAAAGTAGGACAACATAACTGAACAGGATGTACAGCAAACACTCACCAAGATAAAAGTAGGACAACGTGACTGAACAGGATGTACAGCAAACACTCACTAAGATAAAAGTAGGACAACATGACTGAACAGCATGTACAGCAAACACTCACTAAGATAAAAATAGGACAACATGACTAAACAACCACTACACAGAACACTCACTAAGATACAAGTAGGACAACATGATTAAAAAACCACTACACAGAACACTCACTAAGATAAAAGTAGGACAACATGACTAAACAAACACTACACAGAACACTCACTAAGATAAAAGTAGGACAACATGACTAAACAACCACTACACAGAACACTCACTAAGATAAAAGTAGGACAACATGACTAAACAACCACTACACAGAACACTCACTAAGATACAAGTAGGACAACATGACTGAACAACATGTACACAGAACACTCACTAAGATAACAGTAGGACAACATGACTGAACAACAATCACACAGAACACTCACTAAGATACAAGTAGGACAACATGACTGAACAACATGTACGCAGAACACTCACTAAGATAAAAGTAGGACAACATAACTGAACAGCCTGTACACATAACACTCACTAAGATAAAAGTAGGACAACATGACTGAACAACAATTACACAGAACACTCACTAAGATACAAGTAGGACAACATGACTGACCAACATGTACACAGAACACTCGCTAAGATAAAAGAAGGACAGCATGACTGAACAGCATGTTCACCGAACACTCACTAAGATAAAAGTAGGACAACATGACTGAACAGCCTATACACAGAACACTTACTAAGATAAAAGTAGGACATTATGACTGAACAGCCCCTACACAAAACACTCACTAAGTTACAAGTTGGACAGCATGACTGAACAGCCTCTACATAGAACACTCACTAAGATACAAGTAGGACAACATGACTGAACAACATGCACGCAGAACACTCACTAAGATAAAAGTAGGACAACATGACTGAACAGCCTGTACACAGAACACTCACTAAGATAAAAGTAGGACAACATGACAACATGACTGAACAACAATTACACAGAACACTCACTAAGATACAAGTAGGACAAAATGACTGACCAACATGTACACAGAACACTCACTAAGATAAAAGTAGGACAGCATGACTGAACAGCATGTTCACCGAACACTCACTAAGATAAAAGTAGGACAACATGACTGAACAGCCTATACACAGAACACTTACTAAGATAAAAGTAGGACATTATGACTGAACAGCCTCTACACAGAACACTCACTAAGTTACAAGTTGGACAGCATGACTGAACAGCCTCTACATAGAACACTCACTAAGATACAAGTAGGACAACATGACTGAACAACATGCACGCAGAACACTCACTAAGATAAAAGTAGGACAACATGACTGAACAGCCTGTACACATAACACTCACTAAGATAAAAGTAGGACAACATGACTGAACAACAATTACACAGAACACTCACTAAGATAAAAGTAGAACAACATGACTGAACAGCATGTTCACCGAACACTCACTAAGATAAAAGTAGGACAACATGACTGAACAGCCTCTACACAGAACACTCACTAAGATAAAAGCAGGACAACATGACTGAACAGCCTCTGCATAGAACACTTACTAAGATAACAGTAGAACAACATGACTGATCAGCCTGTACACAGAATACTCACTAAGATAAAAGTAGGACAACATGACTGAACAGCCTCTACACAGAACACTCACTAAGATAAATGTAGGACAATATGACTGAACAGCCTCTACACAGAACACTTACTAAGATAAAAGTAGGACAACATGACTGAACAGCCTGTACACAGAACACTCACTAAGATAAAAGTAGGACAACAAGACTGAACAGCCTCTACACAGAACACTCACTAAGATAAAAGTAGGACAACATGACTGAAAAGCCTGTACACATAACACTCACTAAGATAAAAGTAGGACAACATGACTGAACAACAATTACACAGAACACTCACTAAGATACAAGTAGGACAACATGACTGACCAACATGTACACAGAACACTCGCTAAGATAAAAGTAGGACAGCATGACTGAACAGCATGTTCACCGAACACTCACTAAGATAAAAGTAGGACAACATGACTGAACAGCCTCTACACAGAACACTCACTAAGATAAAAGTAGGACAACATGACTGAACAGCCTCTACATAGAACACTTACTAAGATAAAAGTAGAACAACATGACTGAACAGCCTGTACACAGAACACTCACTAAGATAAAAGTAGGACAACATGACTGAACAGCCTCTGCACAGAACACTCACTAAGATAAATGTAGGACAACATGACTGAACAGCCTCTACACAGAACACTTACTAAGATAAAAGTAGGACAACATGACTGAACAGCCTCTACACAGAACACTTAGTAAGATAAAAGTATTCAACTCTTAGGAACGAGAGCAAGCTAATTTAAATTTTACT
Organism: Megaustenia siamemsis; assembly: GCA_032433765.1. Classification (NCBI taxonomy): domain Eukaryota; kingdom Metazoa; phylum Mollusca; class Gastropoda; order Stylommatophora; family Ariophantidae; genus Megaustenia; species Megaustenia siamemsis. The sequence continues at coordinate 16,867,123 of JAVIAB010000059.1, read as the reverse complement.
AAAAAGACACCAGCAGAAATATATCGTTAAACTTGCTACTTTGACCTCTGCACCTATCTTCACAAAATGGTTCTCAGACTTTGCGATTACACAACACCCAAGCAGACTCTTTGATATGTGCACGAGTCCAGCAGCACAATAACGTACGAGGACGCATATAAGGGAGCCTACAGGATAGATAGAGACTGCGAGGAAACTTAGACACCTAAATATCAACCAGCGATAACATGACATCAACATAACATCAATAAACAGAACATCAACATAACTATAGAAGGCAGACAACTAAAACAAGTAGAGGAATTCAAATACCTAGGAAGTCTAATAACAAACGATAATTCCCAAACAGTAGAGATAGAATCAAGATGCAACAAAGCTTGTCAAATCATCGGACAGTTATCACCACTATTGTCCAACAAGGAAATAACTCTGGAGGCAAAACGAGCACTATACAATACAATCTTCATCCCAACGTTGTGCTACCAATGCCAGACCTGGGCCCTAGATGCAAGAACAATAAGAAAATAACCTCTACAGAGATTAAATGTGTTAGACGAATGACAGGAAACAGTCTGAGAGATAAGATCAGAAATGAAGAACTGAGAAAAAAGCTAGGAATAGCCCCAGCCACAAAATATATAAGGAAACAACAGATAAAAATGGTTCGGCCACGTGACAAGGCAGAAAGAACAAAACACAACACAACGAGCCTTCAACAAACGTGAGAACACCAGCCCCAAGGGTCGACCACGAAAAAGATGGATCGATGGAATATCTAGGAAACATCACAGCAGCAGAGGCGAACAAAAGAGCAAAAGACCGCAAATTATATCTCCCCTCGACGCTGAAAGGCAGATGAGGAAGGAAAGAGGAAGAAGAAGAAGATAACATGATCCCTGTCGATCTAGAACTTTAGTGGTAGATGATTCCTGGTGGAGACGAACGAATGGGTATTTTCATTACTTGTTACACGCGAGATAAGTTTGATATATGTTTGTTGGCAGGCATCAAAGGTATACTGTAATAACATTATTGGAGCCACAACTGCTTAGTCGATAAAATAATAATATGTGTCATAACGTTACATCTTGTTATCACGATACGATATATTTTCATAATAATGGCAAAACTACTATCCAAGTAAAGACCCAGTAATTATGGACCAAGCGGTTTAAGTGTATGATTCTGCACTGAAACTTATATCGCAAGCTGCACACTCTCTTCTACAGACATGGCTTCACTGACGATAACGTCTCTGACTTTGATATCGTGTTTGATGCTGGTGATTGTGCACTGCAAAGAAAAAGGTAATTAATAAAACTTTCCTAATTCATGCGTTCCTAATTTGCTTTCCAAAGTGACAGGGGAGGAATAATTTGCAATCTTTATATCTCTTTATATTGGCCACGTCTGCTGTCTTTTTCCAAGTGTTTACACAACTCATTTTTTTTCTTATTTAAAGGCAATAACTACGTTACACTTACTGATGTTATCATATGCGTTGTTAGAGTCTAGGTAGGGATAAAAATAGTTCTGCTTAGTGGCTTATTCGACCAATAAGTGAGATTTAGTGTTAGGCCCAGCTGAGTCAGATCAGATCGTGGCGTAAACTGACAGCAAATAAAGTGTGACAGGTGTCTACATAATAATCTCAATCTGAATCTATGTAAAGTAAGGGTAATCTTCTGTAATGTCAATCTGAAGTTCGATAATGTAAGTGTAATCTTCTGTAATGTCAAACTGAAGTACGGAAATGTAAGTGTAATATTCTGTAATGTCAATCTGAAGTTCGATAATGTAAGTGTAATCTTCTGTAATGTCAATCTGAAGTTCGATAATGTAAGTGTAATCATCTATAATGTCAATCTGAAGTTCGGTAATGTAAGTGTAATCTTCTGTAATGTCAATCTGAAGTTCGGTAATGTAAGTGTAATCTTCTGTAATGTGAATCTGAAGTTCGGTAATGTAAGTGTAATCTTCTGTAATGTCAATCTGAAGCTCTGTAATGTAAGTGTAATCTTCTGTAATGTCAATCTGAAGTTCGATAATGTAAGTGTAATCTTCTGTAATGTCAATCTGAAGTTCGGTAATGTAAGTATAATCTTCTGTAATGTCAATCTGAAGTTCGGTAATGCAAGTGTAATCTTCTGTAATGTCAATCTGAAGTTCGGTAATGTAAGTGTAATCTTCTGTAATGTCAATCTGAAGTTCGGTAATGTAAGTATAATCTTCTGTAATGTCAATCTGAAGTTCGGTAATGTAAGTATAATCTTCTGCAATGTCAATCTGAAGTTATTGAGTTATTTGCGGGTCATCATCATTACATTCCGAACATGTCCACAGGTGCTCAGATTCCCTTCTCAGCAATTCCCTCAGTGTCCAACGACTGACGACTCCAGTTCTATGTTGGTTGATAAGTCCTCTTACACGGCCACTAAGTTTCATTTCTGGCTGTGCTCATCTTAACTCTTATTTCCATCATCCGAAGAAGTGACGTGGATCTGTGTTTGGCGAAGTCCTGTGTTCTTCCCACATCTCGGATGGCATTGATGATGTCCGCCCGATCCATTGGTTGCCCGTCCTCAACGATAGCGCAGCTAGCCAGCCTGTCTGCTTTTTCATTTCTCAGTACTCCCGCATGTCCAGGGACATAGACAAAGGTGACCTTACGTATTTTGGACTACTGCAACGACTCTACCCATTTCATGCGTACAGAGCCCGCCTCCACTTTTTATATCATGCTCATCGAATCACTCAGTATACATGCGTGGGTGTAGTCTTGTGACTCTAAAAATGTGAATGCCTTGGTCACTGCCATAACCTCCTTTGTCATGCAACTCGTGGTAATGACGTATGCACCACTGTCTTCATTTACTATTCTGCCTGCCAAGCGGGCTGTAAATGCACATGCACTTCTTTGTAGTCGTTTTATAGATCCGCGAGATTTTGTTATCACATGGTTGATGTGGTCCCGAAAACACAGGCTGCGATCAAACTTAACTCCGAGGTATGTCATCAACTTGTCCCTGGTCGCCTCATCAGCTCCCATTCGTACTACCTGTGTGGTCGTATTAACTGTATGAGTATTAAGTGAGAACTATGAAACTGATGCTTTATTAAGATTAACCAATGCACCTGAAACCCCACACCAGGAAGAAATGCGATCGAGCTCGTCTTATAGTGTGTGGGCGATTTGACTTCTGTCTCTTCTCTGTCGATATACCAGAATATCATCAGCAAAAGTCATAGTTCTTCCCCTCCCATCGAGCTGTTGTTCCGTGATCGTTATTGTGTACACATTAAATAGAACCGGTGACAATGGTGAGCCTTGTGGCAGCCCCGGACAAATGGATGTTGGCTTGGAAGACCAACTTCAACATTTGAGTATCACCTTCCTCCGAAACAGTGCCGCGGCGATCCATCTAATGCGGAATGGGTGCACCGCCAGTGTGAGGAGCATATGCATGAGGTATTCAAATGGTACCCTGGCGTATGCATCCTCCAGATATATAGCAGCAGCACATGCCTCCTCTCGTCTGTGGAAGCCTTCGAAGACGTCATACGCAAAGACCGCCGCATTGAGCCATGTCTCTTTGTTATATCTATAACCTCCGAGTGTGGGTGGGAATGCGTGTTTCTGTTCAAGGTGACAGGTGAGGCTCGGGCACCTATTTTCTCCAGCAGATTGTCCGCAATGTTCTGCATTAAGATGATTCTGTAGGCACTAATCTGAGAATGGTCCTTGTTTGGCTTCGGTAGCGGTAGTAAGTAGCTGTGTAGCCACTCCTCCTTAATCTGGGCACTCCGAATACTGGCATTAAACTCATTGGCCAGTTTTGTCAAGTCGTCGTCAGCTAAATCGCCTATGTCATCGTACCGAACACCATCTGGACCAGGAGCAGTGTTGTGTGACCTTTTAAGTGTTGTGCGAATGGTATTGTTTGTGATTGCGAGATCTTCTTCCAGCACTACATCCTTACACAATTTTGACAGCGATCCCCGTATCCTCATTCTTACAGCCTCATTACTTTGGTCCGTCTGCTCAATGTAGCGGGCAAGCAGTGCCTTCCCTTTGCTCTCATCAGATTTGTGCCATATCTGGCCTGTGCTCTGAAAGTCTGATATGCCTCTGTGTCGTGGTGTGTCATTCATGCTCTGATGAAGGCGCAAGAACGTGGCTAGCGATTTTTCTGAGCACACTTTTTTACCGAATTCATCCCACTTGGCATCCTTAGCCTGCTTAGCACATAGTTTAAAGTGCATCATTATTTGGTCGACCTCTTCTTATAGTCGCTTCATGAGCTCAGGTTGTGTTCTACCATACCTTCTGGCTTTCTGCCATGTCGTGGCCGTTTGTCTCTTACTCCGGCACGCTTCCACGACTTCTACGTTCCACCAGGGTGGCTGCGTCCATCTCTCCTGCCTCCTACGAGGGGCGCTCTGTTTCCTATGTCCGATTTTGCTAATGACGTCCTGGTTTGTTTTCTCGTAGTGGAATGTGTGGAGCTTCATTTTCTTGCTTCTATTTCTGCTTTTCTCATTTAGGAGGACACATGGATAGTGATCACTTCCGTGGAACCCCAGTGCGCTCCATCTGCAAACCGGTGCGAAGGTGGAAGACACCAGTGCCAGGTCTATGACACTATCAGAGTCCCCTGTTCGAGTGGTCAATCATGTTGCCCTTCCATCATTCAAGCACACTAAATCGGCGGACAATAGTGCGTTCTCTAGGTCTTCTCCTTGCTTGTTGGTTATGACGTTACCACACTGGTTGTCTATAGCATTAAAGTCTCCGCATAAATTGACGTTCTCTTTATTGAACTCGAAGAGATTCTGCCATTGTTGTGTGTTCATCTTCCCATTACAGGCACACACATTAACAATCACGAAATGAACTGGGGTCTGCACCCTAACCGCATGTATCTGCAATTCTCCATTGTTCCACGCAGACATATCAACCTCAGCTGCCACCATATTGTTGCGCACATGGACGGCCTGTCCAAGGTGTCGTCTATTGTAGAAACAATGAAAGCCAGGAGTACTTACTGTCCTGTCACCAAGAAGAGTTTCTTGCAAAACCATTATATCGGCGCCGCACAGTAGCTTATCAAGAATGGGCCGTCGTTGATTTATGGACCCACAATTCCAATATGTAACTTGCACATACTTTAGGCCTAGCCTCTCACACTTCGACAGTTTAGCGCCACCACGCTTACCTTGTCGTGTTTTCCTTCTTCGATGATGTCGTCTGGGCTGCATCTGAATACCGTCGTCATAGATGATTTTGTCGCTGGAAGTCGATGCTTTGGATGGTCTAGACTCACGTGCACTTACTCAGTTGCACGGTCCAGAACCCATTTTCACGTTATAAACTGGCCAACTCCAGTAAATAGCTCTGCAGCACACGGATACACTGTGAGCCTTTTACAAATTAAATGAATTACGCGTCCTTGACGACAGGCCGGCGAAAACAAACCGCCATTTTTTGACGCGTTCAATAGCGCAATCAACAACAAAGATGAGCATAAGTGATTAAATAAGGAAATTGTAACAAAATGCAATGAATCAAAAGAAGCAAAGTGATTTACATCAAATAGAAAGCGCGTGCAATCACACGATCCCTTCAAATATCAATACAAGTAAACAAATAAACAGAAAAGTTCACTGAAGATCAGCACTTATCTGTGAGTCCTCTGATGAAGCCAACGAACAGGGCCAATCAGAAACACTGTAATGTAAGTGTAGGTAAATGTAATGTCACTCAGAAACACTGTAATGTAAGTGTAGTTAAATGTAATGTCACTCAGAAACACTGAAGTAAGTGTAGTTAAAGTTAAATGTAATGTCACTCAGAAACACTGTAATGTAAGTGTAGTTAAATGTTATGTCACTCAGAAACACTGTAATGTAAGTGTAGTTAAATGTAATGTCACTCAGAAATACTGTAATGTAAGTGTAGTTAAATGTGATGTCACTCAGAAACACTGTAATGTAAGTGTAGTTAAATGTGATGTCACTCAGAAACACTGTAATGTAAGTGTAGTTAAATGTAATGTCACTCAGAAACACTGTAATGTAAGTGTAGTTAAATGTGATGTCACTCAGAAACACTGTAATGTAAGTGTAGTTAAATGTAATGTCACTCAGAAACACTGTAATGTAAGTGTAGTCTTCTGTCATGTCAATCGTTGACAATTTGCAGCCATTAAGCTTGAAGATGAAAGCTTTGTGGTTAGTGAACTGGACTACAAAGAACAAGAGGTCGGATTAGATCCTGACCAGCGGTTTTCGGGTTCACACAGCCTTAAATGAGTACCAGATTTTCTGCGAAAGTAAAGCGTCACGGGCGTAATTCTCACCCAATTACCCTAACAAATCATGTGCCAATAGTCTGTACAAATTATGGTCACTAACACCATATTCCCTATACGCCACTTGGCGTCACGGGGCACTTTACTTACTTTTCTACTGTGGATAGAGATGGTAAAAGTTACACGTTCGGATGATTACGCTAGCACGGGCGGTTGAGCAACTATGGATTTTAATTCGTTTGCAGCTATACCGGGGCCTTCCATAACCAAATACACTTTCTTGTGTTATTTATAAATATAACTTGTTGGAGTTTCATTCAGTCATTTTCTGTTGCTAAAGGGAATTCTCTCAAAAAAGTATTGCATACATCCTTAGATCTCACAGGTCTACCCTTTGTTTTGTTTATTTTAAGGAACAAATAACATCCGTTTCTTCTATAAATCAATCCCATTCTATCTACGCGCCATTTCCGTTCTGTAAGTTGCCAATGTTGTTCCATATCCATGGGGTCATTGCTAATGTTATGGCAACCACATGACTTTCCCACTTGTCACAATATATTCCAGCTGTTCCCTCCCTTCTCATTGCATAACCAATAAGTGATGATTGTTTCTTCCTAATATTGAATATTAGCTGTCTTTTTCCTATGAGCTCAATTAGAACGTTTTCATTACTCTTCTTAGCTGTCCACGGTATTTTCAATATTCTTCTTTTAAACTACATTTATACAGCCTCCAGTGTTTTTCTTGTCAGTTGTTCTATTGTCATTGATTCACATCCATATGTTGATACTGGCTCTAATTAACATTTTGAAACTCTTTTTCATGTTTATATTGTCAAAAATGGTATGTAGATATAGCCAGGATTTACCATGAATAGAACAGCTCAAAGACTGAGGATGTCGTGAGGGTTCTAAAACCTATACAAGTGTAGTGTCTTACACATTGTGTCTTACACATTGTATTTTACGCATCGTGTCTTACACATCATGTCTTACACATCGTGTCTTACACATCACTTACAGTTACATCTAAACTGTAAGCGTTACATGAACATGGTGATATATCTACTCATCCTACTTCTACTTCTATACTTTCTAACTGTCTTGATTTCGTCTGTAACAACTACTGACGATATTTAAGTATCTCTAATTTAATCCTATCCACACGAGACCCGAAGGTCCGTTGGTACAAAAGTCCAACAATTTCCTCTACATTGTGTGGATCTAACTATCTCCCAAATAACTCTGTTGTTCTCTATCCGGTGTTCTCGAGTAACTGTCTAAACTCGATCACGCTCTCCCTCGTCGTCTCCCAGAGAGCTCTATTGAAACACTGACAGGGTGCCCTACTCTCCACCCCAACCCACGTGTGTTTCTTTACTTAAAGTAAGCCCTTAACTCTCACCACACATGGGCAGGGAGTATACATAACATGAAGATAGACAAGGAAATGGCAGATGTAAAATTATGTACACATATTTTTATTAGTTTTTCTCTTATCGGATAGATTGTGCTGACCTTGAATGATTATAACAACTACTTACACTATAGCGGGTTTATAAAACGCACACGTCAATAATGTGATATTTTTATCCAGCATTTTCAGACAAAATACTCAACTTAGCCACTCTCATTAACGGCGATTTTGACAACTTTGATCAGGACAAAGGCAAAGCTGTGGGAAACGACAGACTGGAAACTTTTTTTTTCCCAGTTTTAGAAAATAACAACCTGGAGGTATTGTTTTTGTTATTTCTTGTCACTCCATATGTATGTTTGTCCGTATGTGTGTATTTTATGCTAGTCTGTATCTTTACCTACCTATCCAATTGGCATTGTCAACAACCACGAACGGACTGACACTTTGTAATGTTTATACAACATCAGATAGTGATTGTCTGTTAGTCTCTATAAGATAGTGATTGTTTGTTGTTCTCTATAAGATAGTGATTGTTTGTTGTTCTCTATAAGATAGTGATTGTTTGTTAGTCTCTGTAAGATAGTGATTGTTTGTTAGTCTCTATAAGATAGTGATTGTTTGTTAGTCTCTATAAGATAGTGATTGTTTGTTGTTCTCTATAAGATAGTGATTGTTTGTTAGTCTCTGTAAGATAGTCATTGTTTGTTAGTCTCTATAAGATAGTGATTGTTTGTTAGTCTCTATAAGATAGTGATTGTTTGTTAGTCTCTATAAGATAGTGATTGTTTGTTAGTCTCTATAAGATAGTGATTGTTTGTTAGTCTCTATAAGATAGTGATTGTCTGTTAGTCTCTATAAGATAGTGATTGTTTGTTGTTCTCTATAAGATAGTGATTGTTTGTTGTTCTCTATAAGATAGTGATTGTTTGTTGTTCTCTATAAGATAGTGATTGTTTGTTAGTCTCTATAAGATAGTGATTGTTTGTTAGTCTCTATAAGATAGTGATTGTTTGTTAGTCTCTATAAGATAGTGATTGTTTGTTAGTCTCTATAAGATAGTGATTGTCTGTTAGTCTCTATAAGATAGTGATTGTTTGTTGTTCTCTATAAGATAGTGATTGTTTGTTAGTCTCTGTAAGATAGTGATTGTTTGCTGTTCTCTATAAGATAGTGATTGTTTGTTAGTCTCTATAAGATAGTGATTGTTTGCTGTTCTCTATAAGATAGTGATTGTTTGTTGTTCTCTATAAGATAGTGATTGTTTGTTGTTCTCTATAAGATAGTGATTGTTTGTTAGTCTCTATAAGATAGTGATTGTTTGTTGTTCTCTATAAGATAGTGATTGTCTGTTAGTCTCTATAAGATAGTGATTGTTTGTTGTTCTCTGTAAGATAGTGATTGTTTGTTGTTCTCTATAAGATAGTGATTGTTTGCTGTTCTCTATAAGATAGTGATTGTTTGTTGTTCTCTATAAGATAGTGATTGTTTGTTAGTCTCTATAAGATAGTGATTGTTTGTTAGTCTCTATAAGATAGTGATTGTTTGTTAGTCTCTATAAGATAGTGATTGTTTGTTAGTCTCTATAATATAGTGATTGTTTGTTAGTCTCTATAAGATAGTGATTGTTTGTTAGTCTCTATAAGATAGTGATTGTTTGTTAGTCTCTATAAGATAGTGATTGTTTGTTAGTCTCTATAAGATAGTGATTGTTTGTTAGTCTCTATAAGATAGTGATTGTTTGTTAGTCTCTATAAGATAGTGATTGTTTGTTAGTCTCTATAAGATAGCGATTGTTTGTTAGTCTCTATAAGATAGTGATTGTTTGTTAGTCTCTATAAGATAGTGATTGTTTGTTAGTCTCTATAAGATAGTGATTGTTTGTTAGTCTCTATAAGATAGTGATTGTTTGTTAGTCTCTATAAGATAGTGATTGTTTGTTAGTCTCTATAAGATAGTGATTGTTTGTTGTTCTCTATAAGATAGTGATTGTTTGTTAGTCTCTATAAGATAGTGATTGTTTGTTAGTCTCTATACGATAGTGATTGTTTGTTGTTCTCTATAAGATAGTGATTGTTTGTTAGTCTCTATAAGATAGTGATTGTTTGTTGTTCTCTATAAGATAATGATTGTTTGTTAGTCTCTATAAGATTTCTAACACTCCTTGAGACATCTGATATAACTGATAAATATTTGACACACTATGAGCATTGATACTACTATATAACATAAATATGAACAATTTTTTTTCCCGTTATTCCTGAAAGACAACAGACGACCTATACATGCATGATTTACTTTTGCTACGGTTTTAATAAACTATTCTTATTGTGAATGCAGGAACCATTTCTTTTAGCAGTTGAGTTACTCAATGGAATCGTGTATCGCTGTTTTGTTGCTCTGATATCAGAGAGCTCAGATGGGCATGTTGTCTTGTCACACCACAACTTCTCCTACCCCAGTGGATTCACGTAAGTGCATTAAAGTGATTGTTTTTTTAATGCAATATATTTTATTATGCATTAAACAATATGTCACGTCCATATCTTAATAAGGTCGTTATTTGATTGTATAGTGAAATATATGATTACATCAATTACTAGTAAGACTATTGTTATTAATACATAACTAGTGAAATAACATTTTATTAATTTGCTTACGTGGACAGTTAACTAGCCAGCTAGTCAGCTTGTTGTTGAGTTAACTAGCTAGTTCGCTAATCGGTTGTTTAGGAGATTTGAAAACAAAAATACATGCAAACAAGCAAAGTCACATTTTCTATAATAACTTTGGCCTATCAATCAAAAATAATGAACCTGAGATCATGTTTCAACGCTCCTTAAAATGTAATACCAATACCCAAACACCACAGCCACATACAAAAGTAACCTAACAGTTGACAACTTCACTTGTCTCGACAGTACACGGAGCTGCAAACGCTGCTTCTAAGATCAGGAAAAGAGCCTTTAAATGCTGCTCTATTTTTGTCAAATTGTCTGAGAATGTTCGGGCTGCCGGAAAGATTTAGCATCATCGGAGAACTGAATACCTACAGTACAACAGTGATCACTATCCTGTTGTAAGAAAGTGAAGCAAAGAAGCATACAATATGCATGCCAGAAATATAAACTACTGTCATACCGGACGGTGACGTTGAGATAAGTGGCAGGGTCATGTGGTAACAGTGAAGACATAAAATTCAACATTTCAAGCACCTACACTTTGCTGGTTCGGGCCCAGGTGAGATGGACAAGGCATTGTTACATTGGACAAGGCATTGTTACATTGGACAAGGTATTGTTACATTGGACAAGGCATTGTTACATTGGACAAGGTATTGTTACATTGGACAAGGCATTGTTACACTGGATAAGGTATTGTTACATTGGACAAGGCATTGTTACACTGGACAAAGTATTGTTACATTGGACAATGTATTGTTACATTGGACAAGGTATTGTTACATTGGACAAGGCATTGTTACATTGGACAAGGTATTGTTACATTGGACAAGGTATTGTTACATTGGACAAGGCATTGTTACATTGGACAAGGTATTGTTACATTGGACAAGGCATTGTTACACTGGACAAGGTATTGTGACATTGGACAAGGTATTGTTACATTGGACAAGGCATTGTTACACTGGACAAGGTATTGTTACATTGGACAAGGTATTGTTACAATGGACAAGGTATTGTTACATTGGACAAGGTATTTCTTGTAGCTTGATCAATGCATCCAGAATATACTGTTGATGGTAGCTCAGTAGAGGAAAGTAACGCTTTAAAAACCATTCAGGATGTCTTTAAAAAACTGTAAAATTACTCACACAAAACACTAACACAGAACTACCCACTACGGCATGGTATCTTCACTAAATGAGTTCCGTTAGCAGACACAACCGAATTGACAAGAAACAACGAAAACGTGCCGTCGAAGAAGGTGAAAAAACTGTGATCAGCATGACAAATCGTGATAAAAAAAAAAAACCCTATGTGCAATAACTATACCAATAGCTCTAACTATTCAATGCATCTAGACAGAAATCTAGTCGTGCTGGTACTACTAAAGTAAACAACCATCAATAAACAATCGGTCTGGCGACCGCAGCCGCTATACTTTGGAAAATCGCCTCATAGTCCAGTATGGTTCGCTGACACCACGAGGTATGAATGCATCACACTCATACACATAGTTTCCTTTTTGGTTGCTCCTTCCCTTTTGCATAGCCTTCTCTACTGCCCATATTTGGGCTCTTTGGTCTATCTACTATGCCATGCTATTTATAGTTCTCCTCTTCTAGTCCCCAATGAGACACTTCGGTGTTCTCCTCTATACCTTTTTTCTGTGCTCCTTACCCCTCATTTGTTTTTATTGTACTCTCAGACATCATCATTCTTACCGCCTTTTGTGCACCTGTTAGTCTACTGTTCTATTCTTTCTCCTTTGTGTTTGCACACTGACCCCGGTGTGAACTCCTCTGGTTCTGTGTGCATTTGCGCACATTTCTGCACGTTTTTGCACATACACGAAAGCCACACTCAGGTTACCATTTCCTTTTAATTTTGACCTCGGTCTGACACACAGGGAAGACATTTTTGATTAGTTTTACTTACATATCCGTGTGTGTGTTTTTTTTTTTTTTGTGTTCCTGCTGACGGCCTATTGGGCCGAAACGTCGTTTAATCTGTGTCGTCTACTTAGCGCGTGAAGCTTCTAACATACCATTTTTTCTATTTTTTATTTTTCCTGGTACTACTAACCTAGCGACTAACCACCAGAACATACGGTTTTCTTGTCCATGTTTTCCAGCTGTATACCTCATGCTTTCAAACCTGACGATCTGTATAATCTCAAACCGGAAGATCTTCAAGACAGTGATGGATGTCAATCAATTTGGGAACAATACTCCAGGGATCTCTTCTTTGGGAAAGGTACAGATTGTAAGAGCGGCGATAAAGGAGTAAGTTGTTACGCGTTTGTTTATTGATGGTTGAATGGATAACTTGAGGGAAGTTGTGATAGTGAAAGAGATCAGTGGAGTAGAGAGAGATGTAGTTGTTATAACAGAAGAGATCGGTGGAGTAGAGAGAGATGTAGTTGTTATAACAGAAGAGATCAGTGGATTACAGAGAGATGTAGTTGTTATAACAGAAGAGATCAGTGGAGTAGAGAGAGATGTAGTTGTTATAACAGAAGAAATCAGTGGAGTAGAGAGAGATGTAGTTGTTATAACAGAAGAGATCAGTGGAGTAGAGAGAGATGTAGTTGTTATAACAGAAGAGATCAGTTGTGAACAGAGAAATGTAGTTGTTATAACAGAAGAAATCAGTGGTGTAGAGAGATGTAGTTGTTATAACAGAAGAAATCAGTGGTGTAGAGAGAGATGTAGTTGTTATAACCGAAGAGATCAGTTGTGAACAGAGAAATGTAGTTGTTATAACAGAAGAAATCAGTGGTGTAGAGAGATGTAGTTGTTATAACAGAAGAGATCAGTGGAGTAGAGAGAGATGTAGTTGTTATAACATAAGAGATCAGTGGAGTAGAGAGAGTTGTAGTTGTTATAACAGAAGAGATCAGTGGAGTAGAGAGAGATGTAGTTGTTATAACAGAAGAGATCAGTGGTGTAGAGAGAGATGTAGTTGTTATAACAGAAGAAATCAGTGGTGTAGAGAGAGATGTAGTTGTTATAACAGAAGAGATCAGTTGTGAACAGAGAAATGTAGTTGTTATAACAGAAGAAATCAGTGGTGTAGAGAGATGTAGTTGTTATAACAGAAGAAATCAGTGGTGTAGAGAGAGATGTAGTTGTTATAACCGAAGAGATCAGTTGTGAACAGAGAAATGTAGTTGTTATAACAGAAGAAATCAGTGGTGTAGAGAGATGTAGTTGTTATAACAGAAGAGATCAGTGGAGTAGAGAGAGATGTAGTTGTTATAACATAAGAGATCAGTGGAGTAGAGAGAGTTGTAGTTGTTATAACAGAAGAAATCAGTGGAGTAGAGAGAGATGTAGTTGTTATAACAGAAGAAATCCGTGGTGTAGAGAGAGATGTAGTTGTTATAACAGAAGAAATCCGTGGTGTAGAGAGAGATGTAGTTGTTATAACAGAAGAAATCCGTGGTGTAGAGAGAGATGTAGTTGTTATAACAGAAGAAATCAGTGGTGTAGAGAGATGTAGTTGTTATAACAGAAGAAATCCGTGGTGTAGAGAGAGATGTAGTTGTTATAACATAAGAAATCCGTGGTGTAGAGAGAGATGTAGTTGTTATAACAGAAGAAATCCGTGGTGTAGAGAGAGTGTAACTGTGATAGTGAAACGGACCAGTGGAGCAGAGAAATACATTGTAACGGTGAATGATGTAAGTGGAGTATAGAAATAAATTGTGACGGTGAATTATGTAAGTGAGGTAGAGAAATAGATTGTGACGGTGAATGATTTATATATAATATAGAAAGTGATAGTTAAAGACATCAGAGAAATAGACACAAAGAAGCAGTTGTGATAGAGCAAGGGATCAGTAGCGTGAATAGGGTACAATTGTAATAGTAAAATGAATCCATCAGGTAAAAAGAGATTTTGTGACAGTGAAAGAGGTCAGTGTGGTTGAGAAAGATATTGTTATAATGAAGATAAGTAGTAGGGTTGGAAGAAACGTTTTTTTTCACATCAGTGGAGTATAAATAGAGATTACGATAATTCTTTGGATCATTAGGGTTGTAGAAAAAGAAACTGTGATAACAAAGAGTTTCAATTTTGTAAAGATAGGGTAGTTGTGGTAGTGGAAATACTCAGTTGAGTAGAGAAAGAAGTTGTTATATTTGAAGGAACCAGTGTAGTATAGACAGTCTGACCAAACGTTCAATTTTTAATTGGACAGCATAATTTTCTTCAATAATTTGCTTTCATTCTGTCGCAGTAATTGGAAATGTTTCAACAAATAAAACAGGGTGTGATGCAAAGGTGTGTGCTGTCACCAGATTTGTTTAATATGCTTAATGAGATTATATTAAGATCCATAAGGGGTATGCCTGGGATAACAATCGGAGATCAAATATAAATAATCTAAGGTATGCTGATGATACAGTAAATCAATTTAAAATTCTGAGAACTTTATTAACCTCAGACGGTGGATGTACATCAGAGGTGAGATGCAGAATGGCTCAGGCAAAAGCAACTTGCCAAAAAATGAGTAAGGTACTATGCAATCGGTTTTTGACAATAGAAGCGAGAAAAAGAGTTCTTAAATGTTAAGGGCAACAAATAGGAAAATCGCTGGAGTCTGTAGAAATGTGGGTTTACAGAAGAATGTTGAGAATACCATGGACAGCAAAGAAGAGTAATGAAAACGTTCTGAAGAGGCCAAAGCAAAACGAGAGCTAATTTCCAATGTTAGGAAGAAACAATCATCATTTTTTGGCTATGTAATGAGAAATGAACAGCTGGAATATATTCTAACAACTGGGAAAATTGGGAGCCGCGATAGCTCAGTGGTTAGTGAACTGGACTACCACGGACAAGGGGTAGGGTTCGATCCCAACCGACGGCTTTCAGGTTCACCCAGCCTTAAATGGGTACCGGATTTTTTTCTTGGAAAGTAAAGCAGCACGGGCGTAATACTGACCACATTACCCCAAAAATCATGTGCTGAAGGTCTGTAAAATATAAGGTCACTAACACCATATTTCCCTATACGCCACTTGGCGTGACGGGGGTACTTTACTTTTTTTTTACTGGGGAAATTGAGGAACGAACAGATCGAAAGCAAAGAGAAAAGATAGCAGACAGCTTAAGAGAATGTTTTGGCCGAAGGTCAACAACATAAATGATAAATAACTGTTGAAATCAAAAGTTGTGGAGAGACTTGATCACCAATGCCAGCATGCCCAGTACTTGATGGTGATAATAAATGAAAATCTCAGGTTTTGTCCGATTTTTAGTTAAAACTGCAAATATGGTCAAACATTTGTCAAATATAAATAATAACCTATAGCCTATAAACGTATATCAATTTTATGGATACCAGTAAGTTGTATATTCACGGATTCGTATTCTTCAATTTTGATTGTTATAACAATTACAGATATAAAGAGCGAAGATTTTCGTGTTTTATAGGGACCGTCTAATATATATAGCATGTTTGATTGGTAGTTGTTATACAATCACGGTTAAAGTTCAGACAGTAATGATTAATTGTTTAACGAGGCAGCAAAAGTTGTTAAAAATGTGTTTACTTTATTATTTTAAAAAATAATTGTATTAAAGAAATGAACGTTCAGTTTGCTCTTTCTTACAGAATCATCCCCTTTATACAATGGTACTTTCCTGTGGCGGTTTCCGGCTCGTGTCTCCGGAAATATCTTTGGAGAAAACTACATCTGTCCCTTATTATGATAAACACAGGGGACATAGGTAAGTCTTGTACATCATGTTGAAAGTATCAACACACACAAACACAGGCATACAAAGACGCACGCTTATATAATCCGGAGTTAGAAATACTCTGTATAAGGCGAGAAGTAATCTACATCAGAGGTGGGCATCCTACGGCCCGCGGATCAGTTCCGGCACGCCAAACTATTTTGACAGATCCTTGTGCCTGATTTAAAAAAAAAAAAATGTATTCCTTGAGCTAAACAAATAAATCAATAAAAACTAGCACATAAAATGCTCAAACCCTAAGCGGTAAACTTTCTATTAAGAATTTTTTGTTGACATTTCTCTCCCCCTCCCCACATTTATGTCTCAGCACACCCCCCCCCCCCACCATTCCATTCTATTTCCTGTGGTCCCCTCCCCATCATTAATAACATTGTTACATTACACCTGCTTGTGAATGCAGATTAAGTCATTTATATATTGACTTGATTAGGTGATGGTATCTGGTCCTCGGCGTTTTCATAGTTGTCAGATTTGGTAATCAGGCAAATAAAAGCTTGTAATCTAATATCAAGTCCTGACAAAACACCCCTTGATAAATGTATGGACTGTGTCCCTGCTTCCGATCTTCAAGAAACAGCTCTAGAGCGAGGTTGGATTCATTATGGGGAGGGGGTGTCAAGATCAAATAACTAACTTTCTCGTGTATTAACCCAGGGAGATGTAAATGAGGATATCTGCTCAGTTCTTACGGACAGGATAGAAGGAAACTGGAAGTATCATCTGTTGTATATACGTTATTCCAATTTAAAGTGGTTATCAACCGGTCACAACATGCTAGATAGCCAGCAGCCAATAAGCTGCTGACACGCCACATATATACACAGCCTGTAGCGTATTCAAGAGTAAATAACAATAACAAAGAATAAAAGGGACATAACTGTAATTAAGTGTAATAAGCTGAAAGGTACCACAACGTGATATTTTAATTCTTAACCACTTGATGAAATGTCAATCAACAACATAATCTACACACAAATCACATCTAGAATCGTGCTTTGATTATTACTATTTGTGTTGTTACAGATTCAAACTGAGCGGCGCTCCAAAAGATTACGTTAGTCCCTGTCAAGACAGTCAATAAAGGAGATCCAAACATGAACGCTAAAACCTCAACGCCAATTCAATTAAAATTTAATTACATAATTATCGTCATTAGACAAATAATTTTATAAACCAATGTTTGTTAAATTATATAATATAGTATATATATATATATATATATATATATATATATATATATATATCTACATACATACATACATACATACATACATACATACATACATACATACATACATACATACATACATACATACATACATACATACATATACATACATACATACACACATGCATACATACACAAATATATATTTATTAAGAGTACCGTATTTGCCGGCGTGCGCGACATTCTCTTTCTCTCTACCTATCTTTGAAGGAAAACACTTCTATCGTTGAATATTGTATTGCTTTTACAGTACTTTTAAAATATAAAGTAATAAACATGTCGACTCTCATCAAAAACATAATGATAAAAAAAAACATTTAAAACTTCTCTAATGCCTAGATATTCATCTTCTGAGCAATGAAAAGTCGCAAGAAATCTCCTCTAAATCAGAATCTGTGCTCTCATACAACAATTCGTAATCTGTACCACCTAGTATATGACTAATGTCACAAATCTTCAATGATTGTCTCTTTCAGTTTTCACAGCTTCCGATAAAACTTTGACCACAAACTTGCAAAATGCTGGGGGTCTCTTTCTTCTTCAAAAGCTGAAGACTCGTTTCGATTGCTTCACTTTTCCTTTTAAATTCCCTTCAGTGATTTATTAGCACATCACATCTGAAGGTTGGAGTTAACTAGCTCTACCATGTGGAATTACTGCTAACTGAATGTCCAATTCTTTGAGTTAACTAGCTAGACCATCTGGAATTACTACTAACTGAATGTCCAATTCTTTGAGTTAACTAGCTATACGATCTGGAATTACTACTAACTGAATGGCCAATGCTTTGAGTTAACTAGCTAGACCGTCTGGAATTACTACTAACTGAATGTCCAATTCTTTGAGTTAACTAGATACACCAATTGAATTATTGCTAACTGAATGTCCAATTCTTTGAGTTAACTAGCTATACCATCTGGAATTACTACTAACTGAATGGCCAATGCTTTGAGTTAACTAGCTAGACCGTCTGGAATTACTACTAACTGAATGTCCAATTCTTTGAGTTAACTAGATACACCAATTGAATTACTGCTAACTGAATGTCCAATATTTTGAGTTAACTAGCTATACCATCTGGAATTACTGCTAACCGAATGTCCAATTCTTTGAGTTAACTAGCTCTACCATGTGGAATTACTGCTAACTGAATGTCCAATATTTTGAGTTAACTAGCTCTACCATGTGGAATTACTGCTAACTGAATGTCCAATTCTTTGAGTTATCATGTTCTGTTCTCTAAGAAAGAGGTATGTTTACAGCACTCGGAAAAAACGATCCTGCCTTGGTCCATATTTTTTTTCTGTTGTTGATTATTTGTCATTTTTTCCGAGTGCTGTAAACATACCTCTTCCTCTGAATTGATTCACTGATTATCGCCTCGGAAGTTTCCCTCTATAATAATATTCATTTATTATTATTTGTCTCCAGTGTTAACCACTGGAAACTACTATTCGTGCTGTTTCGTCCTAAATGTTTGTCTGCAACGCAAGTATTCAGCCCTACACTATCCGGGAGATACTTGTCTTAACAGGAAAAATATTTCCGAGCTGTGATCGCAGCCTTATGCTATAGTTATGGGAAAGCCTTCGCGAAAATACATTGCCTACGAAGCTAATTTTTTGTTTATTAATTGCACACGTTATTGCACGAATGGATGACATTTAATAATAAGGTGGCATCAGTAATTGATATTTTTGTTTTCCTCCACACACACAAAGTTGTGTCCGGTCGTGATTTCTTTGAACGACTTGATGATAATCCAGTAAAATCTGTAAAAAAAAATAATAAATAAATCTCTGTTTCAGGAATAATCATTTTACGAAACATTGAAAGTACAACTTGCCAGCAGCATAAAATCCAGATTTGTGTCTGTGCCTGATGATGAGGCTATTATTCATTTACATGGCGTATTTTTGTTTCATGTTTATTCATCCACTTTCTAATTTCGAAACGATCTTATCGTTTTCACAAAATGACGGTTCACCCAAATCTAATCAGGATCTGTCTTGTTCATTTTAAAAACCTTTTATTGTACACAAATGTAAGGTTCCCTTCACGCCATGCTTGGTTTATGTGGATATGATGTTAGTGAATTTAATTTTCTTTGGCTCACCCGAAATTCAAATCTGCAACCGTTTTTCTCATGTTCTGTAGCACACACATTCATACGAAGCTTGTATCTTTTGTTATAGCAATGCCGACGTTACTGTCTAGCCGTAACTTGGCATCAAATTTAAACAAATTCAACAGCAGAAATGTAAACCTCTTCACATTCTTTCAAACCAGTTGGAAGTTTTAAATGAGAAAAAAATTGTAATCGTCGAGGACAGCACATGCTCATCCACTGAACAGAAATCCTGTAACTCTGAAAGGAAATATTTCCGTAAATGAAAGTAATCAAAAACTAGATGTTGGAGTATAAGACTAATCCTACGTTCCAGAGAAAGACAGTCCAACATATAGGCCGGTAAATACGAAAAGTAAAAATAATATTGGAAGGGAAAATACAAGGTAAAATACAAGGCAGAGGCAGACCAAGACTGACATGGACAAGTAACATCAAAAGATGGACAAGTCAACCTATGACAATCTACACGATTAAAGCAAGAGACAGAATGGAATGGCGCTCCACGGTAGCCGACCTTCGATGCGGAGACGGCACTCAGTGATGATGGTAAAATACGGTGTACACGATGAAATATAAATATACATACATGTATAGTCGATTCATTATTAATTGGAGAAATGTTGATAGTGTTGTTTAAATTAAAGGCTTACAAATTGATGTTGCACTGATTGAGACTTCACCTGCTGTTGTCTAAAGTGTATCTTCTTCCTCTTCTTTCCTTCCTCATTTGCCTTTCAGCGTCGAGGGGAGATATAATTTGCGATATTTTGCTCTTCTGTTCGCCTCTGCTGCTGTTATGTTTTCTAGTGCTTGTGATATTCCATCGACCCATCTTTTTCGTGGCCGACCCTTAGGTCTTGTGTTCTCACAACGTTTGTTGCTAAAGTGTGTGTGTGTGTTACATTTAGCACCAGAACAAAGTTCATTACTGGCGTTCACGTATGAAGACAGCACCGTAGTAGATTGTGTCTCTTTGTGCATTGAATGTGTTTGTTTATGCATTAGCTTTTTTTTTGTTTTTGTTACAATGTTTGATTAGGCGGTTGGTGTTTGAGTTCCTGTATTTATACTGGTTCATGGTGGCCCATATCTTTTTTTTTTTTAAGATTAATATGCATTAGGTTGTTTCGATTCACTGTATCTAATAAGATTAAGTTTATATTCCTGGGAAACTTTCACTGATCATTCTCTCTCTCCGAATGTAAGAAAATGTCTACCTATTTTCTATGCTAAGTGCCTCCAAAATGATGTTGTCTATTTATTACAGTATATCTCACTTGTTCCATTGCATTAGATCTCCAATGGTTTATCATCATCAAATCTTACATGGTGCATCGTCATCAAATCGTTCATGCCTCTTCATCATCAAATCTTACATGGCTCATCATCATTAAATCTCATGTGACTCATCATCATCAAATCTCACATGGCTCATTATCATCAAATCTCACATGAATCATTATCATCAAATCTCACATGACTCATAATCATCAAATCTCACATAGCTCATTACCATCAAATCGCACATGACTCATTATCATCAAATCTCACATGGCTCATCATCATCAAATCTTATATGGCTCATTATCATCAAATATCCCAGCACTCATTATCATCAAATCTCACATACTCATCATCACATTTCACATCATTATCAAATCTCATATGGCTCTTCATCATCAAATATTACATGGCCCATCATCATCAAATCTCACATGACTTACCATCATCAAATCTCACTTGACTCATCATCATCAAATATTACATGGGACATCTTAATCAAATCTTTAATTAGCAGAAAGAGTTTTCCTGTATTTATTGGAAGTGTCACGTTGACTGAGGTGTGCAAAACTACGAAGGTCCTAAAATGTAGAGGTAGAATTAAATTCTTCCATTAACTATAAACTCGTTTAATTATCGATACATTCCAGGCAAATCAGAAAAATGTTAAAACACCAATAAATAAGTAACTACTTAAGTAGTTTAGTTCAAAGACAAAAATAAAACTGGTAAGTATACACTGAAATTATTTTCTCTTACTTTTGTTCTTCTTTTCTTCCTTATTCTTGCTGCTTCGGGTGTTGAGTGAAAGTCGGGTCTTTGAGCTTTTTTAAAAACTCAGTTAATGAAGCTTGATGTTGTTGTAGAGTTTAGTTGCTGTTACTCCAGGCTAATCCCGATCTTCCTTGTTCATTTTAAGAACCTTCTATTGTACACACATATATATGTTCCCTTCACGTCATGCTTGGTGTATGGGGGATATGGTGTTAGTGAACTCACTTTTCTTTGACCACAGCACAGTTTTGAGTGACATTTTGGGTATCACGCCAGATCGTCTTTACATCAAAGAAAACATCTCTGATGGGCATTTTTAGAGGCTGGGTGAATCCGGGAGCCTTGTCGGGCCGAAAAATAATCGCCACTTATGGGGATCCAACCATGATTCTTCTAATAAGGAAGCTATCGCACTACCAACTCAGCCACGGAGGCTAGTTTATTGTATGTGCGGCAGGAACCATTGAAGGCTATGTCTGAAAAGTGTTCCTTCTTGCAGTTTCCTCATATTCCAAGTCCGGCTTGTTGCAGGAGCTACTGAGTTAAGTGCTCTGTGCACACCGTGAGCTGTGTGTCTCATCCGTTTTGATCCCGTTTCGATATCCCGTTTGTTTACGATGAATGATGATATCGTATGACAGGGAACAGTTGGCTGTGTTCACTTTCTGCGCGGTTTCGCCTTATGTCTTTTGGCGTGTGCTGAGACTGCTACGATGGGGACTACAGTTACCTTTCTTTGTTTGGGAGATGAGATAGTAATTCGGATGATTCCACTGGCACGGGCGGTTGAGCAATTATGGATTTAAATTCGTTTGCAGTGATACCGAGGCTTTCAATAACCAATAACCAATAACATGTGCGGTTACTAATTGATTTGCCATCAGATCACATGACCTTTCTGTGGATTCTTCACCATCCAACATATGTATGTCACCAGGTACAGAGGTTGAGGATAATACCGTATGGGAATCATGCCTTACATTCTGTTATGTTTGTTTCCGGTATCAAAGTTAACAAATTGAGATATTGTATGCTGATGGCAAGAGCGGACACTGTAAACAGAAGTAAAAATATAATGCTGCACTAAGTATCCAGAACGTATGCCGTGGGACAAAAAATGTATGCTAGTGGCTCTGTTAGGTGAATCAAAACAAATTAGTGCATCGCAGTCTCATCATTATCAAGTGCCGTCTCAGCATCGAAGGTTGGCTAACATGGAGCACCATTCCGCTCTGTCTCTTGCATTGATGGTTTAGGTTGTCATAGGCTGTCTTGTCCATCTTTTCATGTTACTTGACCATGTTAGGCCTGGTCTGCCTTTGCCTCTTATACCTTGTATTTTCCCTTCCAATATTTTACTTTTAGTATGATATTGTGTCTTTTACGATGCCCCACAAATTTCATTTGTCTTGTTCTAATTGTGTTTTGTAGTTCTCTTTTAATATTTAGGTGTTTTAAAACTTCATCATTATTTCTCTTTTCTTTCCATCCAGTTCTACATATTCCGAAGTTTTTCAGGGGTTATACATTTAGTAGATGAAGTAATTCTGTTTAGATCGTTTCAAATGTCAAACTTTAACACAGTATTGCATATTTAGCACAACATTACATTTTGACTTCTGTTTACTTTGTCTGCAGATTGATTTTCAAGACATTGATAACGTCTTGCAGCAGACGTTTCATTAAGGCCCACGTAGACTTGATTACGCTACATCTTTATCGAGGCCGAAATTAAAAAAATGAACTGAACGCTTTGGGTCGACTGCAATACGCATGCTACTTTTATTCTCCGGCCACATAGAAAATCCACGGCACATCCGAGAGGTTGGAAAAAGATATAATAGCAGGGTTGTGCAGTCTCCCAAAGACAATCTGGCACACCAGTCAGATATGGAGAAGATGTAACAGTAGGGTTGTGCAGTCACCCTAACACGACCTAGCACACCAGTGAGATATGGAGAAGATGTAAGAATACGGTTGTGCAGTCTCCCAAACACGACATAGCACACCAGTGAGATATGGAGAAGATGTAAGAATACGGTTGTGCAGTCTCCCAAACACGATCTAGCACACCAGTGAGACATGGAGAAGATGTAAGAATACGGTTATGCAGTCTCCAAAACACGACCTAGCATACTAGTGATATAGGGAGATGTAAGAATAGGGTTGTGCAGTCTCTCAAACACAATATGGCACACCAGTGAGATAGGGATAAGATGTAAGAATAGGGTTGTGCAATCTCTCAAACTCAATCTAACAGAGAATCTAACACCGTGATACTCACTGAAACAGTTAACAAACACTAAGGAATCTTTCTTCATCCACTTCGTTCAAGGAGAAAGCATTTTTTCACATAAGAAAATAATAACATTGACCCTATCTTCAGATTTTCAGAGTCAATGAAATCAAAAGTCAAAAATGGTTCTGCCTTTACAATAATCAAATTTTATTTTTGCTTCAATTTAACACTATTCCTTACCAGCCAAATAACAAGTAACTATAAATTTACTGCATTTTTAATAAGCATAACATGTTCATATAACAGTTCTATTAATTTGTTACTTAAATGACCGTTTCAAAGTCAGCGAAATTGTTAAGGAAAGAATCAAGTAAATCTGATATTTGTGCCTCCATATCACGGCCTGGTCTCAATCACTTTGTATCCTCACACGGACTAAGGTAGGCTAATGGGGCACCAGGCACTGGATACCTGACACAGAAATGATCAGATTTTTGCTGTTATTTGATAGTTGTTTTCTTGATGACAACAAAAAAATCAATAAAAGATATGATGGCGTATAGTTATGTTAATGGGCAAACTTTGAGAAAATTAAACATATTCTAATATCTTGGTTCACAACCTTTAAAAATACCGAAACCCTACGTAGGGGATTCAAAGAATGTCGGATATAGATATAAAGTGAACATATAATGGTATTAAGCAGCTGGAGAAACAGAAATACAAGGCAAACTGTAACGTTTCGGCAAAGCCGTTATCAGGTAAAGCAAATAAGTTACACATATTAAATAAACAACCACAAACAAACAAATGGAAGCCAGACAACACGATATCTTTAAGAAAATGGCGGCAAGATTTGCTGAAAAGAAGGTGGCCAGTATTTACGTAAAGCCTAGTTAAAAGATTAGTATAAAATAGAGCAGGTAGGATTTAATTAGATGAAATGAACCAAACAATTATAAATTTGAAAAATGGAAGTAGGTGTCCCATAGGGAACGAAGAAAACGAGAAGATCACAAGAAGAGAGAGAGAGAGAGAGAGAGAGTGGATGGGAGTGGCAAGGGGAAAGAAGAGCAAGCGAGGCAATGTAATAAACCATGTAGACTTCATAAACCTTGTCTTTTATGTGTTTAATGTGTATAGTTTATTTGCTTTACATGGTGAATGCTTTTGTCGAAACGTTGCAGTTTATCGTGTCTTTATATTGGTCTATCTGCTCAATAGTCTGTAGAAATGTAGTTTTACAGAAGAATGTTGAGAATACCATGGGCAGCTAAGAAGAGTAATGAAAGCGTTCTGAAAGAGGTCAAGGCAAAAAGAGAGCTAATTTCCAATATTAGGAAGCAACAATCATCCATCACTTTTTGTCCATGTAATGAGAAGAGAACAACTGAAATATATTGTGTAACTGGGAAAATTGAAGGACGAAGAGATAGAGGGAAGAAAAGAGAAAAAATACCAGACAGCTTAAGAGAGTGGCTTGGCAGACAGTATGTAAACAGGCACACTCCAGCTTGTTATCAACAATACTGTATACAGGCACACTCCGGCTTGTTATCAACAATACTGTATACAGGCACACTCCGCCTTGTTATCAACAATACTGTATACAGGCACACTCCAGCTTGTTATCAACCATACTGTATACAGGCACACTCCGGCTTGTTATCAACCATACCTCATACAGGCACACTCCGGTTTGTTATCAACCATAATGTATACAGGCACACTCCGGCTTGTTATCAACCATACTGTAGGTAGGAACACTCCGGCTTGTTATCAACCATACTGTATACAGGCACACTCCGGTTTGTTATCAACCATACCTCATACAGGCACACTCCGGTTTGTTATCAACCATAATGTATACAGGCACACTCCGGCTTGTTATCAACCATACTGTATACAGTCACACTCCGGTTTGTTATCAACCATACTGCATACAGGCACACTCTGGCTTGTGAATGATAGGAAACAGCTTGAGAGATAAAAATCATAAATAAAGAACTCCGGGTAAAAAGCGAGGAATAGCCCCCGTCACATAATATATAAAGAAACAACAGAAAAATGTTTTGGCCAGGTGACAAAGCTGATGGACTGACCGACTATTAGAAACACTGGAAAGCATGACAGCAGCAGAGACGAATAGAAGTGAAAAATGCCGCAACGTATATCTCCCCTCGACGCTGAAAGTCAAATCAAGAAGAAAATAGGGAGAAGAATGAGAAGAGAACAGGTGGAATACATTGTGACAACCGGGAATATTCTGAGAAATGAAACAAAAAATATTGACAGTTTAAGCGACATTTTGGATAGAGGACAATATGAGTTTTAAAAAACGCACACAGTGATAGATAGTTCTGGAGAGACGTGATCCCATAGGCCAGCAGGTGCTGATTTGAATTACTGCAGCCTAAAAATAACATCAATTCACACTTTATTAATTTATTTACATTGATCTGTATATGCAGTGATAGATTATTTGGATGTAGAAGGTTTCAACTTAAGACAAAAGAAATGCATGTCATTCCTTACCATTCAAATTCTACAAACTTTGAGAGGAGCAAGCACGGAGAAATAAGGACAGACGACATTAACAAATAATGCTAAAAAAGCATCTGGTAATGATTGAAGCAGCCAAAAAAGGCGAGAACCAAAACTTTATATTTTATGGACACTAGGATGTGTCCTAGGGACACAAAAAGGGAGCTCTTAAAAAACATCAGAAAGAAGCAATCAACATTTTTCGGGCACATCATGAGAAGAGGGAATTTGGAATACTTGATTACAACTGGCAAAATAAAAGGAAAGAGAGATCGCGGACGACAAAGAGAGAAAATACTGGATAGCTTGGTGTCATGGCATGGAAAACAGTCAACAACAGAACTCATACGATGCACTGTAGATAGAAGATTGTAGAAGGACATGATCGCCAACGCCAACCTGTACGACACATGATGATGATGAGGATGGGTACAAGATGAAGTGAAGAAGGAATAGAGAAAGAAGAGATAAATGATAAATGAATGTGAGATCTGACCTCTCCGTACACTTCAGGTTATAGCTGGTGCTTCTTGAGGCTTCAAATGAACGCGCGTGGGTGGTGAAAGAAAAGTCTTCACAATTAAATTTGATGATGTACTCAAGAAGTGTCTGAAAGATAAGTAATCATGTACATGACATGTTGAAATGATTTTGCCATTATACGTTCAGTTGATTTAATTATAATACATTCGGTTGGTTTTATCATGATATGTTGAGTTGCATTAATTATGATAAATTCAGTTGGTTTCATTATGACACATTCAGTTGGTTTTATCATGATATGTTTATTGGGTTTTAACATTAGCACATTCAGTTGGTTTTATCATATGTTGAGTTGATTTTGCATTATACATTCAGTTGATTTAATTATGATACATTCAGTTGGTTTTATCATGATATGTTTATTGGTTTTAACTTGGCACATTCAATTCGTTTATCATGATATGTTTATTGGTTTTAACTTGGCACATTCAGTTGGTTTTATCATGATATGTTTATTGGTTTTAACTTGGCACGTTCAATTCGTTTTATCATGACATGTTTATTGGTTTTAACTTGGCACATTCATTTGGTTTTATCATGATATGTTTATTGGTTTTAACTTGGCACATTCAGTCAGTTTTATCATGATATGTTGAGTTGCATAAAATATGATAAATTCAGTTGATTTAATTATGATAAATTCAGTTGGTTTTATCATGATATGTTTATTGGTTTTAACTTGGCACATTCAATGCGTTTTATCATTATATGTTTATTGGTTTTAACTTGGCACATTCAATTCGTTTTATCATGATATGTTTATTGGTTTTAACTTGGCACATTCATTTGGTTTTCTCATGATATGTTTATTGGTTTTAACTTGGCACATTCAGTCAGTTTTATCATGATATGTTTATTGGTTTTAACTTGGCACATTCAGTCGGTTTTATCATGATATGTTTATTGGTTTTAACTTGGCACATTCAATTCGTTTTATCATGATATGTTTATTGGCTTTAACTTGGCACATTCAATGCGTTTTATCATGATATGTTTATTGGTTTTAACTTGGCACATTCAGTCGGTTTTATCATGATATGTTTATTGGTTTTAACTTGGCACATTCAGTTCCTTTTATCATGATATGTTTATTGGTTTTAACTTACTTGGCACATTCATTTGGTTTTTATCATGATATGTTTATTGCCTTTAACTTGGCACATTCAGTTCGTTTTATCATGATATGTTTATTGGTTTTAACTTGGCACATTCATTTGGTTATATCATGATATGTTTATTGGTTTTAACTTGGCACATTCAGTTCGTTTTATCATGATATGTTTATTGGTTTTAACTTGGCACATTCATTTGGTTATATCATGATATGTTTATCTGGTTTAGTGAAAGCTCTAATTATTTCTTAAGGAAATCTACATAACGCGTATGTTATTCTAATATCAGTCTGTAAATAGTATGTGCATTCCTATGTTTTTATTGATTCTCTTTGCTAAAATAGTCTGGAATTTCCCTTCAGGAAACTATGGTAGACGTGTACTGATAATGTTAATTGTAGCACGGAAGGTGGTCAATAATAGAATGGTAATGTGTTATCGTATTTGAAGTGAAATTAAACATAATTGATTGATTTCAATCATCTATTATATGTTATAAGTCATACAAACATAATGAAATGTAACCTACGAGTGTTATAACATCGGTTCACGAGCACGTTTGTGGCAGCAGCGTTCGACATCAGTGATCTGTAATAAGAAAATCACTGGAGTCTGTAGAAATGTGGTTTAACAGAAGAATGTTGAGAATACCACGGACAGCTAAGATGAGTAATGAAAACGTTCTGAAAGAGGCCAAAGCAAAAAAAAAAGAGCTAGTTTCCGATATTAGGAAGAAACAATCATCATTTTCCGGCCATGTAATAAGAAGAGAACAGATGGAATATATTGTAACAACTGGGAAAAATTGAGTGACGAAGAGATAGAGGGAAGCAAAGAGAAAAAATACCAGACAGC
This sequence comes from Megaustenia siamemsis, assembly GCA_032433765.1. Taxonomy (NCBI): domain Eukaryota; kingdom Metazoa; phylum Mollusca; class Gastropoda; order Stylommatophora; family Ariophantidae; genus Megaustenia; species Megaustenia siamemsis. Next base: position 16,838,239 of record JAVIAB010000059.1, on the reverse strand, counting down.
TTAAGAGAATGGCTTGGCAGAAGGTCAACAACAGAAATGATAAAAAATTGTCGAGATCGAAAGTTTTTGAGAGACATGATCACCTACGCCAGCAGGCCCGTAATTGATGATGATCTGGTAGTATTTGGTGTTAGTTTATTTAACTGTATGTTGATGTGGCCGCTAAGAGTGTATGTAACACATGTTCATATTGAGCAAAACCTATTACCCTGGAAAGCCTGTTTCTTGCCAGTAAAGCGACGATGACCACCAAGATGCTACTGCGACAGTTGAGAACATCACAGCTATATTTCTTCATTCTTTCTCACCATCATTGAACAAAAAGGTTGACGTACAGACCTCAGCTATGGCATAGAGGTTAGTAAGTGAATTAATGTGTAGCTAAGGATGAATACAAGGTGGAGCTATTGATGAATAAAGTCACCTAACTCTAAATAAATTGATCAATTTTGAGTATATTCTCCCTCAGCTCTACTTTGTATTTACCTTTAGCTCCTCGTTGTATGCATTCATAGATCCACCATGTATTTATCTTTAGATCCACGTGCATTCATCCTCAGCCCTACCTTGCATTCATCATCAACCCTACCTTGTTTTCATTCTCAGCTCCACCTTGTATTTGTCTTTAGCTCCACCTTGTATTCATCCTTAGCTTCACCTTGTATTCATTCCTAGTTCTACTTTGTATTTATCTTTCGCTCCACCTGATATGCAATCACAGCTCTATCTTGCATTAATCCTAAACTCCACCTGGTATTTATCTTTAGTTCTACCTTGTATCTATCTTTAGCACCATATTGCATTCATTTTAAGCTCCACCGTGTATTAATCTGCAGCTTCATTCACTTTCTAATCGCCAAGCCCTTGCTGAGTGCTGTACATCAGCTTTTTTTTTTAATTTTTCATAAGATCATCTGTCATCTCACACTCTCTTGCATTTTATGTGTGGTTTCAGTGTTCGGAAATCTAATCAACACACAATCATGAAGTTCTAATCAGTATGTGTTGACAGTTTCTGTATTGACAATGTCTGTATTGATAGTGCCTTTGTTGATAGTGTCTTTGTTGACAGTGTCTGTATTGACAGTGCCTTTGTTTACAATATATGTATTGACAGTGGCTGTATTGATAGTATATATTTTGATAGTGTCTGTGCTGACTGAGTCTGTATTGACAGTGACTGTATTCACAGCGTCTGTATTGACAGTGTCTGTATTGGCAGTGTCTGTATTGATAGTGTCTGTATTGTCAGTGGCTCTATTGACAGTGTCATTGTTGATATGGTCTGCATTGACAGTATCTGTGTTGACAGTGTCTGTATTGATTGTGCGTTTGTTGACAGTGTCTGTATTGAGAACGTCTTTGTTGACAGTGTCTATGTTGACGGTGTCTGTAGTGATATTGTTTGTGTTGACAGTGTCTGTGTAGACATTATCTGTATTGACAGCGTCAGCGTCGACATTATCTGCATTGACATTATTTGTGTCGGCAGTGTCTCTGCTGACATTATCTGTATTGACAGTGTATGTATTAACAACATATGTGCTGATACTGTATACCCATGGCATAGACTTACCCCATTGAGAGCACGTTCACAATCTGTCCATTTACCAACGAACGTTCCTCGCGATGTTTCCCGGAAGGCAGATCGACAGTGTTCGTAACTTTTGAAATCTCCGTATTTGAACTTGGCAAGGGAGTTAATCATGCTTTCTATACTATATTTTAGGATATATTAAATAATGGATAAGTGCATTCTCTTCTTCAACTTCAATATCTTTATTCACATGAATAGGAGCAGCATTATTTCAACATATAAAAACTACACAAAGCTACTTCATTTACACCATAGCATGTAACGAAAAAATCAGTTTGATCACAAATGCAATTATAAGAGATTTAAGGTATGCTTACAGGGTGTAGACGCATATAGAGGAGCAGAAGTGGCATTGGGTTATCACCTTATGTTAGTAACAACTGAACTGAAACTAAAACGATATACTACGGGACTTAATAGAACACAGTATTTTAATTATACGTTTTCTAAAAGAGCAGGGAGTGAAAGAAACATGTAATCATGGTATTAAACATAAACCATGCCCTCCAAGAGCTAGAATATACAAGAAATACAGATGACTATTGGAAAAATGTGAAAAATATATGAAAGGAAGGAGCCAAGCGAGGGATATGTACGATAAAGAGATCGCTATAATGATTGGCAGCCAGCAGAGACAATTGAGAAATTATGAAGAAAGAGAGAACAAAGAAAGAGTTATAAATAAAAGAAAAATTATAACTACACGGTATTAGGTGTTATTATAATAAACAGAGGTGAACAACGAAGTGTGAAGATGCACTAAAAAGGATATAAGCAAATCTATAGATGAATTAGCCAGGCGGCAGACGAGACATCAAACAAAGGAAATATGAAAGAATTATACAAAGGCACAAAGAAATTAAGTGAAATATAATACAGGCCAATGACTTTAATGAAATTCTTATAAGAAAGGTAATCTACTTAGTATGATAAGGGAACAAATGAAGAAGTGGAAAGTGCACTTTGAAAAACTCTTGACCAGACCTGACCCACATAACTCTCCAGATATACCACCAGCAGAGGAAGAGTTACACTTTAACTGTGGAAAGTTAAGTAAAGGAGAAATAATAAAAACCATCAGCTATTAAGAGATTGTAAAAACACAGAGCCGGATGGAATTCCCTCAGAAGCCATGAAAGCAGATTTTAACATCTCCAACAAGACGTAACATAACCTACTAAATAAAGTATGGCAGATACCTAGGAAATACCTAAGGAGATACCTAGGAAATACCTAAGGACTGAGGAGAAGTTTATACAATTAAACCATGACAGAAAGGAAAGTTACAGGGTTGCTAAATTGCTGTGGAATTATGTTGGTATTAGTACAGAACAAAATACTGAGTAGAATCGTTGTAGACAGATTAAAAGAGGCCATAGAAAAACATTTGAAAGATGAACAAGCAGGTTGTAGAAAAAAATAGGTCTTGCGCGGAAAAAAATAACTATCTTAAGCATAATAGATAAATAAAGCTTAGAACAACCGTCCCACTTTTTATCAGAATCTTAGAATATGAAAAGGTAATTAATTGATAGCTTGGACAGAGGACACATTACCCCAAAAATCATGTACCGAAGGTCTGTAAAATGTATGGTCACTAACACCATATTCCCTGTACGCCACTTGGCTTAACGGGGGTACTTTACTTTAGACAGAGAAATGCTTGGGGAATTTTAAGGCATCACGGAAACCTGAAACTGTTTATTAACCTGATAAAAGCAATGCTGAAGGAACATGTGAACACTCAGAGCTACGGACAACACATTTAAAATAAGTAAAGGAGTCAGGCATGGATGCCTGTAATCTCCATTTCACTTTTTGTTAATCGTAGATTGGATTACATTTTGTTAATCGTAGATTGAAATAACAGTAGGGCTGAAGCTAAGAATAGCAAAATGTTACATCTTCTCAATATTCCGGTATGGTGCAGAAACATGGACATTAGACAAGAAAACAGAACAGAAAATTGAAGCTTTTGAAATGTGGATTTATAGAAGAATAGGTAGAATTGGATGGAAAGAAAAGAAAACAAACGATGAAGTTTTAAAACAACTAAAAATAAAAAGAGAACTACTAAATGCAATTAAGACAAGACAAATGTAATTTTTGGGGCACGTTAAAAGACACAACAGCCTACTAAAAGTTATATTGGAAGGGAAAATACAAGGTAAAAGAGGCAGAGGCAGACCAAGACTAACATGAACAACTAACATCAAAAGATGGACTAGTCAATCTATGAGAACCTGCACCATCAAAGCTAGAAATAGAGTAGAATGGCGATCCATGGTAGCCAACCTTCGTTGGGAGAAGGCACACGATGATGATGATGATTGACATCTCCATTTTTGATTCCGCATCCATTATCGAATCTACAATACTGAACTACGAACGTTGTTGTAACTAACCTACAATACGTTTTGTAAAAATTATTATAACATACAAAACGGCACTCGATGATGAGGATAGGATTGAACTATGAGAATAACACAGAACATTTTTGTTGGTCGTAGATTGGATTATGAGAATAACACAGAACATTTTTGTTGGTCGTAGATTGGATTATGAGAATAACACAGACCATTTTTGTTGGTCGTAGATTGGATTATGAGAATAACACAGAACATTTTTGTTGGTCGTAGATTGGATTATGAGAATAACACTGAACATTTTTGTTGGTCGTAGATTGGATTATGAGAATAACACAGAACATTTTTGTTGGTCGTAGATTGGATTATGAGAATAACACAGAACATTTTTGTTAGCCGTAGATTGGATACTGAGAATAACACAGAACATTTTTGTTAGCTGTATATTGGATTATGAGAATAACACAGACCATTTTTGTTAGCCGTAGATTGAATTATGAGAATAACACAGAACATTTGTGTTGGTCGTAGATTGGATTATGAGAATAACACAGAACATTTTTGTTAGCCGTATATTGGATTATGAGAATAACACAGAACAACAGAAAGGGAATACAGTGATCATTGACTAAGCAACTTGATGACTTAGACTTTGCGGATGACATAGGTCTACTATCACATAATCATAAACAAATAGAAGCTCAAATGAGCACACTTAACGAGACGTTACAACAATTGGGGCTGAAGAAAATAGAGATAGTAACAAAATTATGAGAAATAATGCAGTTGGCAATAATCAAATAATTATATGAGTACCCGTATTTTTAAATAAATAAATATATATATATATATATATATATATATATATATATATATATATATATATATATATATATATCAAAGGCGGAACAAAGAATGATACCAAAATAAGGAAACAAAAAGCAAGCTGAGCCTTCATTACACAATAGCACATATCGAAATTCAAATAAATTAAGAGAGACATCATCATCATCATCATGTGCCATACCGGTTGGCGTAGGTGATCATGTCCCTCCACAATCTTCTATCTACAGTGCATCGTATCAGTTCTGTTGTTGACTGTTTTCCATGCCATGACACCAAGCTATCCAGTATTTTCTCTCTTTGTCGTCCGCGATCTCTTTTTCCTTTTATTTTGCCAGTTGTAACCAAGTATTCCAACTTTCCTCTTCGCATGATGTGCCCGAAAAATGTTGATTGCTTCTTTATGATGTTTTTTAAGAGCTCCCTTTTTGTATTGGCCTCTTTGAGAACTTCCTAATTGGTCTTTTTAGCTGTCCAGGGAACTTTCAACATTCTTCTGAGAAATCCCATTTCTGTGGCCTCTAATCGTGTTTTCATTTGTTTGTCTACTGTCCATGATTCGCTTCCATAGGTCAGAATTGGTTCTATATAGCACCGATGAACTCTCTTTCTCATTGTTGCATAAGATATTTTTCATTTTCTGAAATGCTTTTTTGGCCTGAGTTATTCTGCTTTTTATTTCTGTGGTGCATCTCCCATCTGATGTTATTATTGTGCCCTAGTATTTGAAACGTTGCACTTGTTTCAGATTTGTCTCGTTTATTTTTATGCTGCATGATGGTGGTGGTTGTTTAAGAGAGACATACAGTTGTCAAATCAAATGTTAAAACAGTCTTACTGGTGTCTGTGAAAAATGGAGCCCAACAAAAATAACAGAAACGAAGATACAGAATTTCATATTTTGATGTTTACGCTGAAAGAAAAGCTGGAAATGACAGGACAAAATCACTAATGTAAAACTGTGGGAAAGTACCAGTCAAATACTAGTGGACAAAGTGATCAGACAAAGACGATGGCGCAGGGTATGACACACATAGCGTAGATCAACTGAGAGTGTTACACGACAGTCATTTTTGGGGAATCTCCATGGGAGGATAGGAGAATGCCCAAATACTTGTCGACGTTAGGTGGAAACAGAAATGAAGAAGATGTGAAAAACATGGAACGAACTTTTGAGATTGTCCAACTTGGAAATTGTTTGTTGAAGACCAAAACTCTGCTGGGATTTGGTAGGAAGAAGACTTCTTCTATCCTTCCTCACTTGCCTTTCAGCGTCTAGGGGATATATACTTTGCTGTCCTTTGATCTTCTGTTCGCCTCCGCTGCTGTTATGTTTCCTAGTGCTTCTAGCATTCCATCGATCCAATTTTTCGTAGTCGATCTTTGGGTCTGGTGTTCACGCAACGTTTATTGAGGGCTTGTAGTGTTGTGTTTTGATCTTTTTGCCGTATCACGTGGCCAAACCTTTTATCTGTTGTTTCTTTATATATTCTATAAGGTGGGGGGGGGGGAGCTATTCCTAGCTTTTTTCTCAGTTCTTCTTTTCTGATATTATCTCTCAGACTGTCTCCTGTCATTCGTCTGACATATTTGATCTCAGTAGAGGTAGTTTTCCTTATTGTCCTCACATCTAGGGTCCAGGACTGGCATTGGTAGTACAACGTTGGTTTGATGATTACATTGTATAGTGCCCGTTTTGCCTACAGAGTTATTTCCTTGTTGGACAATAGTGGTGATAACAGTGCAATGATTTGACAAACTTTGTTGTATCTTGATTCTATCTCTGCTGTTTGAGAATTATCGTTTGTCATTAGACTTCCTAGGTATTTGAATTCCTCTACTTGTTTTAGTTGTCTGCCTTCTAGTTAGTTATGTTGATGTCATGTTGATTTTTGGCGACATTCGTGACTTCTGTTTTGTTGATGTTGATTTTCATGTTGTATTTTGTCCTTGAGCTGTTGAGTTTGTTTAAGTGTTGTTGTAGGTCTTCTATTGTTTCATGTATTAGTTCCTGATCGTCTGCAAATAAAAGCTCGTGGATCTCCTCTGTCTCTGATGGGTTGGCTAACTTGCATATATAGTCCATGTGTGTAATAAACAGTAGGGGGGAGGGGATAGTATGCACCCCTGTCTTACACCTGATCTAACTTCAAAGTGGTCCGTGTAGCCTGCTGTTGTTCTGACTGTGTAGTTGCTGTTGATACTTTTAACAAGGTTGATTAGATGTTGGCTTACTCCATATGTTGTTAGTATCTCCCACAGTTGTTCTCTGTTTTCTCTGTCGAATGCTTTTTCCTGGTCAATGAAAGTTATGTATAAATTGTGATTGTGTTCTGTCGTTTTTTTTCTGGAAGCTGTTTTAATGTGAATAGAGCGTCAGTTCATCCTCTGTTTTTTCGGAACCCTATTTGAGAATCGCTTACATGTAGTTCTATTATTGGGCTTAGTCTTTTTTCCACGATCTTGGCGTATAGCTTTCCTACATGGCTGAGAAGAGATATACCTCTATATTGATTGCAGTCTCTTTTTCTACCTTTCTTTTTCCATATTGATACGATGATTGCCTGTTGCCAGTATTCTGGCGCTTTTTGATGGTGCCATTCTGCGTTAAATATTCTGTGCAGCCATCTCACTCCTGATTCTCCTGCTGTTGCTATTGTTTCTATTGGTATATTAAGGAAGAAGATAAAGTGAATTATTTCTAATATATTTAATGGCAATTGGCATTGCTATTGAGACGGTAGATACAAAAACATGGCAATCCTTAAAGTAGGTTCTGATCTGATCGACTGTTTCTTGACGTTTTCTATACCATGATCTTGTTTTTAAGAATCAAATTTAAATAAATCCAAACTTAAAGAGCATAACTATGGATAAATAATATTGTCACGTGACATATGTAATGCCGTAAAGAGAGTAAGGGGTGAAATATTCAATGTTATGTTTCGGACACATGATGCTCGTTATTATTTTACTTCTTAATCCATTGTGTCAGGTAAAGAAGAAACGAAAAAACAGAAAAAAATGGAATGGCCAAAGCTTTACGTAAATGAACAGCACAAATGTGAACAATGTTTTGGCTCAATAGGCCTTCAGCAGGAACAACAAACAACACACTCACAGATATGTAAGTAAATACAATTAGCCCCACATAGCTAACTAATAATGAAGTAACTAAATCAATGCAATTTCGAACTAGAATGAGAAATGAACATTAATTCCCCATGTGAAGGTCTATTGAGCCGAAACGTCGATTAAATTGTGTCATCCATTAATTACATACATCTTTAACCATTATATTTTTTTTTCTCTTTTTTTTCGCTTCTCCTTTACAGTCAGCTTTCTGCAGCTTCACATTTGTATGTATTTCTTTGTGTATTTATTCCATTGTGTCAGGTACCTATTTTTATAAGTTTGTTCATCTGGAGAGCACCAAGCTGTGATCGAACCAAAATCCAGAGCCCGTGCTCTGCCAATGACCCTCACCTTCAATTAATATGCTCCGGTAAATGCTCCCATCGATAATTGTGCAATTCTCTCTTGGAGGTAATCGACGAAGTCCTCGTCGGGTTAAGATCAAATCTGTGTGTCTCTAATTGAACATGTTTCTCTTCTACGTAGAACAATCACACAAATACTCGAGCAGTGCACATCTGTGGACACATCCCATTCCTGTTTTTACAATTGTGATATCTATTGTGATTACAATTCAATTTTGCCATTAAAGTTTATTTTTAATGAATTACAATGTTAACACTATTTTTTCTGTTTATATTCTCGACTTCACATTATTATGAATCCTAACTTACTTTCAAAAATTGTAAAACTAATTCTGCACGCGCAGAGGTAGGCTCGTTCTAAATTTCCATCTACATACAAACCACACCGAGGCTTGAAATGAAAAGAAACACAGTTGTTTAAGTATGTCTAACAGTTCTTGTGAAACTAAGATCAGAGCCATAGTGATTTTTATTTCGTCTCTACATAAATACATACTTTTGTTTACCAAAATGTATACGCACATAGAATGTTAAGAACAGACATTATAATTAAACACAAACGTTTTCCCAGAACAAACATGAACAACTAAAAAGAAAGGTCAGCCTTAAAGCAAACAGATATATATATATATACACGTCGTTACACAAAGTTAGAAATATTATTACAAAAAAGAACTATTTTTTTCACAAAGATACATTCATCACACATGCAGAAACACCAATATAAAATTAAACGTCTTTAAATATAACCGCACGGAAACACATATACACGCACCTATATTGACTGAGATTTCTAATGAAGTCGTGTTGTGTGAGATGTACAGTTTTGCCGGCTCCAATAACTTTCACAAGAAGCAAGCGATAGATAACTTTGTTGACTTTCTCTATGGCTAAAATTATCGGCTGCTGTAAATACAAATACGTAGAATATATAAAACGTCATTGGTGTAATTATGAATCCTAATTTAGAGTATATACAGCATACATATTATGTTAGATTAGGATCAACATCGCAGCACTGCGGACACACTCATTGGCACTCCGATCTTCTTCTCAAAATATACATCGACTAATTGTGCCAGTTGCTTGTCAAATCTTCTCATTTGTCCATAATATCGCTCTGTTCTGACAACTCCAGTCTTCACTCCCAGTTCACACCTATCCAGATATCCATGTGTTTGTTCTTCTTCCATTGCTCGAACCAGCTCACGCTGATCGTTGGTATCAACTATATTTGAAAAGACGATTATAGGCCACAGAGATAGGATTTCTCAGAAAAATGTTGAAAGTTCCATGCACAGCTAAAAAGACCAATGTGGAAGTTCTCAAAGAGGCCAACACAGAAAGGGAGCTCCTAAAAAACATCATAAAGAAACAATGAATATTTTTCGAGCACATCATGAGAAGAGGAAAGTTGGAATACTTGTTTACAACTGGCAAAATAAAAGGAATAAGAGATCGCGGACGACAAAGAGAGAAAATACTGGATAGCTTGGTGTCATGGCATAGAAAACAGTCAACAACAGAACTGATACGATGCACTGTAGATAAAAGATTGTGGAAGGACATGATCGCCTACGCCAACCGGTATGGAACATGATGATGATCACCACTGTTTCGAGCCATAGTTCGTCATCAGATGCACCGGAAGATATCAACATAAATTCACAGCACAAACACAACAATGTAGAAATAGTGACTATCAAGATCCACTTCATTTAAATATCAGTATAGTTCAGCATATGATGCAAACATTAATGAATGGAATCCATGACATATTTTGTGAACATAATCCAAATATAAATACTGGAATGGCCGATTAGAACTGTTTGTTTTCCACATAAAGCTTCCACATCCGTGATTTGTTCTAATATCTTTGATGACTCAATAATTTTGCTTACAACTTTTGGGATCAAGACTGGAAACTGGAGAAGTGGAAAATAAACATATATGACGTTCTCACAGACGGTTGGTAGTAGACAATCATGATTTGTTAATAGTCCGGTGATATATTAATGGTTTGTACCAAATGTTGATTCACTGAGCAGTTTCTCATTAACTGAATCCGTTAATATTGGATAGACAGATCTGACCTTTAAATGACCAAGATGTAATATTAGTACCTGATCCTATCTTCTTTCTCCTACACATTTGGTCTTCTGATTTTAATATTATCTGTCACCAAGACTGTTCCATTAATACTTTTGTTCCTCATCTGCTACGATATGACGTCAGATTTTCCCATTTCTTTCTCTGAAAGAGAGTTCCCTCGATATATCCCAGCCAATAGCCTTATAAATCATCTCTACTTTGCCATTTGGTATCTTTCCGTCTCTAAGTTCACAATAACTGTTTGGGAGTACGATTGTTGTCCATACTTCTTACTTGAGCGAACCAATTTAAGCGTTGGCTTCTAAGTGTTGCCATGATAGAAATGAGTTTGGCTCGTTTCAAGACATTAGAGTTAGTCGTTGTAAAACATTAAGCTCTATAATTTCAATTGTCATTTTATCTCGTATGGTTTGAAAATCTTCCTCTTCTTCCTCTTGTGCGCGTATATATATATATATATATATATATATATATATATATATATATATATATATATATATATATATATATATATATGTATGTGTGTGTTTATTATTTTTTAAATTATAAATACACATTTGTGTGTGTTGTATGTTTGTTCCTGCTGAAGGTCTATTGAACCGACACGTCGTTCTCGTTTTATTGTCCTCTTGTTACGTGAAGCTTTAACTATACCGTTTTTTTCTATTTTTATTCTATATCGATTTTTTTCATTTCTCCATTTTATCAGCAACCCACGTGAAAACTATGGAAGCTTCTCTCTTGCCACGTATAAGAAGGCCAAGTTCTGGATCCATATAGAATCGTGCTTACCACATACCTTTGACAAATTAAAATTCTAGCCCTGAGTGTTAGTTCTGTCCTGACCCATGCTATATATATTAAGTTTCCAAATGGCGATGCTGTTTTTTCCAAATTGAATACTTACATTTTTTTCATCCAGGGAAATGGTGGTTGTGACCATAGGATCAAGGTAGGTGAGCTTCTGCTCAGCATCCTGTTGCTAAATTGTTATAGTGGTGGGCGTAAGTTGGGATTAGTGATGCAAAGTTGAGTTTAAGAAACCTTACTAAAGTACAAGGCGCAATGACGCTCCATGGCAGCCAACCTTCGATGCGGAGATGGCACTCGATGATGATGATGGATAAGGTAAATTAATAAAGTAAAGTAAAGAAGAAAAAAAAATATAAAATAAAATAAAGCAATGAAAGACAAAGTAAAGTAAGCTCATTGAACAATATGAACAAAATACTGACCCGAATCATTCCAAATTGAAGAGTAAATAAAAGAATGGATGAATAATAAATGCATAAATTTGAATAAAAGAGTAAAGTCAGATTAAAGAAAAATTAAAAATTAATTGTAAGACAAACCCAAGGGCAAAAGGAACAGGACAACAAGATATGAACTTACATGATACAGCACTGGCACTAACACAGGTATAAATGTAATTTCAATAAAGTCGAAAGTGCCATTACTTTCTTTGAATTGTTTAGAATTGTTCCATTTGCCGTTATAACCCGACAGGAAGTCCAGAACGGTTTCTGATAAACCTGAAGCAGACAAAGCACATTGTCATTCGGCGAAATTAAATACTCAACACAGAGTCGTGACTCTTTCTGTACGGTTCGACGCATGATGCGTCACTCTTACTTTGATTATGTAAACTGTCATCAAACCATATTCTTTTTATAGGTCTCGTAACATCTTGGTATTGATGAAATAAAATTCCCTGTTTACGTATCTAAAAATTCAAATATACCATGTTGTGTGTTAGATAAATATAAACATGTAGATTGAAATTTAAAATCATGAAAAATTTGGTATCTGGAATCTCTACGGCTGAACTGATAAAAACCTTATGTACTGAATGAGTTAAAGTGTTTCCCTTTTAATCATCATCTTTTCAACAATATGAAACAGGACCTATCAGCACAATGAACCGCGGAATACCAAATAAATGATTCATCATATTATGGTGGCTGGTGGCAAACGACAATTCTGCTTCAGCTAAAATAGACTCAAGACGCAACCAACTCTTCCAAACCACCGGACAACAGTCATCGCTGCAGTCCAATAAGGAAATAACCATGGAGACAAAACTGACGCTCTAATATACAATCTTTATGTAAATGGTGTGCTGCTCTTGTAAGACTCTGGACTCTAGATTCAGAAACAATAAGAAAAATAACAACTACCAAGATGAAACGTGACAGTCGAATGACAGGAATAGCTTGAGAGATAAAATCAGAAATGAAGAATTGAGAAAAAGCTAGGAGTAATTCCCACCATAGACAAATAAACAACAGATATAATGGTTTGTCAAAGAGATAAGGCAGGAAGAAAAATAACACAGCACAACGAGCTGTTAAGAAATGTGTCATAAAACACAAAACTCAAGGGCTGACCACGAAAAAGATGGATTGATGGAATATTAGGAACACTGAGAAATAAAACAGGAACAGAGCCCAATAGAAGAGTAAGGGAGGTCAAATTACATCTCCTCTCGACACTGAAAGACAAATGAGAAACTGAAACAGAAAACGAAATTATTTACGAAAAACATTATCACTAATGACAAGTCTGAATTGGAAGATAGACGTAATATAAATTAGAAATTTAATAAAAGCAGAATTATCTGAATAGACACAATAGAAACGAGGAATAAGAGATCGAGGCAATAATTCATTAACTCTTTTCGTACGTTTCGCTGCACTGTGCGCTATGTCTATCGAAGCAATATGATATTAAAGCAATACGCCAATGAGGCAATACGTCGATGAGTCAATACGAGATTAAAGCAATACGCCGATAGGCAATACCTCAATGAGGCAATATGAGATTAAAGCAATACGTCAATGAGGCAATACGTTAATGAGACAATATGAGATTAAAGCAATACGCCAATGAGGCAATACGTCAATGAGGCAATAAGAGATTGAAACAATACAAGAGTAAGAAAAATAGTGGTTCTTACAATAAACGATTGGAACAATAAAAGGTTCAGGAAATAATATATTGGGGCAATAGATGTTTGAGTTAATGGGCGATTGAGGCAATAATAGATTGAAGGAAGAGGTGATCGAGGGAATAAGAGATTGAAGAAAGAGGTGATTGCGGCAATAAGAGATTGAGTCGGGTAAGAAGAAATCACGAACTACATACGGTATACTACAACGAATAAGGGTAGAAAGTATTTCAATGTAGGGTTTCTTGAAGAACAAGGAATTAAAGATAAATTCGCAGCCACAATATCAAACGAATACCAAGTTCTCCAACAACTAGAAAATACGATAAATATAGAAGATCATTCGAACTACATCCGAGAATAACAAAAATGTTTGAAAATATGGGGAAAAAAGCCACTCATACACAGACACTGTGATTAAAGCTGCCTTGATCGGCACTCATGTTGATGTGTTTCTGGAAGGTATCAAAGATAAGGCAAGACTGTAGCTAAGCAGAACAATTACTAGGGAAGACTTAACCACACGACAAAGAGACAAGCAATTATTAGCAGAAAATCGTCATTCGTGAAGAACTATATCTTCCGCACCATGTGCCGTCTTCGGCCCGTGAGGAAAATTAATGAATGAATACAATTAATGAATGAATACAATTAATGAAAGAATACAATTAATGAATGAATACAATTAATGAAAGAATACAATTAATGAATGAATACAATTAATGAATGAATACAATTAATGAAAGAATACAATAAAGCAAAAGCAAAGTACCCCCGTCACGCCAAGTGGCGTATAGGGAATATGATGTTAGTGACCATAAATGGCACAGACCTTCGGCACATGATTTTTTGGGTAATGTGGTCGGTATTACGTCCGTACCGCTTTACTTTCCCAGAAAAAAATCCGATACCCATTAAAGGCTGGGTGAACCTGAAGCCGTAAGTTGGGATCGAACCCTACCTCTTGTCCTTTGTAGTCCAGTTCACTAACCACTGAGCTATCGCGGCTCTCAATACAATCAATGAATGAATACAATTAATGAATGAATAAAACGAATTATGGTAATAGATAACCCAACAAAACCCACACATCATCCTATATCATCATTATCATTGAGTGCCGGCTTCGCATCGAAGATTGGCTACCATTGAACAGCCATTCCGTTCTGTCTCTTGCTTTGATAGTCCAGGTTGCCATAGGGATGGATTGTCCATCTTTTTATGTTAACAGTCCATGTTAGTCTTGGTCTGCTCTGCATCTTTTACCTTGTATTTTTCCTTCCAAGATTACTTTCAGGAGGCTGATGTGTGTGTGTTTTTTTTCCCCAAAATCTCATTTGTCCTGTTTGAATTGAGATTAGTAGTTCTCTTTTCATTTTTAGTTGTTTTAACTACTTCATCATCGCTTTCTTTTAATTCCATCCTATTCTTCTATATATTCCACATTTCAAGGTCTTCAATTGTCTGTTCTGTTTTTTTGTCTGATGTTCTTGTTTCTGCACAATTCATGAGTGTTGAGAAGATATAACATTTTGCTATTCTTAATTTTAGCCCTGGTGTTATTTTCCTTGATGTTAGTTTATTTCTCATGACAATAACATTCTCCATAAACTATTAATATTCTCTGTAATATAATATAAACAACTAGATACATTTAATGGTTTCTGCCAATGTTACCATTTGTGTCTGTCCAAATTGCTATTAAAGGTTATTAAATTACAAAAAATGTGTCCTCACCTGCAGCTCTGTTATGGACAACCATCACCCAACAGAAAGCTACCATCACGCACCATCTCATGTTTGCTGCTTGCTTTGCTCTGTTGAATGTTTCTAAAATATGTGGTCTTGTAATACATTTAAAACATAAAACCGCCCCCTGCAGTGAAATAATTGGATACAAAATTCATTGTGATCACAATCTCTGTGCGATCCTACTGATTTCTAGCTGCCATAGTATTTCATTTCGATTTAAATCACACGCAAAATGCAAAACGATTACAATCAGTGAAATACTTGATTACTAGAAACATAATTCATGTTTAGTAATGTATATGTTGCCGTAATCATTAATTTCAATCATAAAAACGAAATATCATTTTCGGTGATTTGCATTGTTACATTCTTTACAAAGCGGTCCAAAGATTTACCAGAGTAAAAGTAATCTATGATAAATCATTTGTTGAAAGCTGGTGATTAGAAGATAGTGAAACTATTATTTCGGTTGCCATTTTGTTAGTCTACAGTTTTAAGCGAACTGTTGAAAATGAAACTTGCTAATTGTAATGACTGTACCTTGTTCTTCATGAACAATATTGTTCTCTCTACCTCTCCTTCTCTCTCACACTTCCTCTCTCTTTATTTCTCTCTGTGTTCGACATAAGTGTCCGATCATGTAATGTCCTTTACCCCGCTGCTAGAATGAAGCTCTTAGTCTATGTGCTCTTAGTGTCTCCAAACTTTCTTATGTGTCCATGTTGTAGGATCTTATTTGGCGCTTACGTCTGGCATGGGTGTGACATCACAGAAGAAGATGTTTGAAGCCAGCCTTATCTCACCCAATAAATTGTTTCACTGTGTGTGTTCATTGATATTGTCTATTTATAGGCTGTTTAAGTTGCTCAAAATTTTGCGAAAAATTACATTTTGGATTTCCGTCGTAGCTAGTTGTTTGATTCATACTTGTCGTGTACAACTTGATTTTCCAGTTTGGAAAATATTATTTTGGTGCAAACATTTTTTTCCAAGTAGAATCGTACATAAACATGGCGTGTATGACAACTCATAGACACGTTTTTACATCAGCTGGGTTATGTTTCATGAAAACATGAGAAATACGTTTCTATCAGACACACGATAATGATATGGTGAGCAGCAATGACGTTTTTGATGCTCCATGATGTCTTGTCACAATTGAAGTTTGTTCATTCTAGCATAGACTAGGCGTTTCATGAAGCAACGTGGTCCAACCTGCGGCCCACGAACTTGGTGCTGCCTAAGAGGGAAATGTTGGTGGCCCGCAGTTTTTCATTTATTGATATATATATATATATATATATATATATATAAAACAATACTATCGTTAAATTTACAAGTGTGGGAAAGGGAAATAATTTGTGTTCTGCAGGTTCTATAGTTTCCATGGTACAAAGCAATCTGTATTTGCATCAAAATGTCGCATTCAAATTTTATGAAATGAAACAGATGATTACACTTTCGACTATACTAGATATTCCAATGACTTTTACGGAGACTTCACAGGGAAAATATTTCTTTAAATTTGACTAGAAACGCCATTCTCGCGAGGGTGTGAATATGGGTTTTGGTGGCTGGGACGGGATATCTGGCCCTAGGTTGTGAAACTCTTCTTGCTGCCACTCGAATTTACCCCATGTAGGTGTACAATCCATTTTTGACAATAGAAACAAGAAAAAAAAGTTCTTAAATGTTATATAGAGCCAGTCTTAACATATGGATGTGATTCATGGACAACAGGACATCAGACAAGAAAGTATATGAGTCTGTAGAAATGTGGTTTTACAGAAGAATGTTGAGAATACCATGGAGAGCTAAGAAGAGTAATGAAAATGTTCTGAAAGAGGTCAAAGCAAAAAGAGAGCTAATTTCCAATATTAGGAAGAAACAATCATCTTTTTTTTGGCAATGTAATGAGAAGAGAACAACTGGAATATATTGTAACAACTGGAAAAATTGAGGGTCGAAGAGATAGAGGGAATCAAAGAGAAACAATTTAAAGACAGCTTAAGAGAATGGCTTGGCAGAAGGTAAACAACAGAAATGATAAAGAACTGTCGAGATCGGAAGTTGCGGAGAGACATAATCACCTACACCAGTAGTACTTGATGAAGATGTAGGTATACAGAAGTTTCACCTGTGGGCCGCTGTGACCATTAACTCTTAGCGACTCCAAAGACAATGACAATCATTTGATTGACTACTTTAGAGAAACTGCTTGAATTGGAACATGGCTATACAATTACTGGGAGGGGCTATCTGAAGGTGTAGATACGATTGATCAATAAGACTGACCACCATCAGGTTGTTATCCTCAAGAACAGGCAGTACCTGAACACCATCTCTAAAAGAACATTTAATTTGAGTTGTCAAACTGCTCTACAAATAGTCTTCAAATCACATGTTTTGAGTAACAATTTTTGTGTAAATTGACTTGTAGTCAAAGGATTTTTTTACTTTTAATTTGACAGTTCACATACAGTTTTAAAGTTCAGAGCAGAATGTGTTTAGGAGCACAGCGAGTAAATTCTCCGACGTTCACATTTTTTTTTACCAATAAATTACGTGTCTGCTGGTAACTATATATGATGATCAGCGACTCATTGCATGTCGCTGTCTTTTTGACCCTCGGGTCACAAAAGGTTAAACCACACTGTCAAAATGGGAAGAACACAAGCGATGTAAAGATCTGTTCATTAAATTAAAAAAAATAAATAAATAAATACAAATTAAATAAAAATTATTTACAACCTTAGCTCCCTACATTAATAGACAGTCAGAACAGCCTGAACTATATGCGTATACACGCATCATCATCATTATTATCGAACGCTGTCTCTGCATAGAAGGTTGGCTACCATGAAGCGCCATTCCGCTCTGTCTCTTGCTTTGATGGCGCAGTTTGCCATTTCTGTCTCGTTGATCTTTTGATGTCACTCGCCCATGTCAGTCTTGATCTGCCTATGCCTCTATTAACTTGTATTTTCCCTTCCAATAGAAAGTTTTTGTGTCTTTTAACATGTCCCAAAAATTTCATTTGTCTAGTTCTAATTGTGTTTAATAGTTCCCTTTTAATGTTTAATTGTTTTGAAACCTCATCATTTGTTCTCATTTCCTTCCATCCAATTCTACATATTCTTCTACAAATCAACATTTCAAAGGTTTTAATTTTCTGATTTTGGGTTTATAGACAGATGAACAGACATTAGAGAGTTCAAAGTTGTGAGTATGCATATTCCATAAAATAAAGAATTGCTGGTTACAGGTTAGGCAGAGAGGTTAAATTCCTGTGAGTTATTATCTTAATAGCCAAAGTAGTAATGCTGATTTTTCTTACAAAACCTGATGAATGTCGAACCAAAAACAAATACAATTGTCTACCAACAATATATATTCGGATTATTTCGTATACATCCATAATCAGTAGTTCTGATTAAGTAGAGACTTTAACATGTAATAGGGATGCGTCATCACATGACATGTTGAGCGCAAGTGTTATTCTAGACATATGGATCCATTTTTCTGTTGTGATAATTATTCAAAATGTTCTACAGTATGTCTGTTAGAGACACTGAAACGAAGTAGGAAAGTTAAATCAACAAAAAAATGTCTAAGAAAACATGGATAACCCCTCAAAAAACACATCTATTGCCAAAAAAAGCCGATACATATATCAACAAACACATTCACTTCGACATAAACAAACGGCAACCAAAAATGCTCAGAAATGCTGATAATCTTGAACACATACACATGTCTCCTCTCCAATATGCAAAGATCATATAAACCTATATTATCCACTGCTAAACAGGTATATGTTAAAATAACCATTAATATAAAGATGATATATAAATCAAATATACAAAAATGAATAACAACAAAGAAGATCAGATAATTAAGTTAATCACTCTACAAACCCAAACCTTGCAGCGGTCGAAGGAAAACAAACTCATTTTCACCGTCTAAGAACCGGAAGTCTTTCTTGAACGATTATCCGCATTCTATTAATAGATCGCTCATTTAAATTCGACGGGATATTCCACTTATGCATTCGCGTCAGTCCAGTGCTACAGAATGTAATTCGTAATAATGGCAGCGGTTCTTTGTGGTGAATCAGGTATTACAAATAAGACCTTCGTCAATCACAAAGATGATGGGTGTAATAAGTGGCATTGACGGTTGTTCAAAAACCGGCTTGCATTTGTTTGGTGTCAAATACATTCGCCACTTCCTGTAGATTGATGCCCCAAGTCAACCGAAGGTTCCACTTTAAAGATTCTGCGCGTGTACTTCAGTGTTCGCTGTTTTCAGGATGAATAAAGCGTTGTGGGTGCATCCGTCGTTGACAATGTTGTGAGAGCAACGTCATCTTGATGGACGTATATCTCTAACAGTGTACAAGAGAAGAAGGGTAAAATGATAAAAAGATCGATGCTCTTCGTAAATCTGCAATCCTGTGATACTACCTGATCTTATGTTAGAGAAAAGGGGCGTTGCCTAAATTTCGGAGAGCCACGAGAAGAGTGGAATAGGACTTGTGAATCTGTTTATCGTTTTGAGCTGCAGGTCCTGGCGACTAGATCTGTACTTTTTGAACAGTGTGATGTGCGATAAGGTTAATCATACAACTGACTTACTAACCAGATAATTACATTCAACTGCCACTCGGTCTTCTGAGTTACGGTTTTGTTCTCCATTATTGACTGCTCTTACAATGGCCAATGTAACCTTTTAGAACGTCTGTCAGTGGATACCTGCAACAACAAATAATCAAATCAATGTCCATACACTATCCATACATGTCTCTCTCAGTGAGACAGGTAGATGCTCAGTGAGACAGGTAGATGCCCAGTGAAACAGGTAGATGCTTAGTGAGGCTGGTAATTAGCCATGTAAACAGCCAATCAAGTAGACATATATATTGCGACTTCTGTTTCCAAGATGGTGGAACAAATTCACGTTCTCTCGATCGCTGCAGAAATTGCATTTGGGGTCTGATTAATTTCGGCTCTCCATTGCAATTTTCTACGTTGGAGTCAAAATAATGTTCTTCTTAGCACATCTGCGCCGATGAAGCGGAATCGTACGGACGGCAATATTCATTTTTAACAAATCAAGTGTAGTGAATGCGACCTTCCACCGTCGAGAGTTGATCTACGGTTTACGTCACATTGAGTGATGTTCAATTACCGTCGTTGGAATTGTTTGACGCAAGCTATTTACATGTTACAGCTAATGTGGACTGCTCCATCAAGTCAGCCGAAGTTGTATCTATTATTGAATTTGCAACGTGTTTTGTTCGTTGTAGGCTGCATTCACTTTAGTAATCAGGAATCTATGGGCGGGGCCATTGTTGTGTGTGCCACGTCATCATAATGGCTCATCGTATATCCCTAGACCGGCCATGCGCTAATCTTACGGTCTGTTGTTTCATGTGCGACGGGGATAATCTGACAACTAACTGTGTTTTATATGTTCGGAATTGGAGTCAAAAACGATGTCCTAACATCATCAAGCGCTTTACATTAAAAAAAATTATGACGATCTTCATTTTCAGAAGGACGTGAACTTTCGGTCAATATGGTAGATAGGCGGCAGGAACCATTGAAGGCTATGTATGAAAGTGTTCCTTGTTGCAGTTTCCTCATATTCCGAGTCCGGCTTGTTGCAGGAATTACTGAGTTAGGTGCACTGTGCACACCGTGAGATGTGTGTCTCATCCGTTTTGATCATGTTTCGATATTTCAATTGTTTACGATGAATTATGATATCGTTTGACAGGGAACAGTTGGCTGTGTTCACTTTCTGTACGGTTTCGCCGTATGTCTTTTGGCGTGTGTTAAGACTGATATGATGGGGACTACAGTTACCTTTCTTTGTTTGGGAGATGAGATAGTAATTCAGATGATTCCACTGGCACGCACGTGTTGAGCAATTATGGATTTTAATTCGTTTTCAGTGATACCGGGGCCTTCCATAACCAAAGAACCAGATATATATTGAGAATGGCAAGCAGATAGAGATAAATATGGGCAAAGACATATAAACATTAACAAACAGATACGCACAGTTACAGAATTACTCGTCTTTCTTATTTCCTAATTTGCCGTTCAGCGTCGAGGAGAAATATAATTTGATGTCTTTAACTCTTCTCTTGGCCTCTGCTGCTACTATGTTTTCTAGTGTTTCTAATATTTCATCAATCTATCTTTTTTCGTGGTCGGCCTTTGGGTCTTGTGGTGTCGCAACGTTTATTGAAGGCTCGTTATGCTGTTTTTTTCCCTCTCTTATAACGTGGCTAGACCATGTAATTTGTTGTTTATTTATGAATTCTATAGTAAGAATTATTCCTAGCCTTTATCTCATTGTCTTCATTTATCATAGCTCATGCTGTTTGCGGTCATCGTCTAATACATTTCATCTTGGCAGTGGTAAATTTGCTCATTATTCTTGAGTCTAAGAGTCCAAGTCTGTTATTGGTAGCACAACATTGAAATGATGATTGTATTGTAGAGTGCGCATTTTGCCTCTAGAGCTATTTCCTTGTTCCAATGTAGTGGGGATAGCTGTCCGATGATCTGACACATTTTGTTATATCTTGAATCTCTTTCTATTGTTTGTGAAATGTCTTTTGTCACTAGATGACTTCCTAGATATTGAAATATCTCCACCTGTTTTATGTCTAACATTTATAGTTATGTTGATGTTCTGGTTTTCTTTTAAATGTTCATAACTTCTGTTTTGCTGGTGTTTAATTGCATGTTCTATACAAACATACTTGAAGACTGATATACAGATAAACAAAGACAGACAACTATACAGACGCACTGACAAACAGGCAGCATGAAAACTAAATGAGTAAACAGAGAACACTGACAAACAGGTAGAATTAAAACTAAATGAATAAATTGAGAACACTGACAAACTGGTAGAATGAAAACTAAATGAATAAATTGAGAACACTGAGAAACAGGCATAACGAATACTAAATGAATAAACAGAGAACACTGACAAAAAGGCAGAATGAAAACTAAATGAATAAACAGAGAACACTGACAAACAGGCATAATGAAAACTAAATGAATAAACAGAGAACACCTACAAACAGGCAGAATGAAAACTAAATGAATAAACAGAGAACACTGACAAACAGGCATACTGAAAACTAAATGAATAAACAAAGAACACTGACAAACAAAGGTTTTATAAAATAAAGAATGAAGATTGACACACAAAATAACATGTAATGATGGACAAATAAACATATAGCATTACCTGCAGGAATTTATGTTTTAGAACTGGAAAGTAGAAAATCTCTAATTTGTTAGTTTTTCACAGATTCTCCTTGGCCTTGGTCAGTCTTCAAAATGCCCGTTCATAAGAGAAACCAGGTTGAGTATTGTGTTTGACAATTCTGAACCAATTCACAACAATTTGTATGTTTTAGTATTTGCCATTTTTGTATGTTTGTTTTATTGCTAATCAAGGAAATTTTTGTTTTCCTTTTTTTAAAAAAAATGTGAAACTTATTTTGAAATGTTTATTTTGCTCGTCGGGTTCATGTTTAAAAAAAAATAAAGAAAATAAACCGTCGGATTTGAAATAACTGTGTAACATTTCAAGATAGAATTTGCAGGACAGAGAGAGAGAGAGAGTGAGAGAGAGAGAGAGAGAGAGGGGGGGGAGATACATAAATAAAATACAGAGTCAAAAGAAATACACAGTTTTAATTATGAAATTCTAGAAATACTAAGAGGTATAACAGCAGCAAAGATCAACAGAAGAGCTAGAAACCGCGAACTATATCTCTCCTTGGAGCCTAAAGGCAAATGAACAAGAAGAGAAAGAAAGAAAACAAGAAAGAAAGAAAAAAATGAAAGAAAGAAAGTGACGCATGCAATTATAGAGTGCCAATGACCCACATAATTCACCACCGATAAGGCACTTTCAAATAAATGCAGAACTGATCCTAGTGTTGTTGTGGGCAACTTAAAACCAGACTGGTGTGGGTAAATACAGAGTTCATTTAAACCTTGATAAGGATACTCGCAGAGAAATAATGTAAAAATTCATCATCATCATGTGCCATACCGGTTCAGGTAGGCGATCATATCCTTCCACAATCTTCTATCTTCAGTGCATAGTATCAGTTCTGTTGTTGGTAGTTTTCTATGCCATGACACCAAGTTATCCAGTATTTTCTCTCTTTGTCGTCCGCGATCTCTTTTTCCTTTTATTTTGCCAGTTGTAACCACGTATGATGTTTTTAGGAGCTCCCTTTTGTGTTGGCCTCTTTGAGAATTTCCTCTTTGTTTTTTTTTAGCTGTCCAGGGAACTTTGAACATTCTTCTGAGAAATCCCATCTCAAAAATACATCAACATTAGTATTAAAACAACAGATCAAAAGGTTATCCAGATAAAAAATTGGAAAGACAGAAATAATAAAAAACGGATAGTAGTTGCGGCCACACGAAGGGCAATTAATTGAAATGTACTCCTCTCCTAGCTTGCTTTACATCACAAAGTAGTGTTTTAATTACGATGACGTCAAGATAGTTAAAATGTACAGCTCGGTCTTGAGATTTCTATTTGATTGGAGAGATTCAAAAATGGACGATCGAACGCAACAATTAAGATTCAAGAACAGTTCATATGTATGCATGCTATTGATATTTTAATATCTGTTAATTTTATTAATAATATTTTTTTTTATTATAATAAACATTTTTTTTTAATGTAACCATTACTTTTGTGATATAATCAAACTTTAACCGCATAAAAAAATATTCATATTGTCTGTCATGATAATCTTTAATCTATTATAGCAGAATTATATAGTGCTGTTTCAGAACAGAACATTTACCAAAACTACAATAATTTCTCAACAAACAGCTTTGCCCTCAACACTAAAAAAGCAATATAAAAAGGAAAGAAGAAAACACAAACAGCTACAGATTACGTAAGAGTGTCCAAATGAAACTTTAAGAAGGACATCTGGTAGTGAGTGCTCAACTATGGCTTTAAGAACAAAACAAGACTTTGCAGCGAATAGCAAGACATTGAGAGTTATTGTTCCTGCCTTAGATGCAATCTTCGGCCCGAGATGAACTAACTTAATTAGTGGAGATAAATTGTTACATACCTTTTGTTCTGGACTGGGTAATCATCATCATCCAACACGATATCAAAGTCAGAGACCTCGTCAGTGAAGCCATGTCTGTAGTAGAGAGTGTACGAGTTTGCCTGTGTGTATCTCAATACAGAATAATATAAAATAAATATAACGAACTTTTCAAATTATAAGAGACTCTAGGTAATACGTATTACTGTTCATCATATGTTCTCGTAATAGCAGGATGTTACATCATAAATATTATAATTATTGTGCATTACTAGGCTTCTGTCTTATAATTACTGTTTTACTTGTCCTGTCAGTCTTGGAACAGTAACAGCAAGCAGTGGCGTATTCTCTATAATACCGCAGCTACCGCCGGTAGCCTGAACATATTAACGAAATACAACAGGAAATGATAATTTATTATATTTTTTAAAAATAATTTTATTACACATTTCCGAAAATTATATTACACATTTCGTACGTCAATATGATTTATTTGCATTGATTTGCATTTATTAAAGCAAGGTTTTCCTCTGGCCACTATAACGTTTGTGAATGTTGTAACTATTCAACATTGAAACCTCTAGGAGCCAGCGGTACATTTTTCCTCTATCCGGACTTTGTATTAACGACCTTGACACTCAAAAATGGGAGTCAAAATATTTAGCGGGTGTTGCCGAAGTTTCTTGGGTTATTTTTAGCCCTAGCCAATCAAAATCGTCACAAAGTGAAAGTGAAACTATGTCTGATTAACGGAACTTCCTTAACTATTTGTAACTACGTTATGCGCATCAGCATCTGTAGAAAGAACTGTTTCTGCTCTCAAGAGAATCAAATCATATTGTCGCTCAACTCAGGCACAAGAACGCTTATCTGGTTTGGTATTAATGTCCATTGAGAAATCATATCCTCAGAAACTTAGAAACCAACACAACAGCACTTTCAATGACAAAGTCATCAAGACATTTTCGTCCCAAACAAGACGGATATAATTAACATAAATAAGTCAGTAATTTAAAATGTAGTGATATCAGTGAGACACTGAGAAGAACATTGATGAGAGAGGCAAGAGCAGCAGGAGTCGGCTCCCTCAATGAGATAGAACTGCTTGCACAGAACAGAGACAGATGGCGAGATTTGATAAAATATCTTTAAAAGAAAACTGCTAGAACAAAAAAATCCATATAGGAGAAGGTGTATCTTGGTCTACGCCCTATGGGCCGGTTACGGCTCGAAAGGTCAATAGATAGATAGATATCATTAAAAAATATTACTTTATGTTTGCCTACTGAATATAATGTATGTTTTTATTTATTATCATAGGTTAATCTGGTTTGGCCACTCGGTGTCATGGCGACTACGTGTTGTCGTTTTTATAATTCGGCTCTTGCTGAGATATTTAAATGATTTACGCGAGTCTAGTTGTGAATTTATGTGTTGCTATTCTTCACTTGGTGTAATGTTTTACTTCTGACTGGAGGATGGACTGCGAACTTTATCGATATTTAAGTGGATTTATTATTTCTTTGTGTTGTGTGTTCGCGGTTCGACAGCAAGCACATGGTTCGACAACAATGGCGTCGATAGTTAGGTGTGTTCAACCAATATGTGAAAAGTCTGCAAAGGTGGATGGGGCGAATTAATTAATTGAAATAATCAACGGCCTAGAAAGCGAAAACAGCAAAGTGTGTGGTACACAAGAGGCATTTTCAGAACACGAAAGGCGAAAATGGCAGACCACCGTGAAAGAGATTGGAGCCTCATCACGTAACAATCCAAAGAAAGCCATGGAGAGAAATTCTGATTACCGTATTAAGAACGAATTAAAAATAGCTACATGGAATGTTAGGACCGTATACCAACAAGGAAAACTAGAAAATCTTATGGTAGAAGCAGAACGATTAAACATATGTATCTTAGGAATATCGGAAACAAGATGGAAGGAAAGTGGATACATACAAGACGATAAATATAAATTTATATATTCATATATTCAGGAAACACAAAAGAATATCAAAGAGGAGTAGGCATTCTAATAAAACGAGAGCTACAAAAATATATAAATACTCAATTGACATATAATGATAGGAATATACTAATAAAAATGAAGGCAAAACCATTCGACATAGCAATATTACAGACATACGCACCTACTCAAGACTATACAGACAAACAAATAGAGGCATACTATGAAGATCTAAACACAGTTATGAAGCAAGTGAAATCATCAGACATCTTGATTATAATGGGTGATATGAACGCTAAAGTAGGAAAAGGTAAATATAAGACAATAATAGGAAATCATGGTCTAGGAAAAAGAAATAACAGAGGAGAAAGATTAATAAAATTTTGCGAAGAAAACAGACTGATAATATGCAACACCTTCTTTGAGCAAGAGAAAAGAAAATTATACACATGGAAAAGCCATGGGGACAAGAAGAGAAATCAAATAGATTACATAATGATAAAAGACAGATTCAGGAACAGCGTCAAGAAAGCCAAAACCTACCCAGGAGCAGATATAAATTCAGACCACAATCCTGTAATGATAAAAATGAAAATTAAATTAAAGAGAAACAAACAAAAAACTAATGCAGCAACACCAATAGATATAACAGCGTTAAACCAGAAAGATGTACAAGAAACTTATACTGTACAAGTAAAGAACACATATCAGAAGCTACTAGAAGATGGGATTGAGAAGTACAGAAGAGAAAATCCTGAGGAAAAAATCACAACAAAATGGCAATGTAAAAAAAACAGCATGCAAGAATCCTGCAACACCTTGCCCAAAAAAGAAAGTAACAAAAATCAAAAATGGATAACAGACAAAATATTAGAAAAAATGGAAGAAAGAAGACAAGCGAAAAACACTGCCAGATACAAGGATATAGACAATGAAATACGGAGAATGTGCAAAAAGGCAAAAGAAGACTGGCTCAACCAAAGATGTCTAGAAATCGAAACTATGGAAAGTAAACTATGGTAAGTATCGAAAACCTAAGAGAGATGCACACAGAAATAAAGAGAATGACGAATAAAGACAAAAAAGCTGCAGGAATCGGATGTATAGCAAACAAAGAGGGAAGAATGCTATCAGACAACAAAGATATAATAGATAGATGGCAAGAATATATAACAGAATTATTTCATGACGAAAGGGACAAACAGCCAGACATAAAATGTACATACAACTATAAAATCCTGAAATTCGAAGTAGAAAAAGCTATAAAAACAATGAAAAAGGGAAAAGCAGCAGAGCCTGACAATATACAGATAGAGATGATACAGGCTCTAGAAGAGTTTGGCGTCCAAGTGATCACAGACATATGCAATGACATATACTATACAGGATACATACCAAAGGATCTAAAAACATCAACTTTCATTGCATTGCCTAAAAAGAATGGTGCAGTTGAATGCAGTGACTTCGGAACAATAAGCCTAATGAGCCAGTTAACAATAAATTTTACTAAAAGTTATACAGGGAACGATTCAGAATAAAATCAGTACTGAATTAGAGGAGCAACAATTGGGATTCAGTGGGACAAAAGAAGCCATATTCAGCATGAGAACATTGATTGAAAAATACACAGAAGTAAACAAACCAATATATGCCTGCTTTATAGACTACACCAAAGCTTTCGATAGAATACACCATAACCAACTTATAAACTGCCTAAAGGATATAAATCTAGACGACACAGACATCCGACTAATATGTAATTTGTACTGGAAGCAAACAGCAATAATAAGATATAACAAGGAGAACTCTACACCCATGGACATAAAAAGAGGATTAAGACAAGGATGCATACTATCACCAAGCTTGTTCAATCTTTACACTGAGCAAATCTTTAAAAACATCTCAGAGATGCCAGGCCTAAACATTAATGGAAAGATAATCAATAACCTAAGATATGCAGATGATACTGTTATACTAGCAGAAAATCCTAAAGACCTACAACACTTACTTAATGTGATAAACACAACAAGCAAAAAATATGGACTAGAAATGAATATCAAAAAGACTAAAACTATGATCATAAACTAAGAAAATTCACAAGACCTACAATTAAATATCACAGTTGAGGGAACACATCTGGAGACAGTCCACTACCTAGGACATACTATAACCAATGATGGAAAATGCAAAACTGAAATAAACAAAAGAATAGGTATGGCAAAAAGTAATTTTAATGCCATGAAATATATACTAACAACAAAACAAATATCAGCAGGGCTGAAACTAAGAATGGCAAAATGTTACATCTTCTCAATATTCCTGTATGGTGCAGAAACATGGACATTAGACAAGAAAACAGAACAGAAAATTGAAGCCTTTGAAATGTGGATTTATAGAAGAATAGGTAGAATTAGATGGAAAGAAAAGATAACAAACGATGAAGTTTTAAAACAACTGAAAATAAAAAGAGAACTGCTGAACACAACAAAGACAAGACAAATTAAATTTTTGGGGCACGTTAAAAGACACAACAGCCTAATAAAAGTAATACTGGAAGGAAAAATACAAGGTAAAAGAGGCAGAGGCAGACCAAGACTAACATGGACGAGTAACATCAAAAGATGGACAAGTCAATCTATGTCAGCCTGCACCATCAAAGCAAGAAACAGAGTAGAATGGCGATCCATGGCAGCCAACCTTCGTTGCGGAGAGGGCACACGATGATGATGATTTTATTTATTTTGTCAGCAGCAGCCCAAACCCCAAAACGACTATACGCCACTGGCTGCAAGTAATTATCTAATATATATTGGTATTTTTATATATTTCGTCAGAACAGTAACAGCATGTATATAATAAGTATACTCGTAGTACAAGTAAAAAAAAGTAAAGAACCCCGCCACAAGTAGCATATTGGGAGTGTAGTGTTAGTGACGATAATTTTTAAAGACCTTCAGCATATGATTTTTGGGGTAATGTCGTCAGTATTAAGCCCGTGCCGTTGTACTTTCCAAGAAAAAAATCATGTACCCATTTAAGGCTAGGTGACCTTGGAAGCTGTTGATCAAAATCGAACCCCTTGTCCTTTGTAGTCCAGTTCACTAACCACTAAGCTATCGCGTCTCCCATACTCGAGGTATGCTCAATAATAGTGTTGCTTTCTTTTTGATAAACCCACGGCGACCACTTCTCTTTATCATCCACCCCTAAACTGGCGTTAAATGGACGCAATTGAGTTGTGTCGTAGTTTGCAGCAAAGATGTGACATGTGTGGGTTTTGACCTAACACACTCGACTTTACACTTTTGAATATCAGGGTGCCGGCCCTCTTCGATCATGCTTGCTTGACCAGATCGGTTGGTCGTTTCTGGGAGCATCACTGGTAGGTGGTGTTGACTCTGGACCAGCTCTGTTATTTGTTGGTCGGTAATTAGTTGTCGGTAAGGGGAGCTTTGAAGATATAATAGTGAAATAGATAAACAGCGACTCATAGCTGGCGAACAGATTTTTAAAATGTGTATTTTAATAGTTTTTAATAGTATTTTCGGGGCTGAAGAGTGCGCAGAATGGTAGGTGGTCGAGGTAAATGAGCGCACAGGATGACGTTGTGGTAAAAGGTAATATCCGACTTTTAGCTGACCGATTGATTCAAGTGTTTTTTTTTGTTGTGTGTTTTAATGGCTTTTGATGGGGTTCTAGTGTGGCGAAAAATGTATGCGATGTATGAAGTGACAAAAAGTGACCGATAAATAGAACCGAAGAATAAAAGGACCTAGTCATAGCTGACCGTTTGATTTTTCAAATTGTATTTTAACTACATTGTTAATTGGTTTGATTTTTAGTTTTTTTAAGAGGTGACTAGTGAAATAGGGAAGATATACTAATCGTAATTCCAAAGCTGGTCGATAAATTTAAGAACAAAAGTTGACCGATTTGTTGTATGTTGATGTATTTTGATTGAGACAGTTATGCTTTAGAGAAGGAGTGAGAGAGAGAGAGAGAGAGAGATAGAGAGAGAGAGCGAGAGAGAGAGGGACATTCAGACAGACGTAGGGATAGAAAGATATCGAGTTGGACAATCAGTTGGTTAGTTTAATTTGGATATCAACTAAAGTGGTCGTAGGTATTTTATCTTAGGTGCTGGAGATTAGTTAATTGATTAAAAAAAACGTATAACTAATTTGCACTGAAGTTTGATTAATTGAGAACAATAAGAGAGTCACAGTTTTGGTATTTTAGTTCAAGCCAGGGAGAATAATTTGTTAACCTTGGAGACTTAAACTTTAGGTTTTAAAACGAAATGGCGTCACTATAGGCGGGACATTCCCATATCTGTTTAGCTCCCCTTTCGGCAACCAGGAAGGTGGTTATACTGGTAGCTTACACTTTTCTTGTGAACGTATTGCGTTACGAAAAAGGCTGCTCAATCCATGATGCACACTTCCGATTCGCTGTAACGGCCGTCGCGCTGAACACTACTGTCTTGTGCCTAGCGTCGAATCTATGTAGAACACGTGACCACTGAACGTGAATCAAGAATTGTTGTCCAGACATGATAGCTGCCATAGGAGCATTTAATAGTGTTAGAAGTCTCTTATATAACAGTGATTGTGAAATGTGTATATTATAGCGGTTCAGTAGTGTGTAGTGTAACGGAGGAATGAACGATAATGCTAGAGTTTGATTCCATGTGTGTACTCGCAGCTTTATATTTTTCCAACATGTTTCTTGGTCATTTCAGTGCCGTTAGAAGACACACATGGCTCGTAAAGTCTCCAGCTTGTTGTCTCTGTTTTGGACGAACTTCTTATTATTGAGTGTGTGTCTATGCCTGCCAGCCTTGCCTCTTTTGTTATAACTATTTTCAGTGTTTCTCGAGGCCATCCTCTTTTTCTCTGGTGTTATCCATTTGAGAGCTGCTTAGTAATTCTCTGGTCGTTTCTACAAAATACATGCCTGATATATGTCCATCTTTTTCTTAATAGTAGACGAGATAAATATTTGCATGACTAATTTTTAAAGTAAGGTTTAAACGTTATTGTTTTTATTTAGACTGTTTTTCTGTGCCATTGTAAAGTGTGGTCCTTTGTATTTTACTCTCTTTGAATTACGTAGAACTTTTATTATTTTTAGTCTTTCGCGCCGTACTTTATAAACTGATATAGGCCGTCTTGTTCTCAATTTAACACATTCAAGTCATATCTCATCCTCTACACTGTGACAACCGACGAACGTGTAAGATCTCCAATAACACACACATATATTTGTTTATGCATAATTTTATAGTCCTGTGGTCACAAATTACTGTAACACACTTTCATCATTTATATGTTACATTATTTATACGTCGCTTCACGTATTTTCATCATTTATATGTTACATTATTTATACATTACTTCTAGGCTACAGTCAACAATACTACCTGGCGGCCTGAATGCCTGCTGGACTACACATTCATCGAATTATTTAACACATCATAGATTACACATCTAGCTATCAATACACAAGTCCTGTTGTGGACTAACTAGATCCGCTAATCTATTTACTTGGATCAATTATTATTCTTTATGTAACGTTGTATCTATCTATCTATACTAGTTGGCAGCTTTTCTAATCGTTCTGCCTTGTCTACAAGTGTCTACTAGTGTCTATATCTGCTATATATTAACCTTTCTAATGCCGGTTATTGATTCTTTTTCTGAATTTATTACTTACTCACACTAGACGAGAAAGTGATACTCGCTTAATTATCGATCTGTGAGTGAAGAGAGTTCATATATACATGATGGTACTTCCATTTTACCCTCCTGCGTGTCTGTTAATAATATAAATATTTGTTTACCGTGTGTTTGTCCGCTCACACATTCTGAATATATATATATATATTATAGGTTATAGGTGTAGAGTTCTCCTTGTTCTATCTTATTATTGCTGTTTGCTCCCAGTACAAATTACATATTAGTCGTATGTCTGTGTCGTCTAGATTTATACCCTTTAGGCAGTCTATGTGTTGGTTATGGTGTATTCTATCGAACGGGAAAGTAAAAGTCCTCTAATTTGCCATTTTTCACAGATTTGCCTTGGTCTTGATAACAGTTTTAAAGATGGCCGTTCAAAATTGAATTCAAGTTTAGTATTGTGTCTAAACATTCTGAACCAATTCACAACAATTTGTACGTTTTTTTATGTGCCATTTTTGTAAGTTTGTTTTATTGCTAACCATGTATATATTAACTTAACTTCATCGACTTCAAAAAAGCATTTGATAGTATTCATAGAGATTCTTTGTGGAAAATTCTGAAGCAATATGATTTACCATCAAAAATCATAAATATTATCAAAGACATGTATGATGGTTACACATGTGCAGTTCGAACAGAGGAAGGACTGAGCGAATGTTTCCCAATAGAAACTGGGGTTAAACAAGGATGTATTTTATCGCCCTTGTTATTTGGAATTGTTATGGACTTCATAATGAAGAAATGCTGCACTGGTAATAAAGGCATCGAATGGATACAATGAGACCATTTGGAGGACCTCGACTTTGCTGATGACATAGTTCTCATCAGCAGTCAGATAAAAACGATGCAGGAAAACACAAATGAACTATCATCAATAGCCAGCAAAATTGGGCTTGAGGTCAATCATGAAAAGACTAAAGTCATGAAAAGTTTAATTCCAACAAGTGACAAAATATACATGGAAAACAAACCAGTAGAAGAGATCGATCACTTTATCTATCTTGGAAGTCACATTGATCGAGAAGGGGATACGAGCAAAGAAATTAGAATCAGACTGGCTAAAGCAGCAATGTCTTTCAGAAGCCTTGAAAAGTTGTGGAAATCAAAACTCATTAGCACAAACACAAAACTTAGGCTATTCAAATCAAATGTACTATCAACCCTTACGTATGCGTGTGAAAGCTGGAAAACAACAAGAGATATAGAAACAAAGTTGAACGCATTCGAAAATAAATGTCTAAGGAAAATACTTGGTATAGAATGGAACGAATTCAAAACAAACGAGGAAATTAGAGAAATCGCCAATCAACCACTAATATCTTCAGTAATAAAGAAAAGACGATGGTCATACGTTGGACATGTGATGAGAAGAGATAATAATCGAATAGCAAAGCAAGCCCTCATATGGGAAACAACAGGTAAAAGAAAAAGAGGAAGACCCAGGGAGACACTGAGAAGAACATTGATGAGAGAGGCAAGAGCAGCAGGAATCGGCTCCCTCAATGAGATAGAACTGCTTGCACAGAACAGAGACAGATGGCGAGATTTGATAAAATATCTTTAAAAGAAAACTGCTAGAACAAAAATTCATATAGGAGAAGGTGTATCTTGGTCTACGCCCTATGGGCCGGTTACGGCTCGAAAGGTCAATAGATAGATAGATAGATGTACATATTTGTCTTTGTTTATTTATTTACATTGAACTTATTTTGATATGTTTATATTGCTCATCCGGTTCATGTTTCATGATAATAAGCTGTCGGCTTTGAATTGAATGTGTAAACGATTAATACAAAAGTATTGGAGGGAAAAAAAAAAATATATATATGTATATATATATATATATATATATATATATATATATATATATATATATATATATATATATATATATATTGAAGTAGCTCTAATTAGTTAGAAGAAGCTCTAAGTAGGTCAATTGATAGTAAGACAAAACCTAGTAGTGCATGACCAGACACAGAGATTTATTATTTCTACATTAGGTGCTGTCTTCCCGCCTGGGATGAGCTAACGTGATGAGTGGAGATTTTATTACCTATCTTTTGTTTTATTTTGAGTAATCATCATCATCATCATCATCATCATCATCACCATCCACGACGATTTTAAACCCAGAGGCTGTATCGTCACCAACGCCATGCATGTAGCAGAGTGTACGAGCGCGCCCAGTATGAGGAGTCCACATACAGAATTGTTGCAAATTATAGAGTATTTTCTGAAGTTACAGAAGACTTCGAGTAATCATCATGCAACCATATATTATCATAATAGAAGCACGTTTTGTATCGTATATATTAATTTTGTCATAAACTAGACTTGTATCGTGTAATTATTAAGGATATATGTTAATTAGACGTTTGATATCTGCCATTAGAAAAGTCACAGGAAGTATCAATTAATTATCCTCGTTTTATATTCAATGATTATTTTTCTTCTTATTTGCCGGCGAACCCCTGTTAACTTCTCATCTTCATCGTCCGCCCCTACAGGGGCGTTAAGTTGGCGTAAGTGCGTTGTGTTGTATTTTGCAGCAAAACTGTGACACATGTCACATTTACCCTAACACATTAGGTAATACATTTGTCAGTATCTTGGTCCTCCCCACATCGACCACACTGGCTTGGCCAAATTGGTTGGTTGTATCTAGGAGCACCACTGGGAGGTGGATCTGGCCCAACACTGTATTCGCCGATCCTGATGTACATTTAGCGTGAGTCACTGACAGCTGTCATCTCGGTTCATGGTGAACATCTGGCTAACCCTAGGAAAAATAAGTCATTGGTATCTCCCGAGAACTTCGTTAGTTAAACATTTAGGCTGACACGGGTCAGGTAGTTGACAGTGCCTCCTTACGACTTTTTTGGTTTCATTTAGTTAAGTCGAGCAGGTCTACTACTGTGACCCAAACTATTTCTGTATGTGGTAGATTGCTGATGTGAGTCATGTCGGTAGGTCCTTCAGGTCTACTACTGTGGGCCAAGCTCCTTCTTTATGTCCTTATTGAGTAGTGAGTCTTGTAGAAAAACATGAGGAAGGTACTATGAAATCAATTTTTGACAATAGAAACAAGAAAAAGTATTTTTAAATGTTATGTAGAGCTAGTCTTAATATATAGATGTGAATCATGGATAATAGGACAACAGACAAGAAAATCACTGGAGTATGTATAAATGTGGTTCTACAGAAGAATGTTGAGAATACCCATCTGCTACTGTGGGCCAAACAATTTCTTTGTTGTCTTTGAGGGAAGGCATTCAGATATTCAAACATGTAGAGTTGAATATGTTTGGCTAAAATGTAGAAATGTCACAGCTTTTGTTGCAACCTACAAAACAACGCACTTAGCCCATTTAACGTCTTTTTAGTGACAGATGACTAAGTGGAGTGGTAATTGAAATGAAAAACAAATAGAAAAAATGGAATGGTTAAAGCTTTACGTAATTGATGGATGACACAAATTGTAACGACGTTTCGGTTCAATAGGCCTTCAGCAGTAACACACAAACAACACACACACAGAAATGTAAGTAATAGAAGTTGAGTAAATAGTATAAACTTAAACTATATGTTCTAGAGTAAATAAGTAGGACAATAGACAAACATACACTAGCAGCGGTATTGTACTAGTAAGAGTTCAAGGGTTAAGGCATAAAAATGCGAAGCTGTAGTAAAGCTGAATGTGAGGAAAAATTAAAAAAATAGAAAACAATTCCAACCGCCCCCCTTCTGAGAGAATTATACTCACCCTCACATATCATCCTCACAACTTAGCTGCTGTGAGGATACTCAACCGCTACCGTTCCATTCTCCTCTCTGATCCCACTACCCTTCTACTTTTTAGTGATCCCCCGATGATCGCTTTTAAGCGCGACAGGAA
This sequence comes from Megaustenia siamemsis, assembly GCA_032433765.1. Lineage (NCBI taxonomy): Eukaryota > Metazoa > Mollusca > Gastropoda > Stylommatophora > Ariophantidae > Megaustenia > Megaustenia siamemsis. The sequence continues at coordinate 16,802,399 of JAVIAB010000059.1, read as the reverse complement.
TCTGAGAGATATTTTGGTTAGGAGCCATCTCCCTCGCTCCGACCCTCAACACTTCGGTACGCCCCCTTGTGGTCGTAATTGTATCACCTGTGCCTATGTGCTACCTACTGACTCGGTCTTGTTCCCTAATGGACGGTTCGAGATCAAACATAGCTTCACATGTGTGTCCCGCAACATCATTTATGCCATCATATGCCAACGATGCCACATGACCTATATTGGTGAGTCTGGGAGAAGATTAGCGGAAAGATTTTGTGAACATCTACAGGATGTCCAACAGAATACTGGTACTCCAGTGTCTTCCCACTTCAACTCCCCTGATCACAACGGCAAAGACGAAATCAGTGTCACTGGTATTGTCCTTTGTCACTCTGGCGACCGCAGCCGCTATACTTTGGAAAATCGCCTCATAGTCTAGTATCGTTCGCTGATCCCACGAGGTATGAATGTATCACACTCATACATATAGTTTCCTTCCCTTTTGTATAGCCTTCTCTACTGCACATATTTGGGTTCTTTGGTCTACTTACTATGCCATGCTGTTTATAGTTCTTCTCCTCTAGTCCCTAATGAGACACTTCGGTGTTCTCCTCTATACCTTTTTTCTGTGCTCCTTACCCCTCATTTGTTTTTATTGCACCCTACCCTCGGACATCAAACTCTGCTTGCCTGCTGTTCTTTTTTTTCTCCTTTGTGTTTGCACACTGACCACTGTGTGAACTCCTCTAGTTCTGTGTGCATTTGCGCATATTTCTGCACGTTTCTATACGTTCACGACAGCCGCACTTGGTTGCTATTTCCTTTTGTTTTGACATCTGTTTACACACAGGATAGACAATTTTGTTTTCTTTAACACATTTCGATTGTTTTTGTTTTGGTTGTTTCGTTATTAGTTTTGTGTGTGTTTTTTTTGTTCCTGCTGAAGGCCTATTGAGCCGAAACGTCGTTTAGTCTGTGTCGTCCACTTATCCCGTAAAGCTTCTTACATACCTTTTTTTCCATTTTTTAAATTTTTCCCAAGGGTTCAAGGCAAAGAAATGTAAATAAACGCAAACAAATGCGAAGATGCAGTAAAACTGAATGTGAAGGAGAAATTAAAAAAAAAAAATGAAAAAAAATGTCATGGTTATCATCATCATCATGTGCCATACCGGTTGCCGTAGGCGATCATGTCCCTCAACAATCTTCTATCTACAGTGCATCGTATCAGTTCTGTTGTTGACTGTTTTCCATGTCATGACAGCAAACTATCCAGTATTTTCTCACTTTGTCGTCCGCGATCTCTCTTTCCTTTTATTTTGCCAGTTGGGACCAAGTATTCCAACTTTCCTCTTCTCATGATGTGCCCGAAAAATTGTTGATTGCTTCTTTCTGATGTTTTTTAAGAGCTCCCTTTTTGTGTTGACCTCTTTGAGAACTTCCTCATTAGTCTTTTTATCTGTCCAGGGAACTTTCAACATTCTTCTGAGAAATCCCTTCTCTGTGGCCTCTAATGGTCTTTTCATTTGTTTGTCTATTGTCCATGATTCGCTTCCATAGGTCAGAATTGGTTCTATATAGCACCGATGAACTCTCTTTCTCATTTTTATTGTTATAGATTTGTTGCATAAGATATTTTTTTTTTCTGAAATGTTAGTTATGGTTATTGCTTGACGTAATTGATGAACATAACACATGTGAATGACGTTTCGACTCAATAGGCATATCTGATGCCTTATTATTAGCATTTCTTTGTTTGACACCCCCCCCCCCCAAGCGGTGTATTCTCCGGGTGGTCGCCAAAAATAGAACTTTTGGATTGAACATAAAACGTGCGTACTTAATATCTACTTGCTGTTACTGTTCTAATGACGTTCATCAAAGGTCTAATTAACATAAACAATGATATATGTGTATATAGTAATAACAATATAAGAGCCTAGTATGTAATTAATAGTAATATATACGACAAATAAAACCATTCTGCTATTATAGGAATATATGGTCGAATAATAATTGCCCAGAGTATACTGTAATTTAGTATATACCTTATACTTCTTGTATGATTCTGTACTAAGACTCACACAGGCAAGCTCGCACACTCATAACTACAGACATGGCTTATGTGGCGATAAGGTCTCTGACTTTGATATCGTGTTGGATGATGATGATGGTGATGATGATGGTGATGATGCTAACTCAATCCAAAACAGAAGGTAAGTAACAAAATATATCTCCTCTAATCAAGATAATATCTCTTGTGTCAAAACAACACATACAACAGAAGAAATTGTCCATGTCTGCATTTCACTGCTAGGCCTTGTTTTGTTCTTAAACCCATAGTTGAGCTCTCTCTATCAATTCTCCATTTCAGAGATTTTTTTTCTTGTCTCCCTTAATTGATCTGTTTCTCATTTTTCATTAATTTCTTTGCTTTTTACTGTGGAAGTGAAGAATAGTTTTCTATCAGTTGCTCTTCGGTTTGACACATTTAACGAATTGAATTGGTTATTTTGTTCAATTAAATAATTCTTGATAATTGAATCTAGTGACGTCACAACAATATGTGTTGTTTAAAAGTATCACAAATATAACTTATCTACTCCAATCGTGACTACTGGTTGATTACCGCTCTGACTTTTAAAACAACATTATCAGAATATTTGATTGCAGTGGTTACTGCTGAGATGACTATATATAACTGACGATCGTAGTTCATTGGCGATGTCATATAGAGATGATGTAGCCTAGACACATATACATAATTTAGGCTAATGACATAGGCTGATAGATGGTTAGACGTTCATAGTCTATATCATGTGTACAGATTTTTTATTTATTTGAGACCACGATAAGTATCCAGCTGAGTTATGAAGTCTAACTAATGAACTATGTGAACAAACTTCTGTACGTGACCCAGACGGTATCTTGTGTCGTCATATGAAGCGTCGAAGACAATTTTTTTTCAAAATAATTGCAGTAGCCGTTTCTGATTTTGTAAATTAATTACCTTGTGTTGCTCACTGGCACATTGTTATGTCAGTGTCTACAACATGTACACAAATGTGACTATAACACGAACCGGAAAGGCACAGTAAAGCATTCAAAATTAAACATATTTAAAACAAATATGTGCCACCTTGATTAGCAACAAAATAGACTTATAAAAATGGTAAATTATAAAACGTACAAGTTTGTGGGAAATTAATGAGAATTGTCACACACAAAATCCAACTTGGCTTCTCTTGAAAAATTGTGATACAGAGGCGGATCTGTGAAAAATGATAAATTAGAGATTTTTTTTCTTTCCAGTTCTAGAACCTAAATTCCTAGAGATAGCTCTATCTGTTCATCTGGTTGTCTATCGTCATCTTTCCTATTCTGTTCATCTGTTTCTCGTTTTGCATCTTTCCTACCAGCGTCTTTCTTTTCTCAACTGTATGAGATAGGTTCTTGTTTGAATGACAAAATCTGACCAAGTTCACGGCTCCTGTATACTGTAGCTGGGAGCAGCGTCTGTAAGATGATAATAAAGATGTTGACGAGTCGTTCTACAACACAGTACATGATTCCCCACCTCCTATGATGACGTTGCCAAGACTAGTTATTCAAATGAAAAAGGAGAAATAAACCAAAAATTGAAACATTTGTGTGATTACAGTTTTTCGTGATTAATAGACACAAATTTAAGCAATGTTTCGGCTCAATAGGCTTTCAGCGGGAATAACAAACAACCCACACACAAATATGTGAGTAAATAATATAACATAGCTAACTAATAATGAAATATCTAAAGCAAAATAATATCGAGCTAAAATGTCTGTCCTGTGTAATGTGCTGTGGCCAGGACGAAAATAAACGGTATAGGCTGGCCACGTTCGCGGGAACTAGCCATTGTATACCGTGTCATTAAATACGTAATGCTTGAATCATACCATTTGTTATTACATCACTTCTCCTGTACAAGCAGCTTTACTGCAGCTAATATCGCATGTTTATGCATTATTTTGCCCCTTGTCCCCCAGTTATTAAAAGTGTAGCCATATCTTTCTGATCAATTCTTAACTCACTTTAATCTCTACTTGTACAATTCACAAACTCATATTCTCAGTAACAGCAGTGCCTACATCACTGAGATGCCTGTCCTCTTTATTGATATACACATATTTTGATATATATCAGACAGTATGTCAGATATGGAGAGTTATGATCCCTGCCCTATATACCGCCCTCAACTGGAGAGTAATTAATTAATTTAAATAATAAAGAACAGTAATTAATACAGTTCACATAATATCATGTAATATCAGATCGTGTCAAACTCCATAATTGGCCGCATGTCTTTTGCAGAACGTTGCTTTCACCACAACCGATCTGAAAGAATTTCTGTCTCAAACTCGATCTCTCACTTCTTCTTTTGTCATGCTCAAGGTCACCTTGGTGTATTGTAACTACTTGTATCTTGGTTTGACCTTGACGTGTCGCCTAGGAACCATTCCTACTATTATTGTTCTCTCCAGCCCGCTGTGTTCTTTGATGTAACCACAGTATTTTAATTTCCTCCATAGAATGCTGTTTATACACTATTTTGGCAACCAAGGCACATTGAAGATTTTTGTGTAACATTTTGTTTCGAATGAATTGATCATCAATCATCCTTTCATTTCATCCTTTTTTATTTTTTGCAAAATTGTCCGTGATTCACAATCATATTTTTCAATCAGTAAAATGCATACCCCTAGGCAATGTTAATTTTACTGTTTGCTGGTGTTGTGCCACATGTTACTCGTCTCGTTTAATAATAATCTATTATATCGTTTTTGCCAGACCTATTTTGAACACGGTAATAGAAAATATATGATAACTTTGTTAACCTCAGACGGAAGATGTACAACAGAGGTAAGATGCAGAATGGCCCAGGAAAAACAGCTTTCCAAAAAATGAGGAAGATACTATGCAATCCATTTTTGACAATAGAAACAAGAAAAAGAGTTCTTAAATATTATGTAGAGCCAGTGTGGATGTGAATCATGGACAGTAGGACAACAGACAAGAAAATCACTGGAGTCTGTACAAATGTGGTTTTACATAAAAATGTTGAGAATACCATGGACAGCTAAGAGTAATAAAACGTTCTGAAAGAGGCCAATGCAAAAAGAGAGCTGATTTCCAATATTAGAAAGAAAAAATAATCATTTTTTTGGCAACGTAATGAGAAGAGAATAGCTTGAATATATTGTAACAACAAGGAAAATTGAGGGATGAAGAGATAGACGGAAGCAAAGAGAAAACATACCAGACAGCTTAAGAGAATAGCTTGGCAGATGGTCAACAACAGAATTGATAAATAACTGTCGTGATCAAAAGTTGTAGAGAGACATGATCACTTATGCAAGCAGGCCCGGTACTTGATGATGATAGTGATGAATTACCCTTCAACTGATGGACACTATTTTGTGTCGTAGTAATGGAGGTATTTAAATAAACAGGCGTATGGCATATCTACAAATTGGTAGAATCACTGAGTGAATATTATAATTACTTAACGTTAATTGTCAGATTTACCTGATGCGTTTCTGGATATCCTGAGTATTGCAAACGGCAACTTTGACAATTCAATGCAGTTCAAAGCAGATAATGGAAGACACGACTTTGTTCAATTTCGATTTATACCTGTGATAGTATCGGTGCTACAGAACGTAAGTTGATGGATACCATTAAATCAGTTCGCGACATGTCCATCATCATCATCATGTGCCAAACCGGTTGCTGTAAGCGACCGGTCACGTCCTTCCACAATCTTCTATCTACAGTGCATCATATCAGTTCTGTTGTTGACTGTTTTCCAATCCATCACACCAAGCTATCCAGTATTTTCTCTCTTTGTCTTCCGCGATCTCTCTTTAATTTTATTTTGCCAGTTGTAACCAAGTATTCCAACTTTCCTCTTATCATAATGTGCCCAAAAATGTTGATTGTTTCTTTCGGATGTCTTTTAAGAGTTCCCTTTTTATGTTGGCCTCTTTGATAATTTCTTCATTACCTTTTTTAACTGTCCACTGAACTGTCAACATTCTTCTGAGAAATCCCATCTCTGTGGCCTCTAATCGTCCTTTCATTTATTTGTCTACTGGCCAAGATTCGCTTTCATAGGTCACAATTGGTTCTACATAGCACTATCTTTCTCACTTCTATTGACATAGATCTGTTTCATATTATATTTTTCATTTTGTAATGCTATTTTGGCCTGAGCTATTGTGCATTTTATTACTGTGGTGCATCTTTCATTGAAAGTTATTATTGTGCTCAAGTATTTGACGTGTTGCACTTGTTTCAGATTTGTCCTGTTTATTTTTATGCTGCATGATGGTGATGATTGTTGTTTATCGTTTCGTTAAAAGTCTTTCTATTGCTTGTTGTCTCTGTCCGGCTTTCCATGTTACTATGTGGCTCTCCATAATTGTTGTCTTACTTTCCCCCGTCTTTTGGTTGTTGAATCTGCCTGTGACTTTAGCAGTTTCTGTGTCTCTCATTAGATTTGTCCGTCTGTTTATTTGCCCTTTTCACTTGTTGTCTTGTCCGTATTGTGTATCTGCCAACCTATGTGTTGTCTGTCTTTTTCGCCTATCTGTTTCTTTCCACTGACTGTCTTTAGTTGCTAGAAGTGACCTCACTTATTGTCGATGTCAGTCAAACTGTCTCTGTCTGTCTGTTGTTGCTAATGCCTGGCTTGGTAGTTTCTGTCCCTCTGGTTGCTAGGGCCTGTTTAATTTTCTCGCTATCTCTCTTGTGTGTTTTTTTTCCATTACCCCACCCTCTCTTCCCCCTCTCTTTCTGTGTGTGTTTGTTCGCATTTGTATTCGGAGAGTGCTATCATATTTCATGAACCATTAATATCAATCTCTCTACAACAGACAGTACGCACCTCTTGTTATGACGCTGTGCACAGAAAGCAGAGTAGTGTGATACAAATGAAAATAAATAGCCAACAATTCAGCAACCTCAGATTGTGTGGTAAACGGGGAAAAACGTAGTGAAAAATGACTGACCAAACTAAAGTCACAATTTTGCCGGTTATTGCTCATCGGAAAACCAGGTATTTGCAGAAATGCGTACTCATCACAGCCTGTATTAAATAATTCCTGTCTCTAACATATCTGATATAAGGTTCCACTTCAGCGATGAACATAGATCCATTTTCCACCACAATATACATTCTCATAACATTCTTTGTGCATGTTTGTATCGTCACGTAAATGCTTGCTGATTATTGTTACTATATTTAGCTTCTCACAAATAATCTTGTTTTCGCCAGCATACTTTCTCAAGATGAAGTCCGCGCTCCTCACAGTTCTCCTTAATGTAGATTTTGAAAACTAATTATCGTTTTTCATTCTCTGACAAAATCTGTAATTTTCTTGTCACTTATTTCAAATTAAATATTCTACAAATTTGTCTTCTTATAAATGTCCTGTCTAAATTAGCTAACACTTTATTCCTTCTTTATGTTTTTCAATTCCTTAAAGACGAATTTTCACATTCTTTGACCCAGCAATAAAGTGACCGCTAACAGACTCAAATGTGTATTGTTCTCTCCCCAGCGCTTGTTACACAAAAATACAGTCTCCCTTTCCTCTCCACTCGATTTATACCTCTCCAAAACTATTTGTAAATCTTTACTGTGATGTTTTGAAGTATAAATAAATTCATCTTCAGCTTCACTCTAATTACTCCCAGTCAACGACGGCTTTTGCTTCACTTTTGATATGGATCAAAGCGCTCAGAAAGTTTAATCTTCATCATTGAAATGACAGAAGAAATGTGTGGAAGTTAAATGTTTTTTTCTATTGATCGTTTAAAGTTGACCAGTTAAAGATACACATATATTATTTGACTAATAGTACATGTTTTTTTTAACGGTAAATAAGCCAAAATAACAACCACATTTATTTCAAATGAAACTTACTTTCATATGTTATGATGATGGGAGCCGCCGATAGCTCAGTGGTTAATGAACTGGACTACAATGGACAAGAGGTAGGGTTCGATCCCAACCGGCGGCTCAGGGTTCACCCAGCCTTAAATTTGTACCGGATTTTTTTCTGGGAAAGTAAAGCGGCACGGGCGTAATACCGACCACATTACCCCAAAAATCATGTGTTGAAGGTCTGTAAAATGTATGGTCACTAACATCATATTCCCTTTACGTCACTTGGCGTGACGGGGGTACTTTACTTTTTTATGTTATAATGATTAGCAAGTTTAATACAAACATTCCATTATATAAATAAAATTGTTTTTGAATTGCATGATTTCAAAGAGCGGTACGAATTTTGAAAGAGAATATAAGTTCATGATTCCAGGAAAATATGGCCTAAGTAAACCAAGATGGTAGTTTCCATAAACATGAACGAGACTTTGAACATAAAGAATAAAAGATTTGCACAATCATTAGATGCAACAATTATGAGATTCGTACCTAGCAGCAAAGGGCAGGACTTTACTTGCACATGCAGGTAGCAGACATAATGAGCTGATAAGGAATGCATAACTAATTTTTTATATTTTTTTCAAAGTCCATTTCATCTTCATTCCAATAAAAACGGCATTTTAGTTAGCGAGTGGATTAAGCTTTCTTCCATCACTGGATCGTCCCTCTTGCCTCATAATGTACAGTATATATATCATATCACAACGTAGTGTCACACGGAGATACATTCGTGACATCACCATGTATTTAATATACAATAATGATGTGACTTACGATGAAGATACATATCATATAACATATCAGTAGTTTCCCCTTCTTTCTCTTTCATTTGTTCTGGTCACTATACACACCAGGTAACTTTTCTGTCCTAAGCCTAATCTTATAAGTGTTATTTTTAGTGTATCTCTTGGCCATCCTTTTTTTCTGTATCATCATGTTTCCCGTAGAGAGCATGTTTTGAAATTATCTTGTTGTCTCTTCTCAACACATGACCTACATATGTTCATCTTCTCTATATTAGACTTCAATTTCTACCTTTGTACACATAGGATTCTTCTAGGAGATTTGTCGTCAGAGGCGTTTAGTTCGTTCTCCATGTGTTTTGCTTGTTTTCCGTTATTTCCTTATCGCCATCATCATCATGTAACATATCGGTTGGCGTAGACGATCATGTCCTTCCACAACTTTCTAACCACAGTGTACCGTATCAATTCTATTGATCACTGTTTTCCATGGCATGCCACCAAGCTATCTTGTATATTCTCTCTATCTGACGTCCGCAACCTCTTTATTCCCTATATTGTGTCAGTTGTAACCAAGTACTCCAACTTTTCTCCTCTCATGAAGTACACGAACAAAAATGTTGATTATTTCTTTCTGATGTTTTTAGGAGGTCCCTTTGTGTGTTAGCCTCTTAAGAATATCTGTTGTATGTTTAGTTGTTCATGGAACTTTCAACATTCTTATTGGAAATCCCATCTCTGTGGCATCTAATCTTCCTTTTCATTTGTTTCTCTACTGTCCATGATTCGCTTCCGTAGCTCAGAATTTGCTTTATATATCACATTTGAATTCTCTTTCTCATTTCTCTAGACATAGACTTGTTCCATAAAACATATTTCCTTTTCTTAGATGTTTTTTTGGGGGGGCCTAAGCTATTTTTTTTTTTATTTCTATGGTGCATCTTCTACCTGATGTTATTATTGTGTCAAAGTATTAGTCCTGTTTATTTTTATCCTGCTTTGTGCGTGCTGCCTATAGTGATGTTTCATTGATCTACAATCAGCCATTAAAGCCTAGATTTGTGTTTACTTCTTGTCATTTGGTAAATTGGCATCGACATGAGCATATGCTTGAGTTACATTGTAATTCTGGTCTTGCAAATCTCTAACGTTTATATCAGAATTACGGATTTACGAAAGATATCGGTTGATGATTGATTGATTGATTGAATGGTTCAATCAATCAGATAAACTCAAATTCATCTTTGAAGCATAGGCTTCTGCCACGACATTTTCATCCATTCTTAATGTTGGACATTTTCATTATTTCTTTCGAGCTAAGGTTAACGTTCTTGATGAATCCCATTACTTCTCTTCTCCATTAATTCCTGAGACTTTCCTACTTTTTCTTTCACTATGGGTTCCATTTCTTAGATGGTCTAATCCATCCACATTTTCTCTTTATAGTATAATGATTGCTCTTGTTTTGTTCAGTCTAGATTTCTCTATTGCTGATGTTGTCACACAGTCTGATGTTGTCACACAGTCTCATGTTGTCACACAGTCTGATGTTGTCACACAGTATGATGTTGTCACACAGTCTGATGTTGTCACACAGTCTGATGTTGTCACACAGTCTGATGTTGTCACACAGTCTGATGTTGTCACAGTCTGATGTTACGATTGATGATGCGAAGGAATCGCTGCTGACTAAACTTTCAAAAAAAATATGAATTCACTGCTACGGCCATGCTGAAGTCTGGACTTAAGATGAATTCATGCAGAAGGAGACGGGTTGATATAGCATCTGATTTCATTAATTTGGCGAAATGTTGACTTCCATTATTTCTGCGATCTTGTAGTTTCGCTATTAATTGAGGTTTATGTTATTATTACACGTGATGAAATATCAATTTATGATTGTGAATCATGGACAATCTTGCAAAAAGAAAGGATGAAAATCGATTCATCAGAAATTAAATGCTACAAGAAAATACATAAGATGCTTTAGAAAATGAATAAAAAAATACAGAAGACTTATTAAAAGATTTAAACATTAAAGAGAACATCATTGCGCAGAGGAAATAAGAATACCATGGTTACGTCATAAGGAACATCTGGTTGACAAGAAAAATAATGGAAGGCACGGTTCCTGTGCGACCAATCAGGGGCAGACAAAGAAGAAGGTGGTTTCAAGACATCAAGTATACATTGACCATGACAACATAGGAATTTGAAGATTTGGCTAATGGCGGAGTTCTTTCGAGAGGACCGTTTTGAACGCAACGTTCTGCTAATGACACGCGACCTGATGATGATGATTACGTTTTTCGCTACATCTGATGATGCCCTTTGTTATCACAAAAAGAACTATATATTTTCCCATTTAATAGTTTAATATAAAGCTATATATTTTTCAAAATATATATTCAAACTTGTTCACTGCAGGAGCCGATGCTTTTAAATATTGAAGCAATAAACAATCAGGTGTATCGCTTGTTTCTCTTACAATTCACTGCAAGTCTGGATGGCAAGACACTCTACATCATTCCATACAATTTCACAAGAGATGCCAGTCAATACAAGTTTGTATTTACTTATAGTTTTATTTTTACATGGAAGCATCTATGTATTTGCGTAATGATAAATTCGTCTAATTGTGTGTTTCTGTACATATTCTTCAAATGCTTTCCACAAAGGGACTGACTTGTTGGAGATCCAAAGTACTAACAGCCAACAAAACTTACATATTATCTCTTGTGTGATAAAAGTGCTATCATATGAATGTGAAAGTTGGACATTCGCCAAGAATTTAGGTAGGAGATTACATGTCTTAGAAAACAACTGTCTTTGCAGAATCGCAACATAAACGGGAAAGAATACATCTGAAATGCAAAAAAACAAACACGTGAATTTAATTATCTAAGAAGTCCAGTAGCAGACGACAATTCACAAACAGGAGAAATATACTCAAGAAGCAACAAAGCTTGTCAAATCATCGGGCAGCTATCACCGTTATTGTCCAACAAGGAAGTAGCTCTAGAGGTAAAACAGGCACACTAAAATATAATTTTCATCCCAACGTTGTGCTACCAATGCCAGACCTGGACTATAGACTCAAGAAGAAAAAAGAATAGTATTCACTATCGAGATGAAATTTTAATGACGAATAACAGGAGACAATCAAATAAATAAAAAAAAATAAGATTAGAATTGAAGAACTGAGAAAGTTGATAAGAATTATCTCCGGCATATAATAATCTAGTTAACAGTTAATAAAAAAAACAAAAACTTATCTTTACAGCACATAGTACCATTGCTGTTGTATGTCGGGGGACAATGATAGAACCCGAGGGATAAAGGCCGCTTGGTCAAGCAGTCGCCACGACGTGTGCGACTCAGGATTTTTATTTCACCACCCGATAGAAAAAATCCTTTGTCTACCACGGGATTCGAACACCGTACGTCAGCTTTTCAGCAAGCGGAACAGTGGTTTTAGCCGCACGGCCACGCGCACCTCTATTACAGTTAATGCAGTCTTAAAACAATTAAAAGTGAAAAGAGAACTACTAAACACAATTCCAACAAGATACGTAAGATTTTTGGGGCACGTTAAAAGATACAACAGCCTACTAAATGTAATCATGGAAAGGAAAAAGGTCACAGTTGACGATAGTTTTTACATAAAGGATGAAACAATAAAATATCTAAATAAAAAACGCAAAATCTCCACACCGATTACTTTATTCATTTCTTTCCCAACACATTTTACATTTACCCATGTTAACATTTGCCTTTTTTATATACAGATATCGCACAAGAAAACAATGTTAATATGTCCGATTACTATCTGCATTAAAAATATGTCTTATCCCATTATTATTTGACTTGATTGACATAGTCAATCATATATCTGGTGTTTTGATAAAGAATGTATGTTACTAATCTGTTTCTAGAATTGACCAGTTGTGTCCCCTTGGTTTGTGTAGTACATGTATTACTTTATTTCACACCCGGATATAGTTTTACTGAATACGTGACGTCATCAAGCACTTGTTTTAATTTTTGTTTTAATGTTTAATGATGTAATTAGTAAATAATTACAGTAGCAACTGTCAATAATAAGTCCACGGACGTTATACATCATTTATGTATCACTTTTTAAAATATTTTTTTTAAATTCAGACTAGAGGATATCAGCATTGATATACTTAAAGGACTCAAACGTGAAGATTTCAAAAGTTATAAAGAATGTCAGTCTACATTAGAAGAAACTTTACGAGGAGCCTTCATCGGTGAATGGACAGATTGCAGACATCTTGTCAATGGGGTAAGCACATCAAGAAAACGTAAGCCTTCCAAATAAGAATAAACCCATCAAAAAGTGTGATCTATTTCAACGAATCTGCTATAACTTGTTGTCAAGAATCTCAGAATGTTGTCGTTAATAATTGTTGCTTTAACACTTCAATCTTATACAGGGCCGGCTCAAGGTACTGGCAACTCTGGCAGTTGGCGCGTCATGTATTTAGGCGCGTAATGTGTTTAGGCGCGTAATGTATTTAGGCGCGTCATGTATTTAGGCTCGTCGTGTATTTAGGCGCGTCATGTATTTAGGCGCGTCATGTATTTAGGCGCGTCATGTATTTAGGCGCGTCATGTATTTAGGCGCACCATCACGGATCTTCCAAAATCATTATTTGTTATCCTCGTGAAAATTTTAAGGCAGTTCCTAAAAAAAAACACAAAAAAGAAACAATCAACATTTTTCCTACACACCATGAGAAGAGGAAAGTTGGTATACTTGGTGACAACTGGGAAAATAAAAAGAAAGAGAGATCGCGGACGACAAAGAAAGAAAATACTAGATGGCTTGGTGTCATGACATGGAATGCAGTCAACAACAGAGCTGATACGATGCACTGTAGATAGATGATTGTGAAAGGACATGATCGCCTACGCCAACCGGTATGGCACATGATCATGATGATGATGTGAACATTTACATAATTTTATTTTTCTACCCTGAATTGTTGAGGAATTTGTTATTGTCCTACACAGTGCCACTTCCGGTCAATATATCGGAAAGGCGACAATGAACAATTGAAGCACTGTCTGAAAAGAGTCCATGCTGCAGTTTCCTCATATTCCAAGTCCGGTTTGCTGCAGGAGCTACTGAGATTAGTGCTCTGTGCACACGGTGAGCTGTGTGTTTCATCGGATGGTGTTTCTGTATTCAGATTGCCTACTTCATATGACGAAGGACAGTTCAGTTACGTTCACTATTGGTCCTCCTATAACTTATGTCTTTTGACGTGTGCTATGTTTGCTACGATGGGGACTGCAACTTTTGTTTTTTGTTTGGATATTCGATGAAATGCTAATTCTGATGATCCCACTGGCATGGGCGGTTGAGCGATTATTTATTTTAATTTGTTTGCATTGATACCGTGGCCCTCGAGTAACTATAACTATAATGATATGTGAAGTATTTGCCGCTAGAAAGATAATATATGTTGGTTTATGACCAGGCAGAAGATGGCAACATTTCTCTTGGATAATGATGCTGCATGTTGATATCAAATGAATAATCATGTTAAAATAAACTGAATGTATCTTTTTTATTAGAAGTACTGAATGTATCATGTTAAAATCAATTGAATTTATCATGTTGATCACTGCATATTTTCAGATACGTCCTCAGTACCCCTGTATCGTTGAATGCAAACGAATTACGTTCAGCCCCCCGAAGGTATCATTTGAAACTACAACAAAAATTAGTTATTTCGTGGAATATAAAGGGAATAGGTATGATTTTAAAATATCTAGACATTCATTAAAATAACATTTCAATAAAAACACATCTCGTGGAAACAAAGATTGTATACTTCTATGTCGAGTTATAACGCGATGTGTTACAGGAGATCATTAAAGAGCAAACACGGCGTTTCTAATCACTGACCTATTTTTGAATAGTGGTTTTTTAGAGGTAAAGGAATGAGCATTGTCATATACAACATAAGATCGTTAGTAGAAAAAGCCAAGAAGTGAAATCAGATCTATACCTATGTTTCATAGATTATACCACAGCATTTGACAAAATAAATCACCAAGAAAAAATCAAAATTGTACAAGGCAAAAAAGTAGACAGCAAAAATCTAAGAATAATAAAAAAATAACATATACTGGAAAAACACAGAGGCCATAAGAACTGGAAATCAAATGGGTAGGTTTCAACAAATAAAACTAGTTAGGCAAAGTTGTGTGCTGTCACCAGATTTCTTTAATATGTATAGTGAGATTATTTTAAGATCCATAAGGAGCATGCCTGGAAAAACATTCTGATGTCATAATATAAATAATCTAAGGTATGCTGATGATACAGTATTAATCGCTAATAGTGAAAATGAGTTACAAGAAATGTTAGACATTATAATGAAAGAAAGAAAAATAAAGGACCCAACCTTTATAGCAAAAATACAGAAGTAATTGTAATAACAAAGAAAAAGACATCAACTCCGTGCAAAATAAAGAAAAGTGGAACAATATTAAAACAGGTAAATGAATTTAAATATTTGGGAACTTTGTTAACCTCAGACGGAAGATGTACAACAAAGGTGAGATGCAGAATGGCTCAGGAAAAAGCAGCTTTCCAAAAAAAAAGAGGAATTACTATGAAATCTATTTTTGACAATAGAAACAAGAAAAAGAGTTCTTAAATGTTATGTAGAGCCAGTCTTAACATATGGATGCGAATCATGGACAACAGGGCAACAAACAAGAAAATCACTGGAGTCTGTAGCAATGTGGTTTTACAGAAGAATGTTTAGAATACCATGGACAGCTAAGAAGAGTAATGAAAACATTATGAAAGAGGCCAAAGCAAAAAGAAAGCTAATTTCCAATATTAGGAATAAACAATCATGATTTGTTAGCCACGTAATGAGAAGAGAATAAATGGAATATATTGTATCAACTGGAAAAATTTAGGGACGAAGAGATACAGGGAAGCAAAGAGAAGAGATACCAAACAGCGTAAGAGAATGGCTTGACAGAAGTTCAACAACAGAAATGATAATTAACTGTCAACATTGAAAGTTGTGGAGAGACATGATCACCTACGCCAGCAGGCCCGGTACTTGATGATGATGACGACTTCAGAACAACGGCCTCGTCCACGTGTAGACGATATCTATCTGGGTGAAACTGCTGGCGCTGGTGAATATGCTTCGTTGTTATTACGTCTTTTTTTCGTGTCATTTTTTGTTGTCGCCTTACGTCTCCAATTTTCATTTTAAAAAGCTTAATCAATTTGCCTGCCTGTGACATATGCATCTAGATTACTACTGTTGACATTTAATTGACTTGTGCAGTACAATAAATCATCTTTAAATCGCAGCTATATGCTGATATGTCGCTGCGTAAACTCCCTGTGCAGAGTGTCTTTTGGGATTATAAACGGATCAATGATCCCAACCATCTCACGTTGGCAGTGTCTATATACTGCCCGTGTCCACTTCCTTAAGATCAGTGATGTTGGATACATGATCAAGCCATCTGCAACTGATACTCCAATCTGATGCCTATTTGTAAATAACGCAGACAGAATGCGTTAAGCTGATATTCCTGATTAGCAAATGTTGTCCTTCGTTAACGCCCATTAGAATGAGAACGGAGACTTGGTAATCTTAGAGTTTCGTGACAACATTGTTTTCACATACAAATATGGAGATTGCTACCAACACGACTGTTGATCGATGGCAGAGACAAGTTTGTTAGTAAGATTGGAACCCAGATACCTTGCACCTGTAGACCACTGTGGTCATTAATGATAACAGGGGCGGGGGTAGCAGGAGGGACCTGGCAGCTTAGTAAAGGATTTCCATTTTGTAAAGTTTGATTGCTAATCCGAATTCTGCGCACACGTTAGTGAACGTATTAATGAAAACCTTCTTTTTCTTCATAATAAACACAATGCATCATCACCGAACAAGAACTCTCAATAAATGACTTTTCTCTTTGTGATCTTTGCTTTCAGCCGAACAAGTTTGAATAATCCTCCACCAGGTTTTGTAGGGAGAAAACATGATGTTATCTGATGAATCGTGTGTATCGGGTAGTAACAATATCATCAAGTACTATGCCAGCTGGCGTAGGTGATCATGTCTCTCCAAAACTCTAAATCTCGACAGTTATTTATCTTTTCTGTGGTTGACCTTCTGCTAACCCATTCTCTTAAGCTGTCTGGCATATTTTTCCCCCCTCCATCTCTTCGTCCCTCAACTTTCCAAGTTGTCACAATATAATCCAATTGCTTCCTTCTCATTACATGGTAAAACTAATGATGATTATTTCTTTTTTAATATTGGAAAATAAATGCTCTTTTGTCGCCTTTTTCTGAACGTTTTCACTATTCTTCTTAGCTGTCTACGGTATTCTCAAAATTCTTTTCTAAAATAACATTTGTACAGCCTCCAGTGATTTTCTTGTCTGTTGTATTTTGGTCATGATATACATCCACATGTGAAGACTGGCTCTACGTAACATTTAAGGACTCTTTTTCTTTTTTCTATTGTCAACAATCGATTGCACAGTATCGTCCTCATTGGAAAGCTGCTTTTGCCTGAACTATTCTGAATCTCATCTCTGTTGTACATAATGTAAAAGTAGAAAAGAGCCCCCCGCCACGCCAAGTGGTGTATACGGAATATGGTGTTAGTGATCATACATTTTACAGACCTTCAGCACATGATTATTGGGGTAGTGTGGTCGATATTACGTACGTGCCGCTTTACCTTCCCTGAAAAAATCTGGTACCCATTTAAGGCTAGGTCAACCCGGAAGCTGTTGATTTGGAACGAACCCTACCTCTTGTCCTTTGTAGTTCAGTGTTGTAAATAAGGTAGTAACTGTGAAAGGGAAATCCCTCAAATTGTTGGAGCTAGAACACACCATTGATTCGCACGATTCTGGACAGAAAAATGCATTAGTGACGTTACCCTCTTGATGTGTTGTACATTTCATGTTGGAATTATGTGGTGATACGAAGCAGTTTTGGTGGACATCTAACATTTGCAAAAAAAAAAAAGCTAAAAAAATCACATCCGCTGAAGGGATCAAATACCCTTGTAAGATAATACGATGCAGTGTATAGGGCCATCCGTTGTTCACGACATTTAACTGATCTACTGTGAGCGCAAGGGAGCAGCTATAGCTCATTGGTTAGTGAACTGGACTACAAAGAACAAGGGATTGAGTTCGATCCCAAACTGAAGGCTGCCAGGTTCACCCAGCCTTAAATAGATACCGGCTTTATTTCTGGGAAAGTAAAGCGGCACGGGCGTAATACCGACCACATTACCCCAAAAAATCATGTGCTGAAAGTCTGTAAAATGTATGGACACTAACACCATATTCCCTATACGCCACTTGACGTGACGGGGGCTTTTGATTTCTTTTATTTACTGTGAGCGCAAGTGTAAAAAATGGAAGTCGAGAGCACAATTTCCGCCGCCGTTTGCCTAATTTATGGCACAGGTTGATGCTCACTCGTTGCTCAATTGAAACCCCACCTCTCACACTGACTACGTTCGACTTCTCACAGTGGATTTACCCTGACGACCACGTGTACTTCTCGGCGTGTCTTTGGATAGTCTTGTGCATGCCCCTTGACGGTTTTATATCAAACCATTTTAGGACAGACTTCTATGTTGATAAGCAAAAAAAAAAAAAAGTAAAGCGGATTTGTAGAAACCAACAATTTACTGCTACATACTCTCCGTGGCCATGTTATACTTCCTTTTGATCTTCTACTTTTTGGCAATTGCTTCGTTTCTAGCAACAACTCAGATATTCAACAAAACTGACAATCAATAAATATCTTCATTAACGGATGCTTGCGCAGAATAAAATGATGGAAATGGCAGGACAAAACGACTAACATTGAATTATGGATAAGTATCAGTTAAATACCAGTGTATGCAGAGAAAGCAAGGACGATGACGCTGGAGAGGAAACACACTAGGGAAGTCAACTGATAGTAACACAACATGCCCATTTTGGAATCCCCAAGGAAAATACGAAGAGGAGACCAAAACAAACATTCCTGAAGAAGACTGATGGACACAGCGGTGAAGATGATGAGGATGGCATGGAATGATCTGAGAAGAATGGCAAGAAACAGAACGGCTTTGAAAGTGTTTGTTGAAAACCTATGCTTCACAGGGAGCTGAAATGTAGAAGAGGTAGAAGGAGAAGAAGATATGAAAAACTGTTTAAATTGTCCAAAGCTTGTCCATTAACATAAACACAACATGCTACATATTTTTTGTCCCCATCAATAGCAACACAAATAGGAAGTACAATTAACCACGTGATCATTTCTGTGACAGGATTCCTGTGCCAGGTGCTCCAGGAGATTACATCAGTCCCTGTGATGACAACAAGTAGAAGAGATGCTAAATAACTGATCATTATACTTTGGGGACACTAAATGTCTGATTTACTATCTTTATTTTTTAACTTTCAAATCAGTGTTTGCTTCTCGTGTTTGCATATCTTTGTTTATTGAGAATAGTTTACCGTTTTATATCTGATGGACGGATTTGTCGAAACTTCGTAATTAGTTTTGTTTTTCTATTAGTATAGCTGCTTGATACTTTTTTGTGTTTATTTTACATTTTATCATTTAAAACATTCGCAGGCTTAAGTTACATTATCAGATTAATAAAACAATAAACAATCATTAACAGTGTCATTAAAGTTTTCTTATTACAAATGCGTTTGATATATAATTACTCTCTTTACAGTTGTAGAAAAAGATAAATTGAAGCAAAATACAAAATACAACTATTGTGAAAGTTGAAATATGTGTGTCCTCTCTGTCTATGTGTATGATTCAATTTTTTTCACACAACGACTACTATATGTCTGAATAGTTTTGTTTTGTTGACAGGTCATCCTCATTGCATATTGATAAAGTACATAAATGCACAGATCTCATAATTATATCCATCAACGTTCATCGACTAAGGACACCGGTGTTTTGTTGGTTGACAAGTCGTCTTTGGATTCCTGCGTAGCGCACCCCTCTGGCATATGTCCTATTGACATAATATTCCTCAAATATGTTCATGGCTGCGGCTTTATGGTACGTTTTTTTAGCTGTTTTTAATTCGTCAAAAATCCCTGAGGGCAGCCAGAATGTCAAACTGGTCCATTGCCATTCTGCACTCAACATCAGTCAAACGAGTGAGTTTGTTAGCACGTCCATTACCTCTTACACCCGCGTGTCCTGACACGAAAATTAACTGGGCACTTGCCTGGATAGTTCTCTTCGTTATACAAACTTGCAAACGTGTTAATTTGCCTTAGAGATGAGTTGTGTTCTGGCTTGCAGTGAAGTTGCTTTATTTGTTATTGATATTGTGATATTGAGTCAAAATATTTGTGGGAGAATTGAAAAAAAAAATAGAAACAATGGTGTGGTAAAAGCTTTACGTGATTGATAGTCGACACAAAAGTGAACGACATTTCAGATAAATAGGTCTTTAGTAGGAAAAAAAAACAACACACACATACACATAAATGTAAGTAAATAAAACTAATCATACATCATCATCATCATCATCAACAAGTGCCGGGCCTGCTTGCGTAGGTGACATGTCTCTCCGCAACTTTCGATCTCAACAGTTATTTATCATTTCTGTTGTTGACCTTCTGCCAAGTCATTCTCTTAAGCTGTCTGGTATCTTTTCTCTTTGCTTCCCTCTATCTCATCGTCCCTAAATGTTTTCAGTTGTTACAATGTATTGAAGTTGTTCTCTTCTCATTACATGGCCACGAAAATGATGATTGTTTCTTCCTAATATTGGAAATTAGCTTTCTTTTTGCTTTGACCTCTTTCTGAACATTTTTATTACTCTTCTTAGCTGTCCATGATATTCTCAACATTCTTCTGTAAAACCACATTTTTACAGACTCCATTGATTTTCTTGTCTGTTGTCCTATTGTCCATGATTCACATCCATATGATAAGACTGACCCTACATAAAATTTAAGAATTCTTTTTCTTGTTTCTGTTCAAAAAGAGTGAATTGGACTCGTAGTTGTCGAGGTCCTGTGTCCTTCCCACATCTCGGTGGGCATTGATGACGTCCGCCCGACCCATTGGTTGACCATCTTTAACTCTGTGTGTTTATTATTTATACATACATGTACTCTCACACACACATATGTAGCCTGACGTAAAGTTAAAACTAATTAGATTTGTTGTGTTGTATTCGTCAGTCTTGGTTTTGGCCAATGGTATAGTCCTGAATAGGTGGATATTTATGCATTATTGCAATGTTGTGTGATATTGCATTTATATCGAAAAGTATAATTGTGTCGTTCCTGTGAGTACTTGTATATTGTTGTCGTTCTCAGCTCCTTTGCGTTTTCTTGGGTATGTAAATGCATACTTTCATTTCTTGGTGTGTCTTTATTTTGTTTCTGATTTGTCTAAACTATGTATCTTTTCAACCTTTCTTTCTGTAGCATAACATTGTCACGTTCTATATCCTGATAGTGCCGACTCATTTCATAAACTAATGTGTTGATCTCTCTTTATTGATTCTAGACACTACCCCACACGGACTGTTACATTCCAGATATAGAATTATGAACACAGTTGATATTATGTTCAGTCATATGAATGAAACATTGTGGGATCGGATATCTAAAATAATGGTAACAAACATAACGTCCCGTTCTATGGTTCTTTGGTTCTTTGGTTATGGAAGGCCCCGTTATCACTGCAAACGAATTAAAATCCATTATTGCTCAACCGCCCGTGCCAGCGTAATCATCCGAATTAATATCTCATCTCCGAAACAAAGAAAGGCAACTGTAGTCCCCATCGTAACAGTCTCAGCACACGCCAAAAGACATAAGGCAAAACAGCGCAGAAAGTAAACACAGCTAACTGTTCCCAATCATACGATACCATCATGCATCGTAAACAATCGGAATATCCAAACATGATCAAAACGGATGAAACACACAGCTTACGGTGTGCATACAGCACTTAACTCAGTAGCTCCTGCAACAGGCCGGACTTGGAATATGAGGAAACTGCAATAAGGAACACTTTTCAGACATAGCCTTCAATGGTTCCTGCCGCCTATCCACCATATACCATGGGAGTTCACGTCCTCCCGAAAATGATGATCGTCATAGCACTTGATGATGTTAGGCCGTCATTGATGACTCCAATTCCAAACATATAGACACACAGTGGTGGTAATTTGTCCTGGTTTGTAATGGTTCCTGTCTCGTATCCACCATATTGACCGGAAGTTCACGTTCTACTGAAAATGATGATCGTAATATCTTTTTTTAAATGTATAGCGCTTGATGAAGTTAGAACATTGTTGTTGACTCCAAATCACAATACAACGCAGACAACAATGAAGAAAAGAACAATCCAAATGTCAGGAATGGTGGAACATGGCACGAAGGACGAATGCACGAAATGAATCCTTAATAATAAAGAACGTAATACTCTCAATCAATGCAGGGTAGGAACAAGTTCGGAAGTTTTTAGAAAGCTGGACAGTCAGTTGATAAACCTTATTGGATAGCAGTTACAGTGGAACGTAAGTTTCTTTGTTAGTTACTGCAGAGAAGTTAGTCATTCATGGAAAAAAACACAATAACCTCTGAAGTTTGATTTGTTAAAGCAGTACAATGCTAACAGTTTTTTTTAAACAAGAACAACTATCCGGATAGATTGACAGCCAGTCGAAGATCGACATATAGACAAGCATTCACAGGAAGATAAGAGGGCATCCTTTCAGGGAAACAGGTAATGGTGCAGTGAGACAGGTAGATGCTTAGTGAGACAGGTAATGGTGCAGTGAGACAGGTAGATGCTTAGTGAGACAGGTAGGTGCTTAGTGAGACAGGTAATGGTGCAGTGAGACAGGTAGATGCTTAGTGAGACAGGTAGATGCTTAGTGAGACAGGTAATGGTGCAGTGAGACAGGTAGATGCTTAGTGAGACAGGTAATGGTGCAGTGAGACAGGTAGATGCTTAGTGAGACAGGTAGATGCTTAGTGAGACAGGTAATGGTGCAGTGAGACAGGTAGATGCTTAGTGAGACAGGTAATGGTGCAGTGAGACAGGTAGATGCTTAGTGAGACAGGTAGGTGCTTAGTGAGACAGGTAATGGTGCAGTGAGACAGGTAGATGCTTAGTGAGACAGGTAGATGCTTAGTGAGACAGGTAATGGTGCAGTGAGACAGGTAGATGCTTAGTGAGACAGGTAATGGTGCAGTGAGACAGGTAGATGCTTAGTGAGACAGGTAATGGTGCAGTGAGACAGGTAGATGCTTAGTGAGACAGGTAATGGTGCAGTGAGACAGGTAGGTGCTTAGTGAGACAGGTAATGGTGCAGTGAGACAGGTAGGTGCTTAGTGAGACAGGTAATGGTGCAGTGAGACAGGTAGGTGCTTAGTGAGACAGGTAGATGCTTAGTGAGACAGGTAATGGTGCAGTGAGACAGGTAGATGCTTAGTGAGACAGGTAATGGTGCAGTGAGACAGGTAGATGCTTAGTGAGACAGGTAATGGTGCAGTGAGACAGGTAGATGCTTAGTGAGACAGGTAATGGTGCAGTGAGACAGGTAGGTGCTTAGTGAGACAGGTAATGGTGCAGTGAGACAGGTAGGTGCTTAGTGAGACAGGTAATGGTGCAGTGAGACAGGTAGGTGCTTAGTGAGACAGGTAATGGTGCAGTGAGACAGGTAGATGCTTAGTGAGACAGGTAATGGTGCAGTGAGACAGGTAGGTGCTTAGTGAGACAGGTAATGGTGCAGTGAGACAGGTAGATGCTTAGTGAGACAGGTAATGGTGCAGTGAGACAGGTAGATGCTTAGTGAGACAGGTAATGGTGCAGTGAGACAGGTAGATGCTTAGTGAGACAGGTAATGGTGCAGTGAGACAGGTAGATGCTTAGTGAGACAGGTAATGGTGCAGTGAGACAGGTAGATGCTTAGTGAGACAGGTAATGGTGCAGTGAGACAGGTAGATGCTTAGTGAGACAGGTAATGGTGCAGTGAGACAGGTAGATGCTTAGTGAGACAGGTAATGGTGCAGTGAGACAGGTAGATGCTTAGTGAGACAGGTAATGGTGCAGTGAGACAGGTAGATGCTTAGTGAGACAGGTAATGGTGCAGTGAGACAGGTAGGTGCTTAGTGAGACAAGTAGATGCTCAGTAATGCAGGTAGATCCTCAATGAGACAGGTAGATGCTCAGTGGAACAGGTAGATGTTCAGCAGTGAGACAGGTATATGCTTAGTGAGACATGTAATGGTGCAGTGAGACAGATAGATGCTTAGTGAGACAGGTAATGGTGCAGTGAGACAGGTATATGCTTAGTGAGACAGATAATGGTGCAGTGAGACAGATAGATGCTTAGTGAGACAGGTAATGGTGCAGTGAGACAGGTAGATGGTTAGTGAGACAGGTAGATGCTCAGTAAGGTAGCTAGATCCTCACTGAGACAGGTAGAGATGTTCAGTGAAACAGGCAGATGTTCAGTGAGACAGGTAGATCATCAGCGAAACAGGTAGATGCTCAGTGAGACAGGTAGATATTCAGTAAAACAAGCAGATACTCAGTGTGGCAGTTAATTAGCTGTGTAAACAAACAGTCAGGTAGACAAATATGTTGAGAATGGCAAATAGATAGAAATAAATATGGACAAAGTCACAGACACATTAACAAACAGATACGCACAGTTACAGAATTACTGGTATTTTTTATTTCCTTATTTGAATTTTCAGCGCCGAGGAGAAATATAATGTGCCGTCTTTAGCTCTTCTCTTGGCCGCTGCTGCTTTTTCTAATGTTTTTAAAATCCATCTTTTTTCGTGGTCGGCCCTTGGGTCTTGTGTTGTCGCAACGTTTATTGAAAGCTCGTTGTGTTGTGTTTTGTTTTTTACTGTCTTATAACGTGGCTAGATCATGTCATTTGTAGTGTCTTTATGAATTCTATAGTGAGAATTATTCCTAGCTTTTATCTCATTTTCTTCATTTCTCAACGCTCATGCTGTTTCCAGCCATTCACCTAATACATTTCATCTTGGTAGTGGTTATTTTCTCATTATTCTTGAGTCCAAGTATTGGTAGCACACCATTGGAATGAAGATTGCATTGTAGAGTGCTCGTTTTGCCTGTAGAGTTATTTCCTTCTTAGAAAGCAGTGGTGTCCGATGATATGACACGCTTTGCTATATCTTAAGTCTCTTTCTATTGTTTGTGAAATGTCTTTTGTCACTAGACTTCCTAGATATTGAAATATCTCCACCTGTTGTATATGTCTGACATTTATGGTTATGTTGATGTTCTGGTTTTCTTTTAAATGTTCATAACTTCTGTTTTGCTGGTGTTTAATGGCATGTTCTATACAAACATACTGGAAGGCTGATATACAGATAAATAATGACAAACAAGCAGAATGAAAACTAAATGAATAAACAGAGAACCTTAACTAACAAAATTTTTTTAAAAGGATGCAGATAGACACACAAATGAACATATAATGATAAAAAATAAACATATAGGTATTACCTAGAGGAATTTAGGTTTCAGAACTGGAAAATAGAAAATCTCTAGTTTGTTATTGTCCACAGATTCTCCTTGGTCTTGATTACAGTTTTCAAAATGGCCGTTCATAAGCGAAGCCAAGTTGAGTATTGTTTCTGGCAATTCTAAACAAATTCACAACAGTTTGTACGTTGTCTTAGTTGCTATTTTTTCAGTTTGTTTTATTGATAATCAAGGACATTTTTGCTTTTGTTTAAAATATAATGTGAAACTTATTTTGAAATGTTTAATTTGTCCGTCCGGTTCATGTTTCACAAAATATTAATGAAAATAAATTGTCGGTTTTGAAGTAACTGTGCAACATTTCTTGATAGAAGTAGCAGGAGAGAGAGAGAAAGAGAGAGAGAGAGAGAGAGAGAAAGAGAAAGAGAAAGAGAGATGATACATAAATAGAATACAGAGATAAAAGAAATGCACCTTTTTAATGATGGAATTCTAGAAATACTCGGAGGTATAACAGCAGCAAAGGTTAACAGAAGAGCTAGAAACCGCAAACTATATCTCCCCTCGGAGCCGAAAGGTAAATAAGCAAGAAAAAAAAGATAGAATGAAAGAAAGAAAGAAAGAAACAAACAAACAAACAAACAAACAAACAAAAAAGTGACACATGAAGCTTATACAGCGCCAATGATCCACATAATTCACCACAGACAAGACACAGCTAAATGCAGAACTGAACCTAATGGTGTTGTGGGCAGGTAAAAACCAGACTTATGGGGGTAATTACATAGTTCATTTACCCCATTGACAAGAATAACCGCAAAGAAATAATGTATATATTAAATAGATAAATAATAATAGGATGGATTTAACCATGATTGTTTGTGTCTAAACCACAAGCTCTTCACACGAAAAATCACCAATTGCGTTGAATATACCCAGGATACTGACATCAATATCTAGTTATTGGCTTGAATGGGTGCAGAATAACATCCCCGACATGGAATTTCTGTAGTTGTGGATAAGTTAAGACAACGAAGAAAGTTCATGAACACAGAGAGGTTAATAAGCTTGGACAAACGAGCAGGTTATTTAGGGTCGAGATGTATTCATGGTGAAGAAATTTGGGAACCTGGGCACAAGAAATTTGGGAACCTGGGCACAAGAAATTGACTTCAAAATGGTTGATAGTGGATAGTAACAGTCGGATTGATAAGAACTATTAATATAATCATAATAGAGTGTCATGCCTACTGGCGTTAGTAATCATGTCTCTCCATAACACTCGATCTCGACAGTTGTTTATCTTTTCTGTTGTTGACTTTCTGTCAAGCCATTCTCTTAAATTGTCTGGTATCTTTTCTCCTTGTTTCCCGCTCTTCGTCCCTTAATTCTCCCAATTGTCACAAAAAACATCACAGTGTCTCTCTTCCCGTTGGAAGGACAACAGATTGATGATTGTTTCATCCTAATATTGGCAATTAGCTGCATTTTTGCTTTGGCCTCTTTCAGAATGTTTTCATTACACTTCGTACATGTTCATGGTATTCTCAACATTCTTCTGTAAAACTACATTTTTAGAGCCTCCAATGATTTTCTACAAACAGGATAGTTACTGCAAACCGGTTAAAGAAATGTAGGAAGTTTGTCATGTGGGCGTAGACATAGATCAAGGTATTAGATATCAAGAAGTCCTACAGAGATATGTAGATCAGGCCCAGGGATATATATTTACAAATGTTAGTAATAATTTTTATACACAGATTCGCAGTAGTGGGTAATCTGATCATCGTTAGAAAAACCACCTGGTGAGCCAGTATTTAGCCCTTAATCTTCTTGACACTCTAGGGAAGATGTGGACTCATAACTCCCAGGTGTCGGCTTCCTGAAGCATTAAACGTGAAGGATGGCACTATAAAAGAGATTTGAGATAGGGGTCTTGACTCACATTATGCAAGATATAAGAGATAGGAGACTTGACTCACACATAAAAGAGATTAGAGATAGGAGACTTGACTCACACATAAAAGAGATTAGAGATAGGAGACTTGACTCACACATAAAAGAGATTAGAGATAGGAGACATTATCCCGAGTCAAATAAAACTTAATTTATAGAAGTAAACACCTTAAGCTGACTCTTGACGAGAAGAGATTGATGCGGTCACAAATATGCTTCGAGCTACAATAAAGAACAGTCGTCTAAGCAGTAGATGTAAAAGCTATACCGCGAGAGTATAGAGAAAGATAAATCCCATATAACTATGACAATTATCAGTGTGATAATGGTGTGATTAAAAAGAATGATGATAATCAACCAGTATTCACGATGACAGTAGATATGCTATATTGATGATGTTTGACAATTTGATTTCAACGGCACGATGTTAATGGCTATTGTTACAACGCTAATTAAAAACTATAACCAAGACTTTGGTTTTATTGAAAACTACGTTGTACAATTTCTGAATTGTGTCACCGCAGTGAGAGAAGTCCCATCCCTTCCTCTCACCCTTTCACCATTTTATAATCTTAGTGACCAAGCCTCATCATATACATTTTCTCCTAACGGTAACACTTACTGGTGTAATTACCTCGGGAACTGCCTGGAAAATCTATGGCTCTGTTTCCATAACAATACTTTTTACAATGACGGCTTGTCAAGCCATCGATCAACCTCCTTAGTCGCCTCTTACGACATGCCTGGAAGGTCACAGTGTTACTATTCTTTACTTCCCTCATACGGAGGGCCCGGTAAGACACTGTAAATAAAACAATTAACTTATAAATATATTAACATATTCTGAAGATGGTAAAATCGATAAAGGAGTAGACATCTGATGTAACAAGCCAATCCAATTATTGAAATATGTATCCCTTCTACTTCACCTGAAAGGAATACTTCTTATATAAAGTATATTCATTCCAATATTGTGCTGTCAATACCAAACATGGTCACTCACGACAAAGAATAAAAGAAATATTGTCACCACAGAGATGCGATGTCCGATAAAGGTGCTTGGAGTGACCAGAAAAGATATCATCAGAAATAATTTTACAGGATAAAGAGTGGGCATTGAATCAAGCATAAGATACATACAGAAACAACAAATGAAATGCTTTGCCCATCTAGAACGAATGCCATGATTTCCATTAGCATACAAAACATATATTAGAAGGGAAGAAGGAAAAAGAGCAAGAAGCAGAATCAGTGTAAGATAAATGGACAACATACAAGAAATGTTGCACGAAAAGAATTGTTTCTCCCTTGAAACAAGAATAGGCACAAGAGGAAGTGAAGAAAGAAAGAAAGAAAGAAAAAAAAGAAAGAAATAAAGAAAGAAAGAAAGAAAACATAACTGCTGTTAGACCAACATAAAAGTAAATGGCAGCTAATTCTTGATGATGGTATCTAGCCACGTCACTACAATATGTGTTGTACTAACATCATAAATATAGCATGTCTACTCCAATCGTGTCTACTGCTTGAGTATCGCTATGATTTTTAAAACATTATCAGACTGAATTGTCATAGCTATCTGGCAAACATCTCTCACTCTCTCAGATTGTATTGTAATGGTTACTGCTGAGATGAAAACAACAAGAAACCAAAAATTGATTACTGACACCATCTTAAAAAAATGGATGCAAGAAGACAAGCGAAGAACACTGCCAAATACAAGGAAAATGGTAATAAAATACGCAAAATGTGAAAAATGCAAAAAAAGACTTCTCAGACAAGCATGTCTAGAAGTGTAAACAATGGAAAGTAAACACAATTTAAGAGGGATGGATGCACACAGAAATAAAGAGAATGGCTAATAAAACCAAGAAAGCTACATGAAGCGGACGTACTGCAAATAAATATGGAAGCCAATTGGCTCCATGGAAGCCAATCTTCGATGCGGAGACGGCACTTGATGATGACCAGGTAGAAGGGTCAATGATTTAAAAGTGAGAGAACTCAGTGATTCCATACTAAAGTATATCATTCACTTTCTCTTGTCTTTGAAATTTCACATCTGTTAATGATCAAACATCTAAGTCCATGCAGGTACCAGACGAAATGAATTGTTGGAAAATGGGGAACTCATTTTTGTATCAACATCTACAGATAATGCTCATTTTTCTTTTTTTTTTAAATTAGTAATTAGATAAAGGTAGCTGTAAATCTTGTATTGGATGGACCCTCATTGCTAATAATGGACAAGGCTGCCTACCTTCATGCTGTTGATATGGATTACAAGGTCTCGACATAATCATCTGCTAAAGAAAACGTTCAAATGTGGCTAACAAGGGAACATTTTTCAGTTGCACGGCCTAAATTATCACTTGTAAAATATTCCCACATGACGAAGACTTTTTCTATTGACAAAATAATACAGGAGCATGGTCATATGTTTGTATGATTACCACAATTCACAATTTAACCCACTTAAATTAGTTTGGGCAAGGGTTAAAGGTAAGTGGCATCTTCAAACGGAACATTGAAACTTTCAGATGTACAGCAGATTGTTGATACTATCCTCTGTGACATTGACAGACAATACCGAATCAAATGTTAGGATCACGTGATGAAGGAGGAAGAAGATTATTGGCAGATAGATGGTTTGTGCTTCTTTCAACTGACAGTAGTGATCCAATTGTTATGCACATCACATTCTGAAAGGGATGCGTTCATTACTTCTACATAAATGTTTCAGACGCGCAGACGTCAATATTTTCTTAAGGGGATGAATGTCAAACTAAACATACAGCAGAATATGTAGGTGAACGAACAACTTAATGTCACAATTCATTTAGCTACTCTAGATCATCACGAATAACTGCCTGTGGTGGCATCAAGCATACAGGATGAATGTATAAATACTGTTTTCTATGGCAATGGATTTTTCTGAAAAAGAATACAAACAAAAATATGTGTGCGTTTCATGTGAAATAATTTGTACCTACTGAGGAACAAAAGTAGTTTACTGTGAAGTCACCCATAAACATGGTACTTGTTATGAAACATCAGATAACAGAGAAATATTATATGTCAGAAACAGTTCAGTGACTTCAAACTGGATAATTTGATTGTTTCTGTTAACACTCGTTTATGACATTAAAACAAAAAACATATGGTTTGTATTTTCAATAAAAATAAAATTTATTTTTGATTAGTTAGTTCAAATTTCTGACTAATAATAATAATGTCAATAACAGTAATTATATGTTGTACATGTATTATTAAAAGATGTGAAATTTCAAATAGAAGAAAATTTGAATGAGATTCTTTAGTCTGGAGGCAATGGCTTCTCTCATTTTTCTGACTTCTTGGCCGAACAGAGAGGACCGTAATCGCTTGGAGCACCTGGCACAGGATACCTGTCAGAGAATTGAACAAATTAGTGCCTGCTGTTATTTGAGATTGTGTTGATTATTTTAGAGGTAATGTTGAGGTCAATATGTTCAGCAGAGTGTATAAGATGATGAAAATGTATTCCCATTTATCTCGTTAGGAAAATGTTTGTTTGAAATGATCGCTGGCCGCCGCTTTTAGAGCTGCTCTAACTACTGACCATTTCTAACATCGCTACCCACTTTGATGTAACTGCTAAGAATGTTATAGTGTTCGATCCTAAACGATAGCTTATAGCTTCACCCAACTTTAAATTAGTATGCTTTTTTTACACGGAACTGGTGTAGTGTTGTCAGTATTCGCCACAAATTGTTAAGTGAACGTCCCCTTTACGCCTTGCTAGTTGTACACATAATATGGTTTTAGAGACCTTTGTAGTTGAAAGGAAGCCAAAATAAAAGTCAGGTGAAACATCCGTTCTGCAATTTATATTGTATTCGAACAATAGATGTTTTGTTCTCAACCACTTGTCGAATGTGAACACGGTTTAAGTGATTTTTATTAACTACTTGAATGTGAATCTAGGTATTGTGGGTTATGTTTGACTACTTGTTGAATTTGAATTGTGGGTTGCATTTTAGCTAAGGTAGTTAATTAACTGGACTATGATGGACAAGAACCATATTCCTTGTACAATACCTGGCGTGACGGGGCTCTTTACTTACTTATGTTGTATTTTGACACTTGCTGATGTGGACTGTGCTGTTTGAATAATTAATAATTTTGATTGAGTTATATGAATAATTAGGTGAAATTTTAGTTCTAGGTTGTGGAGCCATTGTGGATTTTCCTTTGTGCTCCATGAATGGGTTACACGCTGTGACGTCGTTTATTATGAGGTCCAGTGAGTTCTTTGTTTGGATAATTAGGTGAAATGTGGCATCACATTTCAAAATGGCGGGGGTTAATTATGTGGAATTTTGGTTCTCCGTTTGTTCTCCATTTGTGGGGTACACTTTGTGGCATCCTTTGTTATGAGATCTTGTGTGTTCATTACTTGGATAATTGGGTGAAATGTTACATTTAAAAATGGCGGTGTTTAATTATATGGAGTATGGATTGCAGGTATCAAACCATTTCAAAATGGGGGTACATATATTAGTTTTGAAAATGGGCAACGAATTGATTTGTAGTTGGATAAAAAAACTTTTGAGGCGGTGTTTGTTACAAAGCCTTTTAGAAGAATAAAGATCAATTTGGGGAACGTGAGGTGGTAAATAAAGGGAAGCTTTTTTGTGTGTTACAACTGGCAAAATAAAAGGAAAGAGAGATCGCGGGCGACAAAGAGAGAAAATACTGGATAGCTTGGTGTCATGGCATGGAAAACAGTCAACACCAGAACTGATACGATGCACTGTAGATAGAAGATTGTGGCGGGACATGATCACCTACGCCAACCGGTATGGCACATGATGATGATTTGTGTGTGTGGTGTAAAAGCACATGAGACATGCGTTATTTGTGTGTGTGTGATAAAGTGGTGATCTTTTTAAGTGCATGAATGTAATTAATATGTGTAATGGTGCATTTGAGTTGTAAATTTGTGTAATTTCGTTATAGCAAATATAACAATCACAAAATATAACAGAAACATACAGGAAATGTAAAATACAACATTTTTTGTTTCTCTACTAAATTATGTAAGTAACAACATTTGTACAATGAAGTAACGATGATGAAAATGTACATATACAATTAACCGAAAATATCATCTATATATTTTCTAGACATCTAAAGGTTGACGGGCAACATCTGGTGGAGCATAGTCAGTTCGACTATGATGCTTTTCTCTCGGTGAAAAGAAAATAGATGCGAGTTCATGAATTTGCGAAAATTCGAGTTGTTCAGTGGAAACTTCGGTGCAAAGAAAGATACCCCCACAACCAATTTGGTCAACCACACGACTGGAGTTGACACTCATCATAGAAGTGGACATCATGCAAATAACTATATTGTTTCCGCAATCAATGTGTTGTTCTCGATACACGTCCAAACACTGAGTTCTGAGAGAGCACATAAGCGTAGTCTCATTTAAATTGCGGCAAGATTTTGTCGAAATTAAAGTTTGTGATAATATGTGAACGAATGTAGAAAATATTAAAACAGGTAATTGAATTTTAATATTTGGGAACTTTGTTAACCTGAGACTGAAGATCTACAACAGAAGTGAGATGCAGAATGGCACAGGCAAAAGCAGCTTTCCCGAAAAAAATGAGGAAGATACTATGCAATCCATTTTTGACAATAGAAACAAGAAATAGTTCTTAAATGTTATGTAGAGCCAGTCTTAACATATGAATGTGAATCATGGACAATAGGACAAACAGACAAGGAAATCACTGGAGTCTGTAGAAATGTGGTTTTACAGAAGAATGTTGAGAATACCATGGACAGTTAAGAAGAGTGATGAAAACGTTATGAAAGAGGCCAAAGCAAAAAGAGAGCTAATTTCCAATATTAGGAAGAAACAATCATCGTTTTTTGGTCATGTAATGGGAAGAGATCAGCAGCTAGAATACATTGTAACAACTGGGAAAATTGAGGGACGAAGAGATAGAGGGAAGCAAAGAGAAAAGATACCAGACAGCTTAAGCGAATGGCTTGGCTGAAGGTCAACAACAGAAATGATAAATAACTGTCGAGATCGAAAGTTGTGGAGAGACATGATCAATTACCCCATCAGGCTTGGTACTTGGTTATGATGATGACATATAATAAGTCAGCAGTAAATATAATATGAATAATATAATTAAAGGCATCACCTCAGTGCAAAATAAAGACAAGTGGAACAATATTAAAACAGGTAAATTAATTTAAATATTTGGGAACGTTGTTAACCTCAGACGGAAGATGTACAAAACAGGTGAGATCCAGAATGGCCGAGGCAAAGGCAGCTTTCCAAAAAATGAGGAAGATACTATGCAATCCATTTTTGACAATAGAAACAAGAAAGAGAGTTTTTAAATGTTATGTAGAGCCAGTCACAAACACATTCATTACTTTGACCTGATTAGTAGTGAATAGAATGAAAAACGAAGACGAAAATAAAATGGAAGCCGGCAATCATAATGCGGTGCTTACCCACAACTTACTTCGTCTGTCTTCACTTTGTATGATATGATTCGTCGTTATTATTGTCTTTACTATTTTGATCTGTATGCATAAAAGTTTCTCTACGACATTAAAGTCCTACCTGTCTCCAATGTATTTCATGTCATAACTGATAACTGTTTCAGCCTCCAGCGATTGCTTGTGTGTGTTGACCAAGAATTGATCACAATCAACGTTGAGAGGGTACTCATAGTGTATCTGGAATACATGCACCACTCATATATGTACTTTGATACATCGTTTTGCAATAGGACAGTAATTACTTATTATTTCATATTATTAATTGTGAACGATAATAGTTGTTTGTGAACTCATTTAGTACAATTTCGAACAATATCAGTGATCAATAAATATGTATTATCTACAATGAACATATAATTGTCATGATATATTTACTTAACGCACAATTTTACAATTTATATTATCGTATTAATCAATTAAGTATAATTCTATCGTGGATTAAACAGGAGGAGAGTACGATGAAATAGTATTCATCCAGCAGAAGTGTATACCTGGAAGAAGAGAGGTAAGATGAGTAAATAACTTCGTTCATCTCGTACGTTTATAGGTCAAGAGGAGACACACAACGAGAAATTAGAATAGAGAACAGCAAAGGCTGCAATGCCTTTTTACTAAAATGGATAGAGTATGGGAATCTAAATTACTTAGAACAAAAATACAAAGCAGAGGCTTTTCTTTGTGGAACCTTCTGTACATCTGTTTTAAATGGAGCAGTGCTTATCACTGACATGATCATAGTTTTTGATTTGCCTAATATACACACTGATATATGTATATGTTTATACATATATAAACAAATAGTAAAGTTCCTTCGTCACGCCGAGTGGCGTATAGGGAATATGGTGTTAGTGATCATAAATTTTACACACCTTCGGCACATGCATTTTGGGGTGATGGGTTAAAGGCTGGGTGAACCTGGAAATATTTATATATATATAAAAATATGTATGTATGTAATGGGGAGTGTAAGGATGTAAAGAGGTGGAGATAATCTTGTTGTGTTAAGAAGGGATTGAGACTCATGGGGAAGGGCACGGGTAAGGGTCGTGCATGAAGCTTGGGAGTGAGAGGGTTGGTGAGAGCGGTCACGAGTTAAGAATGACAGGTGAGTAGAGTTGAAGCATAGGTAGTTCTCGCGAATTTCAAGAAGTATGTAGGGGACAAGAAGAGTAATTGAAAATCAGAGAGTGAAATGTGACTGATGCTGAAAATGACATGGCGAGATTTCATCGGTTGGGACAGAAGGTTTTTATGGAGATGCGCAGAGGGAAGAGGCAAGTCACATGTAGTTCAAAGTAGTAATTTTTGTGCTACACCAGTGTGTATGGACTCTTTTAGTATTAGTGATTAGGATAGTACGAGAGGGAATTGAGAGCTTTTAAGAAGACTCCGAGAAGCACAGTAGGAAGCCACTGCTAGATGACTTGTTCCTTAAATGAATACTTTTAGTAGCAACAAGGCGAGAGCCGTAGTGGTTATTGGTGGGCCAAAATACTACACGATATAAATTTCCTTCAAGAAGAAAGTAAATAGGTTTTCCAGGAGTTAGTGATACGAGAGTCCTAGTGGGGAAGTAAGAGGTTCGTTACTACTACCAGTAGTGATAGGAGGTAGAATAGGGAATGAGTCGCAGTTGTGATATATTTAGGATATAAGTTCTGATAGGGACGTTATGATGTTTAGTAAGTGTGTAACATGTTCAGAGAGGTTGACAGAGGTAATTGATACCTTTTGTGCGACAGAGTTATGAGATTATTCTTATTAGTAGGAGGTGGTAGAAACCTCCTTGGCACTACTTTGATGCCTGAGCGGTCATCCATGCCGCCTGGATTTTGAATGTGGATTTTGGATTTTGTCCACATGTTCAGTGGACTGTGTAAATAAACCATTCTATTCTTGTGTTACAAGTGACTTGTGTGAAGTCAATTATATGTGAATATGTGAGTGATGTATTCCAACCCAAAAGAAGAACCAGAACCCAACGCGAAGTACCATTATTGACATCCGGGGGAAGTATACGATTGCAGCATTAGATACGTAAGTTGTACTATGTATTGAGGGACATTATCACTCTGATAGCTCTTCAAGCCTTAATTGTCGATTGCTAGTTACATCTTCATGATCAAGTGCCATGCTTAATGCGGCTGACACTCACATTATAAGGCAGATCACGTGTATACATAATTGATTTCAGTGTTTTGCTCTCTTTAAGCCCCATTGATGCCATTCTGATGGGTACAACCTGTTCTGAAATTATCAGGAAAAGTAAGTTATCGGACCGGTGAGTCTATGACATAGACTTACCACATTGAAAGGGCGTCTACAATCTGTCCATTCTCCAGAAAATGCTCCTCGTGACGTTTCCTGAAACTCAGATTTACAATCATCGTAACATTTATAATCTTCAGGTTTGAATTTCTCAAGATCATCAGCATTGAAGTCCTCTAGTCTATATTTGGATAATAAAGTCAGAAGTTCATGTGAGAATGATCTATATTTATTTTAACAATCAATGGTTTGTTGTTGCTATGGCAACAGCTTGTAAATTATATAACAAATATAAAACATGTGGGTTTTTTATACTAAATGATTGAGATACCAACATAAACGCATATATAGGCATAATTAC
This sequence comes from Megaustenia siamemsis, assembly GCA_032433765.1. NCBI lineage: Eukaryota > Metazoa > Mollusca > Gastropoda > Stylommatophora > Ariophantidae > Megaustenia > Megaustenia siamemsis. The sequence continues at coordinate 16,765,956 of JAVIAB010000059.1, read as the reverse complement.
AGTGATATAACATATTTACATATATTTGCACACAAAGGATACCATACATACACTGGCGTCGCCATACAAACAGTGAGGTCTGCACATTCAAACAATGATGTCTCTATACAAATATGTGAGATCTGTACACGAGAATTGAATATTCCCGACCATTTGCATCATCATCAGGTGCCATGGATGTTGGCATGCGGATTATCGGTCTCCACATCACTCGATCCTTCATGTATGTCATAATTTCATTCGATGATCATTTAATATACCTTTTGGGTAAGCAGTTCAATATTTTTTTTCTCTTGGTTTACCTCTGCTCTTCTTTCCATTCATTATAATACAATTCAAAATATTCTCAATACATTTCTTTCGGAAGACATACTTAATAAATGTAGATTGTCTCTTCAATTTGATTTGGATTATTTTTTCTGGCTTCTCCAGCTCATTCTCCGATTACAATGTTTGCTATCCATGAGATACCTAGAATTTATCTAATAAACTACATCTCAGCTGCCTCTAATGTTCTATGTATTGTCTAACGTATCTTCCAAGACTCACTTCTATATAGTAGAAATGTTCAATATAGCACTTTTGGACACATTCACTAACATTAATTCACATTGATTTGTTATATATGGTGTTTTTCATTTCATGGAACTCTGTCTTGCTTGTCCTATTGTGCTTGCGATTTCAGCAGAGCATCTGATATATGATGTTATTGTTATGATGTTGTATTGATCCCATGTGTTTGAATCCATGCCCTTGTTTCAGGTTTTTCCCATGTTGTTGTACTTTAGATTATTGCTTGTTTGTTTTCTTTCGTATTATCATAAGTTATGTCTTTTTCACGTTGAGGACCAGGCCTTTGCACACTCCGTCACAATTTCTCTTTTTCTCTCTCTCTCTCTCTCTCTCTATCTCTCTCTCTCTCTCTCTGCGATCAAGACTCAATCAGAGTAGAATTCCACACTCTCTCATGAAGTCAGATGTCTGTTTAAGCGAATCGATTGCCCCATATAGTTTTTTTCTTCCAGGGAGGTGGGCGTGGACCACATTGCTCTTCTCTGGTCTGTGTATAATTATAGTCTGTTAGATCCAGTCTGATTGATTACTTGTTAAAACGTTGCACTGTGTTTTGCGCCAGTGGCCCAGTGCATCCGATTTCAGCCAACATTTTATTCAGGTTTGCTTTCCTTAGCCTTTGATTGTCCCCAATATTCCTGCAAGTCAACAATTGTCTTTTCTGTAGGGGGATTCTGCCCTTAGATGGTCTGCCCTTCCAGGTTTACGAGCACCATCTGCCCAAGCTTGATGCACTAATTAGTTGATTATTGGTTTTGCAATCATTTGTTTCTACTATCAACACTATGTTATCTGAGTACCTGGGGTTGTTTATAATGCCCCTCCACACATACACACACACCCACACACACACACACACATATACTTTAATGACAGGCTTATTCGAAATTGTTCTTGTTTTTCGTTCTACAAAGAAAATATATCTGGAGACAATACACATTCCTGTGGCATTCCTTGCCTTGTTTGTAGATTTTATTGATGTTTTTATAACGGCTGGTTGAATGAGAAATGAAGCACTGAGGATAAAGCTAGGAATTACACCCGCCATAGAACATATAAAGAAACAATAGATAAAATGGTTTCCCCACGTGACAAGGTATATTGATCAAAACAAAACACAACGAGCCTCCAATAAACGCTGTGAGAACACCAGACTTATGGGTCGACCACGAAAAATATGTATTAACGGAATATAAGAAGCACTAGGAAACATAACAGGGGGGTATTGATGATGTCCGTCCGATCCATTGGTTGCCCACCCTCAACGACAGCGCAGCTAGCCAACCTGTCCGCTCTTTCATTTCCCCGTACTCCCGCATGTCCAGGGACATAGGTAAAGGTGACTTTACGTATTTTGGATTTCTGCAACGACTCTACCCTTTTCATGCGTACAGAGCCCGCCTCTACTTTTTTATCGTGCTCATCGAACCACTCAGTATACATGCGTGGCTGTAGTCTTGTGACTCTAACCATTTGAATGCCTTGGTCACTGCCATCGCCTCCATTGTCATGCTACTCGTGGTCACGACGTATGCACCACTGTCTTCCTTGACTATTCTACCTGCTGCGCGTGTTGTAAATGCCCATGCTCTTCTTTGGTGTCGTCTTACAGATCCGTCTGTATAGATGACTGCATCTTTCTCATCGGTATTATCGCAGATGAGACCGTTGACCTCAGCTATAACCACGACCTGGTTCTGTTCCCTACTTTTCCTGTCGAGTGTGACAATACACGAGAAAGTCCCCTTGAATGACGTAGGCAACGGTATCCACTCCTCACCAACGCTGATATTGGTAAGCCCACAGACCTGTTTGATGACATCTTCTGCTCGGCCCACCCATGATTTGCCTCTTTTTAGCCTGGCGCCTTTCACTGTGTTGAGCACGTGGTGCAATGGATGCTCTGTATATGTACTAATCTTCAGGTATGCGCGTGCTCTCCAGATCGTGATTCTGTCATCCATGGTTGGAAAGTCAAGAAGATACCTCATTGCCACACAGGGAGTGTCCCGCGTACATCCCAGGATAATGTGCATGAATTCATTTTGTATTTTCTCCAGCCTATCAATTTGAGTCGTACTGACAGTAAGAATTGCCAGGGCATACTCGATTGGTGCGAGGACTAATCCCTGGAACAGAAGAGTAAGTAGCCTCTGCTCGATGTTGGCAGCTGCCATGACCTTCAAGGCGGCTAATCCTTTGCGGGATTTTGTTATCACATGGTCGACGTGGTCCCTAAAACACAGCCTGCGATCAAACTTAACTCCGAGATGTCATCAACTTGTCCCTGGTCACCTCATCAGCTCCCATTCGTACTACCGGTGTGGTCGTATTAACGATATGATTGTTAAGGGAGAACCATGAAACTTATACTTTATTAGGATTAACCAAGGCACCTGAAACCCCACACCAGGAAGAAATGCGATCGAGTTCGTCTTGCATTGTAGAGGCGATTCCCCGTCTGTCTCTTCCCTGTCGAAATACAAGAATATCTTCAGCAAAAGTCATAGTTCTTCCCCTCCCATCCAGCAGTTGTGCCGTGATCGTTATTGTGTACACGTTAAATAGAACTGGTGACAATGGTGAGCCTTGTGGCAGCCCAGGACAAATGGATGTTGGCTCGGAAGACCTACTTTCACATCTGAGTATCACCTTCCTCTGAAACAGTGCCGCGGCGATCCATCTAATGAGGAAGGGGTGCACCGCCAGTTTGAGGAGCATATGCATGAGATATTCAAATGGTACCCTGTTGTATGCATCCTCCAGATCTATACCAGCAGCACATGTCTCCTCTTGTCTGTGGACGCCTTCGAAGACACCATAGGCAAACACTGCCGCATTGAGCCATGTCTCTTTGTTATATCTATAACCTCCGAGTGTTGGTGGGAATACACGTTTCTGTTCAAGGTGACAGGTGAGGACACGGGCAATTATTTTCTCCAGCAGCTTGCTCGCAGTGTTCTGCATTGTGATGATTCTGTAGACATTGATCTGAGAATGGTCCTTGTTTGGCTTCGGTAGCGGTAGTAAGTAGCTGTGTAGCCACTCCTCCTTTATCTGGCCACTCCGAATACTGGCATTAAACTCATTGGCCAGTTTTGTCAAGTCGTCGTTAGCTAAATTGCCTATGTCATCGTGCCGAACACCATCTGGACCAGGAGCAGTGTTGTGTGACCTTTTAAGTGTCGTGCGAATGGTATCGGTTGTGATTGTGAGATCTTCTTCCAGCCCTACATCCTTACACAATTTTGACAGCGATCCCCGTATCCTCATTCTTACAGCCTCATTTCTTTGGTCCGTCTGCTCAATGTATCGGGCAAGCAGGGCCTTCCCTTGGCTCTCATCAGATTTGTGCCATATCCGGCCTATGCTCTGAAAGTCGTGTATGCCTATGTGTCGTGTTGTGCTATTCATGCTCTGATGAAGGCGCCAGAATGTGGCGAGCGATTTTTTCTCTGAGCACACTTTTTGTTTTTTACAGAAGTCATCCCATTTGGCATCCTTAGCCTGCTTAGCGCATATTTTAAAGTGCATCATTTGTTTGTCGACCTCTACTTTCAGACACTTCAAGAACTCAGGTTGTGTTCTTCTATTCCTTCTAGCTTTCTGCCATGTCTTGACCGTTTGTCTCTTGCTCCGCCAAGCTTCCTCGACATCTACGTTCCATCAAGGTGGCTGCGTCCATCGCTCCTGCCTCCTACGAGGGGCGCTCTGTTTCCTTTGTCTGATTTTGCTAATGACGTCCTGGTTTGTTTTCTCGTAGTTGAATGTGTGGAGCTTTCTTTTCTGGCTTCTATTTCTGCTTTTCTCAATTAGGAGGACACATGGATAGTGATCACTTCCGTGGAACCCCAGTGCACTCCACCTGCAAACCGGTGCGAAGGTGGAAGACACCAGTGCCAGGTCTATGACACTATCAGAGTCCCCTGTTCGAGTGGCCATTCTTGTTGCCCTTCCATCATTGAAGCACACTAAATCGGTCGACACCAGTGCGTTCTCTAGGTCTTCTCCCTGCTTGTTGGTTATGACGTTACCCCACTGGTTTCCTCTAGCATTAAAGTCTCCGCAGAAAATGACGTTCTCTTCATCGAACTCGAAGAGATTCTGCCATTGTTGTGTGTTCACCTTCCCATTACAGGCATACACATTAACAATCACGAAATGAACTGGGGTCTGCACCCTAACCGCATGTACATGCAATTCTGCATTGTTCCACACAGACATATCAACCTCAGCTGCCACCATATTGTTGCGCACAAGGATGGCCTGCCCAAGGTGTCGTCTATTGTAAAAACAATGAAAGCCAGGAGTACTTACTGTCCTGTCACCAAGAAGGGTTTCTTGCAAAACCATTATATCGGCGCCGCACAGTAGCTTATCAAGAATGGGCCGTCGTTGATTTATGGACCCATAATTCCAATATGTAACGCGCACATACTTTAGGCCTAGCCTCTCATACTTCGACAGTTTAATGCCACAACGCTTGCCCTGTATTGTTTTCCTTCTTCGATGACGTCGTTTGGGCTGCATCTGAATACTTGCCGTCGTCATAGATGATTTTGTCTCTGAACGTCGTTGCTGTGGGTGGTCCAGACACACGTGCACGTACTCAGTCGCACCGTCCAGAACCCGTTTCCACATTATAAACTGGAAAACTCCAGTAAAAAGCTCTGCAGCACGCGGATACACTGTGAGTCTTTCACAAATTAAATGAATTACGCGTCCTTGACGACAGACCGGCGTAAACAAACCGCCATTTTTTGACGCGTTCAATAGTGCAATCAACAACAAAGATGAGTATAAGTGACTGAATAAGGAAATTGTAACAAAATGCAATGAATCAAAAGAAGCATTGTGATTTACATGAAATAGAAAGCGCGTACAATCACATGATCCCTTAAAATACCAATTAAAAACAAACAAATAAACAGAAAAGTTCACTGGAAATCAGCATAAGAGTAGCAGAGAGAGTAGCAGAGGCAAAATGAAAAGCACAAGACCGAAAAGTATATTTCCCCCTCGACGCAGAAAGGCAAACGATGAAAGAAAGAAGAAGAAGGCTGCTTCATGTTTTCAGTATATATGTTAACTAATTCTCAGATGTTTAATGTCTATATTGATATTTTCTTGATCATCTTTTCATGACTGATTTTATCGAAACTTTGGTGCAATTAGTAGAGCTTAGGTAAAGCTTTGTCTGTACTTTCGCGGCTTTCCCTGCCAGTGTCCATGAAGTTTCAATATTATTTTGTTTTCTTTTTTCTTCGATAAAACCAAATTGTTCGTCTACTATTTCTCTCTGTATCTGTTGTCTTGCTCTTCACATGGTTCTTAATACGACCTCCTAGTGCTCCTAGTTTTTTTTTTATTTTACTCCGCACAAATATTGATATCTCAACATAAACAATTAATTATCAAAGCAAAAAGTTAAAGTCTCTCAAACAAATATTGAGATCTCAATACACACGTTGATGTCTCCACACAATCATTGAGTATCTCTCTGCACAAGTAAAGTGATTATCCTCTCACACTTTAAGGTCCTCACACTCCGAGACAAGTAATAACACATCACAACGTCTATAATGAAACACAGACAATATGATGATTAAAACACATTTACGTCTACACAATACAAGCATTTGCATGTAAGTAAAAGAAAGAAAAGATACTTGTATTGGCTGGGGTCGTCTGTGATGTTGTATGGAATCACATAAATAGTCTTGACATCAGGACCGTCTGTGATTCTCAAAACCAACAACCGATATAAATAATTGTTTACTGCCTCCAACACCAAAATCATCGGTTCCTGTAATCAAGAGAGTGAAGAGAAAATAATCGAGACAACATTACATAGAGATATTGAGTTATTAGCACGTCATCATCATTGCACTTTGAACATGTCCATAGGTGCTCAAATCCCCTCCTCAGCAAGTCTCGCAGTGACCAGCGACTGACGATTCCAGTTCTGTGTTGCTTGATTAGTCTTCTTACACGCCCACTGGGTTTATCGTTTCTGGATGTGCCTTTTTAACACCCATCTCTTTCATCCCTGAAAGAAGGCTCTGTCGACCTGGTTGTGGTGCCCGAAAATCAGGCTCGGCAGGTCTTGACGATGACGATGTTGTGTTCAGTGAGAACACTACTAACTGAACCTGACAGATCAAGACCAGGTCGTCAAATCATACGCTTTTATTGAAATACTAGAACAATCCTCAATCAAGTTCTCTCATTACAACATAACATCGAATCATGTACACTGGTTTTCTCATGATGTTCTATCTCTGGCTAATTATGGTAATAGTCTCTCTCTTCACGTTGGTCTAATGTGCTTCTAATTTATGGTTACAAACAGAGTGGAATGCCTTTGACTACGTTGTAACTGTTCATAAAGTGGTTTATGCCCTTATTTGCTAAACTCCAACTCCTTAACTAAATCTCAACGAGACGAGCTCACTACGTTATAGAGTTATGTCCCTTGGTAAGCTCCAGTTAGGATGACTATACACTTGCGCAGGTTTTCAAATAACTTACTGTCATCTTCAGATATGAACTAGCGTGTTGATTTTCTCTCAGTCTGCCTCTCACTGTCTTGTCTTATGGTATCACACATCTACATAATAGAAACATTTATTGTCTTCTTCATCCACTTCTGTTCTGCATTCCTTGTTGTACGATAAGCCTGAAATGTTGTGATGCTTTCCTACCCAGTTCTCTGTGTCATCTATATCGATTCTTAAATATGCTCTTTTTCTTAAATGTTTAGTCTTTGTGTCTTATATTTCACCATATTTCTTATCCTGCTTCCTTTGATTAGTTTCCTTGAATGCCTTGCCTATGGCAGCAGTCATACTTACTTGTACTTTGGCAATCTCCTTTGAATTTGGCTTTTTTGTTTTTACATCAATTCGGCTATTACATTATTATATATATGGACTTCCGTTTTCAAGATGGCGGAACTAAGTCACGTTCTCTCTATCGCTGCAGAAATTGCTTTGGAACCTTATCAATTTCGGGTTTCCGTTACAATTTTCTGCATTCCAGTCGAAATGATGTTCTACTTGTCATATCTGCGCCATTGAATTGGCGTTGCATGCACGGCAATACTTAGTTTTGACAAATCAAGTGTTGTGAATGCGACCTTCCACCGTCTAATGTTGATCTGCGTTTTACGTCACACTGAGTGCTGTTCAATAACCGGTTGATGGAGATGCTTGCCGCAAATTATTTACAATTTCCAACGCATTAATGTGGTGGGCGCCGTCAAATCAGCCAAAGTTTTATCTCTTTGGGAAGTTCGCACCATGTTTCGTTCGTTGTAGACTGCATTCAGTAGAGTTATCATGAATACATGGGCGCAGCCATATTGTGCGTGCTACGTCATCATATTGTTTCATCGTGTGTCCCAAGACCGACCATGCACTAATCTTGCGATCAGTTGTTTGGTGTGCAACGGGGATAATCTGACGACGAACTGTGTTTTGTATGTTCGTAGTTGGAGTCAAACACGATGTCCTAACATCATCAAGCGCCATACATTTAAATACTATGACGATCATCATTTTCAGGAGGACGTGATCTTTCGGGCAATGTGGTGGATAGGCGGAAGGAACCAGTGAAGGCTGTGTCTGAAAAGTATTCATTGTTGCAGTTTCCTCATATTCCAAGTCCGGCTTGTTGCAGGAGCTACTGAGTTAGGTGTCTGTGCACACCGTGAGCTGTGTGTTTCATCCGTTTTGATGATGTTCCGATATTCCAATTGCTTACGATGAATGCTGATATCGTATGACAGGGAACAGTTGGCTGTGTTAACTTCAGTGCGGTTTCGCCTTATGTCTTTTGGCGTGTGCTGAGACTGCTATGATGGGGACTACAGCTACCTTTCTTTGTTTGGGAGATGAGTTAGTAATTCGGATGATTCCACTGGCACGGGCGGTTGAGCAATTATGGATTTTAATTCGTTTTCAGTGATACCGGGGCCTTCCGTAACCATAAACCATAAACCATTATATATATATATATATATATATATATATATATATATATATATATATATACATTACTTTTAGTTTTTCTCAGCTTACTCGCCTTGCGATCTCTAATTCCAATGTCCTATTTTATTTTCTTGCACTCTTGTTGCTCCTTCATCCCTTCCTTCATCTTTAAAATGTCGCCTCACAATTAAGAGTTGTGTCCTTCCAAAGTAATAACAACACTTGTCAGATATGTTATCTCTTCTGTTACTGGTCGTTTTTTTTCTCCTATGTCGTTCAGTTTTCATATTGTCCAAACATCTTTTAGATTCTGTTTTCTCTAGTGCATGGAATTCTTCCAGCTCCTTCATTTCTTCTACAAGCTTTCGTTTCTTCTCTCCTAACTATTCATTTCTTCTACAAGCTTTCGTTTCTACCCTCCTAACTATTCATTTCTTCTACAAGTTTTCGTTTCTACCCTCCTAACTATTCATTTCTTCTACAAGCTTTCGTTTCTACCCTCCTAACTATTCATTTTTTCTACAAGCTTTCGTTTCTACCCTCCTAACTATTCATTTCTTCTACAAGCTTTCGTTTCTACCCTCCTAACTATTCATTTCTTCTACAAGCTTTCATTTCTACCCTCCTAACTATTCATTTCTTCTACAAGCTTTCGTTTCTACCCTCCTAACTATTCATTTCTTCTACAAGCTTTCGTTTCTACCCTCCTAACTATTCATTTCTTCTACAAGCTTTCGTTTCTACCCTCCTAACTACTCATTTCTTCTACAAGCTTTCGTTTCTACTCTCCTAACTATTCTTTTCTTCTACAAGCTTTCGTTTCTACCCTCCTAACTATTCATTTCTTCTACAAGTTTTCATTTCTACCCTCCTAACTATTCATTTCTTCTACAAGCTTTTGTTTCTACCCCCTAACTATTCATTTCTTCTACAAGCTTTCGTTTCTACCCTCCTAACTATTCATTTTTTCTACAAGCTTTCGTTTCTACTCTCCTAACTATTCATTTCTTCTACAAGCTTTCGTTTCTACCCTCCTAACTATTCATTTCTTCTACAAGCTTTCGTTTCTACCCTCCTAACTATTCATTTCTTCTACAAGTTTTCGTTTCTACCATCTTAACTATTCATTTCTTCTACAAGCTTTCGTTTCTACCCTCCTAACTATTCATTTCTTCTACAAGTTTTCGCTTCTACCCTCCTAACTATTCATTTCTTCTACAAGCTTTCGTTTCTACCCTCCTAACTATTCATTTCTTTTACAAGCTTTCGTTTCTACCCTCCTAACTATTCATTTCTTCTACAAGCTTTCGTTTCTACCCTCCTAACTATTCATTTCTTCTACAAGCTTTCGTTTCTACCCTCCTAACTATCCATTTCTTCTACAAGCATTCGTTTCTACTCTCCTAACTATTCATTTCTTCTACAAGCTTTCGTTTCTACTCTTCTAACTATTCATTTCTTCTACAAGCTTTCGTTTCTACTCTCCTAACTATTCATTTCTTCTACAAGCTTTCGTTTCTACTCTCCTAACTATTCATTTCACTGCGGTGTTCACGGTTGTTGGGTTTTATTTTCTCAAATTAATTTGTCAGACTTCTAACTTTATCTGTCTAATTCATGATTTTTCTATTAGTGTTCTCTTCAGCCTTCCGAGCTACCATTTCCTCATATATATTACATCTTCATGTGCTTTATATTTTTCTACATCTTTTCCCACTACACTGTCTTTTTAATTTGGCAATCTTTAGTTTGCTGGAGCTCTCTTTAATCATTACTTGTTTTCTTAATATCTCGGTTCGTATTCTTTACATCTTACTCTGCCGATCATAATCATCTGTTTCGTTGGATAGTTCTTGATTATCTTGTGTCATTCTTTTGACTCTTCTAGCTTGAGTGTATTTTATTACGTTTACTTCCCGCTTCCAATATTAACTTTCCATCCTTATAATTTCGATCTTTGTTCTACGACATGGAGTAGACTAGCCTTATTATATTTAAAACTCGCACTATATGTTGATTCATGCATTTTCCTAATTGTTTATGTGGTTGGTGATACTCCACCCTCAATAGATAGTTACGTATTTTTTGTTTGTCTACTTTTATTTTGTTTTTAAATGTTTGTGACTCGTGACGGGTCATTATAAATAAAGGCCTCATTTTTGTGTTATTACTGAATCACAATCAGGTCATGACTCGCACAGACCTCCCGAACATCTACACGCTGCTCAAATAACCTAGGTCACGCTGGCTTGGCCACGTATGAAAGATGGCCGCATACCAAAAGATATACTTTACGGACAATTGGCAGAATGCAAAAGGACTAGGGGGTGCACACAACTCCGATTTGTAGACGTATGTAAACGTGACATGAAGGCTCTGAAAATAAACAGTGAAGCCTGGGAAGAAATAGCTGTCAGACCGCAATCTTTAGAAACACACTCTAAAGCTGCAACTGAAACAAGAAGATGACATATTCATAGACAAAGAGAATACACGGAGAAAGAAAAGAAAAAAAACATTTCTAGGGGAGCTGGAAAATCCATTTTCAGCTATGATTGACGGAGGCTACTACTACTACAGTCAGCTATGACTGACGGGGGCTACTGCTAATGCAGTCAGCTATGACTGACGGAGGCTACTACTACTACAGTCAGCTATGACTGACGGAGGCTACTACTACTACAGTCAGCTATGACTGACGGAGGCTACTACTAATACAGTCAGCTATGACTGACGGATGCTACTGCTACTACTACGGGTCATGTATTTATTTATATGAAAATCACGTAGAGAGTTTGCCTGAACGATGTCCAACCGAATACTGCGAGCTGATCAAGAGTTGACTCGACCAGGTACTTATTCGCATGGGCCGAGAAAGGTCATCCGACCACGGGGCTGAAATATTACTTGTCACTGTAACAGACGACGATGATATTGTCTGCAATGAGAACACCAGCAATTCAACATGCCACAACAAGACGATGGTGTACACATCATATTCTTGTATTGGAAGACTAGAACAGTCATCAATCAGGTTCTCTCATTACAACATAACAATGCATCATTGTGTGCACCGAGTTCCCTACGATATCTTATCCATTGCTTATTAATGATTGTGATACTATTTCTACTAGACTGCTAGATTGTGTTTCTAATGTATGACCTACAGGTTACAAGCTAAGACAATTGTCGTAGACTAAATTGTAACTGTTAGCACAGTGATGTATTCCTTATAACAAAATTCTAATTCTTTAACTACATCTTGCCAAGAGACAGTTACTTAAAGGGAAATATGTCTCATGTAAAGGACTCTCATTAGATGCTTACTTGCGGTAGGGTCTTCTAATATGAGCGAGCGTGTTGATCTTTCTCTGATTCTTCCTCCCACTGACTTGTCTTGAAAAGGGATGTCTATACACACATTCTCTACGTTGGCTTACTTGTCTTTGTTATATTATGACAGGAAGGTGTTAGAGTGTCACAGTGTTTCATCTCACCGCTGACCGGAAGTGCGAATACAGTCGACACTGACGTAGTTTTTACTTTGATTAACATCGTCCCCTTGTTATGGTCTCAGAATCATTAGGTAACAAGGCCAGTAATATAACTTCACGTTATTACTTCTCACAAATGTTCGGTCCAGTTACAAGATAAGCATTTTTTTTTCCCACAAAAGGTGTCAGATGGATATATTCTAAATAATATTCTATCTATCTATCTATTGACCTTTCGAGCCGTAACCGGCCCATAGGGCGTAGACCAAGATACACCTTCTCCTATATGAATTTTTGTTCTAGCAGTTTTCTTTTAAAGATATTTTATCAAATCTCGCCATCTGTCTCTGTTCTGTGCAAGCAGTTCTATCTCATTGAGGGAGCCGATTCCTGCTGCTCCCTCAATGAGATAGAAATGAAATGATATTCATAAAAGGTTTATTTTTCAAATGTTAATTTTACTGTTACACTTCTAATACTGTCTTCAATATAAATGGTTGGATGAATCATAGAAATGCAGTCAGAAGAAAAAAAACTGATAGATAAAAACACATAATGTTACACATTTTGAAATTTAATTCTTCAATAACTTACCTCCTGTATAAACGGCACCATTACAGGTATGGCTTTAATTTGCACAAAGTCGTAAGCGCCATTACGGTCCTTGACTTGCCTGGAGTTGTCACAGTAGCCGTTATAAACAGACATAAAGTCTAGGACGGTCGTTGATAAATCTTAATAGAAGGAATATAACTTTGGCAGTTAGAGGATTAACAACAAAGAGGCTAGAAATTTCAAAAAATAGTGTACAATCAACCGTATCTTGTACAATTTTGTTTTAAACAATACATTTGAAAGATTTGTTCATTCCACTTTTGTTTATTTGAGCTCGGCCTGCCGCGGTTTCATTGGCATAAATTGTCGTTAGTTAAGTTGTGTCGAAAGCAATAACCGTTTGCGATAGTTGGATAGATAATGTTATACCAAAACCAATACTTATGCAGTGACGGAATTTGCATTACCATTTCAATCCCTAATCGTTTCACCGGACTCTCGTTAACTGTTACCTGGGTCTTCATGGAGAGTAGCTGATAGGTAACACAGACCAGACTGTCTAAACTCTTACCTGGGTCTTATGGGGAGTAGTTGATAGGTAACATAGACCAGATTGTCTAAACTCTTACCTGGGTCTTCATGGAGAGTAGCTGATAGGTAACATAGACCAGATTGTCTAAACTCTTACCTGGGTCTTCATGGAGAGTAGCTGATAGGTAACACAGACCAGACTGTCTAAACTCTTACCTGGGTCTTCATGGAGAGTAGCTGATAGGTAACATAGACCAGATTGTCTAAACTCTTACCTGGGTCTTCATGGAGAGTAGCTGATAGGCAACACAGACCAGACTGTCTAAACTCTTACCTGGGTCTTCATGGAGAGTAGCTGATAGGTAACATAGACCAGATTGTCTAAACTCTTACCTGGGTCTTCATGGAGAGTAGCTGATAGTTAACATAGACCAGATTGTCTAAACTCTTACCTGGGTCTTCATGGAGAGTAGCTGATAGGTAACACAGACCAGACTGTCTAAACTCTTACCTGGGTCTTCATGGAGAGTAGCTGATAGGTAACACAGACCAGACTGTCTAAACTCTTACCTGGGTCTTCATGGAGAGTAGCTGATAGGTAAAACAGACCAGATTGTCTAAACTGTTACCTGGGTCTTCATGGAGAGTAGTTGATAGGTAACATAGACCAGACTGGCTACACTGTTACCTGGGTCTTCATGGAGAGTAGTTGATAGGTAACATAGACCAGACTGGCTACACTGTTACCTGGGTCTTCATGGGGAGTAGTTGATAGGTATCATAGACCAGATTGTCTAAACTGTTACCTGGGTCTTCATGGAGAGTAGTTGATAGGTAACATAGACCAGACTGGCTACACTGTTACCTGGGTCTTCATGGAGAGTAGTTGATAGGTAACATAGACCAGACTGGCTACACTGTTACCTGGGTCTTCATGGAGAGTAGTTGATAGGTAACATAGACCAGACTGGCTACACTGTTACCTGGGTCTTCATGGAGAGTAGTTGATAGGTAACATAGACCAGACTGGCTACACTGTTACCTGGGTCTTCATGGAGAGTAGTTGATAGGTAACATAGACCAGACTGGCTACACTGTTACCTGGGTGTTCACGTTGTGGCTTTGGGTTACTACAATAAAATGACGTGTCCCAGCTGCACTTCAATTGCCACGACATCAACAATGTCACAACACAAGCAAATTAACTTTAGCTTTCATATTGTTTAGCTATCACGATGTCACACAACATCTCATTTTCTACATTCCATATTCGCTGTAGCATAATCGTATTGTGTACTAACGCATTGTCAAGTGTGATCAACTGACCGTGAATTTAACACCGAACCGATTTCATCGGTCTTCATTGAATGTAATTCAATGTCATTGTTCTATCACACGCTGGATAGTCACTCTTTCCAGCCAATCGTTCATTTTTCTTGTATTATTTAATTCAGTTTGCAGTATTGGAAATCTCTTAGTTCGTCTATTAAGTGTCAAGTTTCCCCATAAGGCATACGTTTCCTTTCTCTAAATTCCACGGCAATAACATGCCCCACAGAGTAATGAAATAAGTAGAGGGAGAACACCTGTCAAGTACGACTGACAACTACTTAATACCAAATAAAAAATTGGTGAATACAGAATTCTATTCTCACACTCGCACGTCTGTCTATGGTCAGACTCACTCTAACAATCTTCGAATTATTCTTGAAATGGTATCATCCACTGGAGCGTCCATATATTTTGTACACAAATCCTGAAGAGTGCGAGTTTTGTTACAGATCGCTTGGTATATAGCTGTCTGTTAATGGTGATTAAATTGTCTTTCTTTTTTGCTCATTTCTGAATATAAACTCGATATCTTTGTTCAGTTGTACATTCAAATTAATTAGGAGAAAAAATCAGCGTGGAGTTCTATGCGTCAAAATTAATTTGTTTGAAGAAAGTGTTGGTCAACTCAGGGTTGGGGACGTCATCATATTGTTTGATCAATATGGTAAAGGTGATTGCTACAAGATTGTTTTCTGTTCTTTAAATGTTATGCATGATTGTAGAAGATGTTGGACATGATTGTAAAAGATGTTGGACATGATTGTAGAAGATGTTGGACATAATTCTAGCAGAAGTTGGAGAGGATTTAGAAAATATTGGACATGGTTGTAACAGATGCTGGATATGATTGCAGAAGATGTTTGACATGATTGTAACAATTGTTCGACATGATTGTAGTAGATGTTGGACAGGATTTAACGGATGTTGGACATGATTGTAGCAGATGCTGGATATGATTGCAGAAGATGTTTGACATGATTGTAGCAGATATTGGACTTGATTGTAAAAGATGCTGGACATGATTGTAGCAGATTTTGGAAATGATCGTAGTAGATATTGGACATGATTGTAGCAGATGTTGGACATGATTGTAGTAGATATCGGACATGATTGTAGCAGATGTTGGACATGATTGTAGCAGATGATTGATATTATTGTAGCAGATGTTGGACATGATTGTAGCAGATGTTGGAATTCATTGTAGCAGATGTTGGACATGATTGTAGCAGATGTTGGATATTATTGTAGCAGATGTTTGACAGGATTTAGCAGATATTGGACTTGATTGTAGTAGAGGCTGGACATGATAGAAGCAGATGTAGGAAAAGATTGTAGCAGATGTTGGAAATGATTGTAGCAAATGTTGGACATGATTGTAGCAGATGTTGAACATGAGTGTAGCAGATGGTAGGTATGATTGTAGCTGATGTCGGACATGATTGTAGCAGATGTTGGACAGGATTGTAGCAGATATTGGACATAATGGTAGTAGACGATGGTAGTAGATGTTGGATATGATTGTAGCAGATGTTGGAAATGATTGCAGCAAATGTTGGAAATGATTGTAGCAGATGTTGGACATGATAGTAGTAGATGTTGGATATGATTGTAGCAGATGTTGGACATGATAGTCGTAGATGTTGGATATGATTGTAGCAGATGCTGGACATGTTAAAAGCAGATGTAGGGCACAACTGTAGCACATGTTGGGCATGGTTGAAGCAGAAGTTGGACATGATTTAGCAGATGTTGGAAATGATTGTAGAAGATGTTGGACGTGATTGTAGCACATGTTGGACATGATTTAGCAGATAATGGATATGATTGTAGAAAATGTTGAATATGATTTTACAGATGTTGGACAGGACAAGGCAGATGTTGGACACGATTGTAACAGATATTGGACATGATGGTAGCAGATGTTGGATAAGACTGTAGCAAATGCTGAACATGATTGTAGCATATGTTGGACATGATTGTAGTACATGATTGTAGTACTTGATAAACATGACTGTAGCAGATGTTGGACATGATTGTAATAGATGTTGCATATTATGGTAGGATATATAGGACATGATTTTACTAGATGTTGGGCGTGATTAGAACAGATGTTGGCCATGATGTTAGTGGATGTTGGATATTATTGTAGCAGATGTTAGACATGATTGTAGCAGATGTTGGACATGATTGTAGCAGGTGTTGGATATGATGTAGCAGATGTTGGGCATGATTGTATTAGATATTGGATATTATGGTAGCAGATATTGCACATGATTGTAGCAGATGTCGGACATGCTAATAGCATATGTTGGACATTATTGTAGTACATGATTGTAGCAGATGTCGGACATGCTAATAGCAGATGATGGACATGTTTGTAGTAGATGGTCAAAATTATAGCAGATGTTGGATATGATTGTGGGATATGTTGCACATGATTGAAGAACATGTTGGACATGATTTGGGCGGATTTTGGACATGATTGTAGCACATGTTGGACTTGATTGTAGCAGATACTGGACATGATTTAGCAGGATTTCGGCATGATGGTACTAGATGTTGACATTATATTATCAGATATTGGACATTGTTAAGCAGATGTTGGACATTATTTAGCAGATGTTGGAAATGATTGTAGCAGATGTTGGACACGATTTAGAAGATGTTGGACATGATTGTAGGAGATGTTGGACACGTTTGTAGGAGATTGCGGACAAAACTCTGGCAGGTGTTGGACATGATTGGACATGATTGTAGCAGATTTAGGACGTGATTGTAGCAGATATAGGTCCTAATTGTAGGAGATGTTGGATATGATATAGCTGATGTTGGACATGATTATAGCAAATGTTGGGCATGATTGTAGCAAATGTTGGACATGATTGTACCAGATGTTTACATAATTTAGCAGATGTTGGACGTGCTTGTAGCAGATGTTGGACATGATTTGGCACTTGTTAGACATGACTGTAGCAGATGTTGGACATGGTGGTAGTAGGTGTTGAAACTGATTGTAGCATATGATGTAAATGGGGGTAGCATATGTTGGAAATGATCGTAGTAGATATTGGAAATAATTGTTGCAGATGATGGACATGATTGTAGCAGGTGTTGGACATGATTATAGTAGATATTGGACATGATTGTAGCTGATTTTTGACATGATTTTAGCAGATGTTTGATATGATTTTGCAGATACTGGACATGATGGTAGTAGATGATGGATATGATTGCAGCAAGTGCTTGTCATGGTTGTAGCAGAAGTTGCACTTGATGGTGTTAGATGTTGGGTATTATTGTAGCAGATGTTGGTCGTGATGGTAGTAGATGTTGGATATGATTGTAGCAGATGGTGCACATGTTTGTTGTAGAAATTCGATATGTTTTAGCAGATGTTGGCTTTGATGGTAGTAGATGTTGGACATGATTGTAGCAGATGTTCGACGTGATTGTCGCAGATGTTGGACATGATTGTAGCAGATGTTAGACATGATAGTTGTAGATGTTGCACATTATTGTAGCAGATGCTGGACATAATTGTGGCAGAATTTTGACGTGATTGTAGAATATGTCGGACATGATTAGCAGATGTTGGAAATGATGGTAGAAGATGATGGATATGATTGGAAAAAGTGCTGGGCATGATTGTAGCAGATTTTGCACTTGATAGTAGTAGCTGTTCGATTTTAGCAGATGTTGGACATAATTGTAGCAGATGTTCGACATGATTGTAGCAGATACTGGACATGATTATAGAAGATGTTAGATATTATGGTAGCAGATGTTGAACATGATTGTAGCAGATGTCGGACATGATTGTAGCTGATGTTCGACATGATTATGACCGATTTTTGACATGATTGTAGGAAATATTGTAAATTTTTGTAGAAGATGTCAGACATGATTAGCAGATGTTGAACATTATTCTAGCAGATGTTGGACATGCTTGTAAAAGATATTTGACATTATGGTAGCAGATTTTGGATATGATTGTGGGAGATGTTGCACATGTTTGCAGCAGATGATGGACATGATTGTAACAGATAATGGACATTGCAGATTTTCGACATGATTATAGCAGAAGTTCAACATTATTGAAGCAGATGTTGGGCATGATTGTAGTAAATTTTGACATGATTTTTGCATATGTTGGACATTGTTAATCAGATGTTGGACATGATTGTTACATATTTTTAATTTGTTTTAATATATGGTGGACATGATTGTACCAGATGTTGGACACGATTTAGCAGGTGTTGGATATGATTGTAGCAGATTGTGAACATTATTCTAGAAGAATTTGGATATGATTGTAGCAGATATTGGATATGATTGTAGTACATGTTGGAAATTATTGTAGCAGATGTTGGACATGGTTGTAACAGAATTTTGACACAATGGTAATAGATGATGGATACGATTTGAGCTGGACCTGGATATGATTGTTACAGATGTTGGACATGATGGTAATAGATGTTGGACATGATGGTAGTAGATGTTGGACATAATTAGCAGATGTTAGACGGGATGTTAGTATATGCTGGACATGATTGTAGCAGATGTTGGACGTGATTGCATTATATGGTAAACATGATTGTAGCAGACGTTGGAGATGATTGTAGCAGATGTTGGACATGATTGTTGTATATGATTGTAGCTGATGTTGAACATGATTGTAACAGATGTTGGACATTATGGTAGTACATGTTGGATATGATTGTAGCAGTTGTTGGATATGATTAGCAGATGTTGGTCATGATGGTAGTCGATGTTGGAAATGATTGTATCAGATGTTGCACTTTATGGTAGTAGATGTTGCACATGATTGTAGCAGATTGCGGACATGATTTTAACAGATGTTGGACATGTTTGAAGCAGATATTGGACATGATTTAGCAGATGTTGGTCATGATTGTAGCAGTTGTTGGACATAATTATAGGAGATGTTTGATATGATTGTAGCAGATGTTGAACATGATTGTAGCAGATGTTGGACATGATGATAGTAGATTGGTGGATTGCATTTAGTAACTGACTGACAATATAGAGAAGCTGATTATTGTGTAGAGCTGATTAGCATATATGAATTAAATGTTCACTTCTCTTCTTTTTTCTTCTTTACCTCCTCATTTGCCTTTCAGCGTTGAGGGGAGATATAATTTATGGTCTTCAGATTTTTGCTCTTCTGTTCGCCTCGGCTGCTCCTATGTGTCTTACTGCTTCTAATATTCCATTCATCCATCTTTTTCGTGGTCGACTATTGGGTCTGGTATTCTAACAACGTTTGTTAAGACTCGTTGTATTGTGCTTTGATCTATCTGCCTTGTCACGTAGCCAAACCATTGTATCTGTTGTTTCTTTATATATTATACGGCGGGGGCTATTCCTATCTTTTGTCTGTTCATCATTTCTGATCTTATCTCTCAGACTGTTTCCTGTCATTCGTCTGACACACTTAATCTCAGTAGAGGTTATTTTTCATATTGTTCTTGCATCAAGGGTCCAGGTCTGGCATTGGAAGCAAATCGTTGGGATGAAGATTGTATTGTATATTGCTCGTTTTGCCTCCAGAGTTATTTCCTTGTTGGACAGTAGTAGTGATAACTGTCCATTGATTTGACAAGTTTTGTTGCATCTTGATTCTATCTCTGCTGTTTGAGAATTATCGTTTGTCAGTAAACTTCATAGGTATTTGAATGTCTCTAATTGTATATATGCATTACTTTTACGACACAGGACATCCTTTTGTTTTATTTTCCAAATGATCTCTAGTTTTGCATTACTATTGCTCAGATAAGACAAATAAAGTATAGTCATGTAAAAAGGCAATGTTTCCTCCACGCCACTCTAGCCGTTTGGGGAATAAGATGTCAAAGACTCAATTTGTTCATGACTAGGCACGTGTTCTGGTGGTATTGCCGGTATCACGCGGTATCCAATTTTAGAGGTTGAGTGTACCCGGGTACTATCCTGGTCCGAAAAAAATATTCGCAATTTATTGAAATCGAACCCAGAACTTTCTGATCAGGAAACGAGCATACTAAACACTCAGCCACCGTGGCTCTAAACAAAGATATAGCTAGATATAAAAGATGCATTTGATTTGTTTACTTTAAAAGTAGCAAGCAAGATTAGAAACGAGGAACAAAGAAGATAGTAAAATACCACCGTAGTAAGATATGTAAATTGTATGGGCACGGGGCATACAAGAGAGATACAACTATACATGTTTAAAACAATACATCATCATTATGTACCATACCTGCTGGCGTAGGCGATCATGTCCTTCCACAATCTTCTATCTACAGTGCATCGTATAAGTTCTGTTGTTGGTCGTTTTCCATGCCATGCATCTAGTAGTTTCTCTCTTTGTCGTCCGCGATCTCTCTTTCCTTGTATTTTATCACTTCTAACCAAGTATTCCAACTTTCCTCATATCATAATGTGCCCGATAAATGTTCATTGCTTCTTTCTGATGTTTTTAGGAGTTCCCTGTTGTGCTGGCCTCTTTGAGAATTTTCTTATTGTTTTTTTAGCTGTCCACATTAGCACACAATCAGAACACCCACACCGGCAAAAGGGCAGCAAACATACTGATACAAACTTACAAAAACATAAGTAGAATAAACGTTCCAAAAGACCAACAGAAAGGAAAAAAAAGAAAACCGAGATGCAAAACACATGCCTTTAGCACCAGAAGAACACCAGACGACCATCTTTACATCAACAGAACTAGATGTAGCCCTCAAAGGATTGGAGCTCAAGAGTTCCCCTGGAAAAGATGGAATCACCAACGAAATGCTCGTAAAACTGGGACAGAAAGCCAAGAGCCAGCTTCTAAGGATAATAAATGCCAGCTGGAAGAGAGGTTAAATGCCGGAAACCTGGAAAGAAGCAATTATGGTGCCCATCCTCAAACATGGGAAAGACCCACTGGACCCAAGTAGCTACAGACCAATTAGCTTACTGAGCTGCCTGAGCAAACTCATGGAAAGGCTGATCAACAGAAGACTCATGTGGCATTTGGAGACAAAACACCAAATCATACAACAACAAAGTGGTTTCCGCCAGCACAGATCAAATGAAGACCTACATCGCACAGGAAATAGGAGATGCTCTACAAGAAAAGAAACACACACTGACAGTGTGGGTCGACATGGAGAAGGATTTTGATAGGGTATGGAGAGAAGGATTAAAGAACAAGCTTCTCAGACTTGGCATCCAAGGCCGTTTATTAAATTGGATATCTCAATACCTATAAGATAGAACGGCTAGAGTACAAGTGCATGGACAACTAAGTAAGAAAGCCAGAATCGAACAAGGTGTCACACAAGGTGGAGTCTTTATCTCCAACGCTCTTTTTAATTTTAATAAATGACGTCGTAATGGACATTTCACCCAGAATACACTCAGCAATGTACGCAGACGACCCGGCGATATGGACACGTGAAGAATCTATGTCAGTGGCTAGCTCCAGAATGCAAGATGCCCTAGGAAAACTTGAAAAATGGACGAACACCTGGTTACTACCAATTAACGAAAAAAAACTACATACACAATTTTCAGCCTATCAAGAAACACACTCTCTGCAAAAATTGAAGATAAAAGACCAAACACTTCCTATTGACCAAAATCCAACATATCTTGGCGACACCATGGATCGCAGAATGACATGGATAAATCAGATAGACAAAGCAAACAAGAGCCAGGAAACGAACAGAAATTTGCAGGAACGGACTGGGGAGCAGACAGCAGTATCTTGAAACGACAATACGTAGGAAGAGTAAGACCAGTCCTAGAGTATGGAGTCACAGCCTGGGCTACCGCTTCCAAATCACAACACAAAACCAGACTGCCTGTATCATCACTGGTGATATGAAATCTACACCTATCGAGACTCTAGAAACAGTAACAGGTTTACAACCCTTAGATGACAGACGGGTCACTAAAGTATTGCAACAAGCGGAGAAATATAGAAGGCTCCTTAGCCACCCCATGCACCAAAGAATAACTGGTTTTGGAAAAGGAAGACTAATGAGGAGCAACTTCGCTGCAATCTCTAAAGAACTGGTAACTAGTGACCCAGTACAGTCCCAAATAATGCCGAAACCCATAAGCCCATCTGATTTGGCTCCTCATGGGAAACACAAAATACCAGAACTTAAAGAAAACATAATAGGAATTATTAAAAAAGGCACTCAAACAGACACAGAGAGAAAACATATAGCAGTAAAACACACAAACGACAACTACCACAGGACTCCTGGTCACACATATACACAGACGGCTCTGATACAAATGCCACCAGAAATGGAGGAGGTGGTGTGATCTTGAGGCTGAATAACCAGGAAGAGATCACCAAGTCAATAGCTACTGGAAAATTATCAAACAACTATAAAGCAGAAACTGAAGCCCTCAAAGACGCTGCAAAACTGGCTATCCATCACAAAAATAACATGTACAAGAAATTGGTGATACTGATTGATGCACTGTCAGTCCTAACAGCTCTAAAAAAAAACCCAGGCACAGTGAGCTAGATGATTTGAGAATAACCCTAGACCAACTGTGCAATAACTTCCAGACAGTGGCCATCCAGTGGATACCATCACACTGTAATATACACGGAAACGAACTCGCAGACAAATTAGTAAAAATGGGAGAGAGATTACCACAAGAGAACCATATGGTCAGCTATGACGAAGCCAAATTCATCATCAAAGGCCTATATCATGAAAAATGGAAACAAGAACACCCAAAGTATAACGAGAGGGATGGATACCTCTAACTATCAAGGAAGGATCAAGTCATCATACTTCGCCTACGTACTGGCCACAACAGAATGAGAAACCACATGTTCACCAAAGACAAAATAGGTACTACCAGCCTATGCCACTGTGCACTGGATAACATGATAACAAAACATGTTCTACAGGATTGCCCCCAGTACACAGACCTGAGAAGGACAATGTGGTCCACACCCATCTCCCTGGAAGAGAAACTATACGGGGCAACCGAATCACTTAAACAGACAGCTGCCTTCATAAAAAAGTCTGGAATCTGAGTCCGGAATTCTAGTCTGAATGAGCCATGATCGCAGGTGAAGAAGAAGCTGTCCAGGGAACTTTGAACATTCTTGTGAGAAATCCCATCTCAAAAATACATCAACATTAGTATTAAAACAACAGACCAAAAGGGTATCCAGATAAAAAATTGGAAAGAGAAATAATAAAAAACGGATAGTAGTTGCTGCCACACGAAGGGCAATTAATTGAAATGTACTCCTCTGCTAGCTTGCTTTTCATCACAAAGTAGTGTTTTCATTACGATGACGTCAAGATAGTTAAAATGTACAGCTCAGTCTTGAGATTTCTATTTGATTGGAGTGATTCAAAAATGGACGATCGAACGCAACAATTAAGATTCAAGAACAGTTCATATTTATGCATTTTTATATGATATTTTGGTCCAAAAATGTTTATTATAATAAACTTAATTTAAAATGTAACAATTTCTGGTGTGAAATAATCATACTTTAACCCCAAAAAATAGCCATATTGTCTGTTATGATAATCTTTAATTTATTATAGCAGAATTATTGAGTCCTGTTTCAGAACAGAAAACATTTACCAAGACTACTATAAATTGTCAACAAACAGCTGTACCATCAACACTAAAAAAAAAAATACGAAGGAAAGAAGAAAACACAAATAGCTACAGATTACTTAAGAGTGGCCAACTTCAGGAAGGAAAAAAAGGAAACTTTAAGAAGGACATCTGGTAGTGAGAGCTCAACTATGGCTTTAAGAACAAAACAAGAGTTAGCTGTGAATAGCCAGACATTGAGAGTTATTGTTCCTGCCTTAGATGCAATCTTCGGCCCGATATTAACTAACTTAATTAGTGGAGATAGATTGTGTTACTTACCTTTTGTTCTGGACTGGGTAATCATCATCATCCAACACGATATCAAAGTCAGAGACCTCGTCAGTGAAGCCATGTCTGTAGTAGAGAGTGTACGAGCTTGCCTGTGTGAATCTCAATACAGATTCAAATAAAATAAATATAACGAACTTTTCAAATTATATGGGTTATCTTAATAGCAGTATGTTACATCATAAATATTATAATTATTGTATATTACCAGGCTTCTGTCTTGTAATTACTGTTTTACTTTTCATGTCAGTCTTGGAACATTAACAGCAAGTCATTATCTAATATATATTGATATTTCATATCTTTCATCAGAAGAGTAAGAGCAAGCATCTGATATGTATACTCGTAGTATAAGTAAAAAAAGTAAAGAACCCCGCCACGACAAGTAGTACATTGGGAATGTAATGTTAGTGACCTATAATTTTTAAAGAACTTCAGAAAATGATTTTTGGAGTAATGTCGTCAGTATTACGCCCGCGCCGTTGTACTTTCCCAGAAAAAATCCGGTACCCATTTAAAGCTGGGTGACCTTGGAACCCGTCGATCAGGATCGAACCTCTTGTCCTTTGTAGTCCAGTTCACTAACCACTGAGCTATCGCGGCTTCCATCTTCAGGGTATGCTCAATAATAGTGTTCTTGTTTTCTTTTTGACAAACCCCCGGCGACTACTCCTCTTCATCATCCACCCCTAAACTGGCGTTAAATGGACGCAATTGAGTTGTGTCGTAGTTTGCAGCAAAGCAAATATGTGATATGTGTGGGTTTTGACCTAACACACTCGACTTTACACTTTTGAATATCAGGGTGCCGGCCTTCTTCGATCACGCTGGCTTGACCAGATCGGTTGGTCGTTTCTGGGAGCATCACTTGTAGGTGGTGTTGACTCTGGACCAGCTCTGTTATTTGTTGGTCGGTAATTAGTTGTCGGTAAGGGGAGCTTTGAAGATATAATAGTGAAATATATCAAAAGCGCCGACTTATAGCTGGATTTTTAAAAAAAACATATTTTTAAATGGTATTTTCGGGGCGAAAGAGTGCGCAAATTGGTAGGTGATTGAGGTAAAAAGGCGGAGGGAATGACGTTGTGGTCAACGGTGATATTCGCCTTCTAGCTGACCAATTGATTCAAGTGTTTTTTTTATTATTTTAATGGCTTTTCGTTGGTATTTAGGGTGGCGGAAAAGTATGCGATTTGTGGGTGGTAAAGAGTGACGATAAAAAAGAATTGAAAATTGAAAGGACCGACTCATAGCTGACAGTTTGATTTTTTCAAATTGTACTTTAATGACTTTGTTAATGGATTTTAGTTATTTTATGAGATGAATAGTGACATAGAGAAGATATATGAATCGTAAATCAAAAGAGGGTCGATAAATTTAAGAACAAAAGTTCACCGATTTGTTTGATTGATTATGAATTTTGGTTGAGACTGTTATTATTTAAGGAAAAGAGAAATAGAGAGAAAGAGATAGCCATTCAGACATATAGAGGTAGAAAGAGATTTGGACAGTGATATATTTTTCACTTGACTCTTTGGTAAATTAGACTGCCATTAGACTCTTAAGTCTAATTTGGATATCAACTAAAATGGAAGTAGTCTTTTTTCCCTTTGGTGCTGGAGATTAGTTAATTGTTTTTTTTTTTTAAATAATAATTAGCTCAGAGTTTTGATTATTTGAGAACAATACAAGGTTCACAGTGTTGGTATTTTAGTTCAAGCAAGGAAGAATAATATTTTAGCCTTGGAGACTTAGACGTTAGGCTTTAAAGCGAAATGGCGTCACTATATGCGAGACATTCCCATATCTGCTCAGCTCCTTTTTCAGCAACCAGCGTGGTTATACTGGTCGCTTACACTTTTCTAGTGAACGTATTGAGTTCTGAAAAAAAGGCGCTCAGCCCATGATGCACACTTCCGGATAGCTGTAACTACCGACGCGGTGAACACTACTGTTTTGTGCCTAGCGCCGACTCTATGTATAACACTTGAACACTGAACATGAATCAAGAATTGTTGTCAATACATCATAGCTGTCGTAGAAGCAGTTTATAGTGAAAGAAGTTCCTATTTAACAGTGATTGTGAAGCGAATATGTTAAAACGGCTCGCTAGAGTGCAGTGTAACGGAGAAACGAAAAGTAATGCTGGAGTTTGAGTCAATGTGTACGCTCACTGTTTTATATTTTTCCTATATGATTCTTGGTCAGTCCAGTGCCGTTCTACGACACAAATGGCTTGTAAGGTCTCCCGTCTATTGTCTCTATTCTGGGCGATTCTTTTTATATTATTGAGTGGTGTCTATACCTGCAGACTTGCCTGTTTTTTTTTAAAGCTCTTTTCATTGCTTCTCGAGACCATCCTCTATTCATCTGGTGTTTCCCATTTGAGAGCTGCTTAGTAATTCTCTGATCGTTTCTACTAAATCTTCTTCTTTTCTCTTTTCACTGATACCTAAAAGGTGTCGTGGTTTATATCATTTGTCGTTCTTGAGCTGATCGAATTGTCTGAATCAGTGATTTTCCTTTGTTGTTACATGTCTCTGTCACTGCATCTATCCATCTTCTTCTGGGTCTTCCTCTTGGTCTTGTTCATGCATTCTCGAGAAGAACGCCCTTGATTGTGATTGGTGAGGATTCATTCTGACCAGGTGGCCAAACCATTTAAGTTGTTGTTGTTCTATATTCTTGGCAGGGTTTTGTTCCTACCATTTTTCTTATGGTTTCATTTGGTATTCTATCTCTTCTTGTGTTGTTTGTTACTTTTCTCAAGCATCGCATCTCACATGTGATTCTTAATTGCGATTTAGAAAGTGTCAATGTTTGACTCTCGTAGCAAGCCCTGTATGAGGAGTGTAAATACAGAATTATTGCAAATTATAGAGTATGTTCTTAAGTTACAGAATACTTCGAGTAATCATTATGAAACCATACATTATTATAATAGAAGCACGTTTTGTATCGTATATATTAATATTGTCATAAACTAGACTTGTATCGTGTAATTATTAAGGATATATGTTAATTAGACGTTTGATGTCTGCCATTAGAAAAGTCACAGGAGGTATCAATTAATTGTCCTCGTTTTATATTCAATGATTATTTTTCTTCTTATTTGCCGGCGAGCCCCTGGTAACTTCTCATCTTCATCGTCCGTCCCTACAAGGGCGTTAAGTTGGCGTAAGTGCGTTGTGTTGTATTTTGCAGCAAAACTGTGACACATGTTACATATACCCTAACACATTAGGTAATACATTTGTCAGTATTTGGGTCCTCCCCACATCGACCACACTGGCTTGGCCAGAGTTGTTTGGTCGTTTTTAGGTGCACCACTGGGAGGTGAAGATGGGTCTGGCCCAACACTGTATTCGCCGATCCTGATGCACACATTTAGCGTGAGTTACTGACAGCTGTCATCTCGGTTGATGGTGAACGTCTGGATAAACCACTGGAAAAATAAGTCATTGGTATCTCCCGAGAACTTCTTTAGTTAAACATTTAGGCTAACAAGGATCAGGCAGTTCACATTGCCTCCATACGACTTTTTTGGTTACATTTAGTTAAGTCGAGAAGGTCTACTACTGTGAGCCAATCTATTTCTGTATGTGGTAGATGGCTGATGTGAGTCTTGTTGGTAGGACCTTCAGGTCTACTACTGTGAGCCAAACTATTTCAGTATGTGGTAAATGGCTGATGTGAGTCTTGTCGGTAGGTCCTTCATGTCTACTACTGTGATCCAATCTATTTCTGTATGTGGTAGATGGCTGATGTGAGTCTTGTTTGTAGGTCCTTCAGGTCTACTACTGTGATCCAATCTATTTCTGCCCGTGGTAGATAGCTGATGTGAGTCTTATTGGTAGGTCCTTCAGGTCTGCTACTGTGATCAAATCTATTTCTGCCTGTGGTAGATGGCTGATGTGAGTCTTATTGGTAGGTCCTTCAGGCCTACTACTGTGATCCAATCTATTTCTACCTGTGGTAGATGGCTGATGTGAGTCTTATTGGTAGGTCCTTCAGGTCTACTACTGTGATCCAATCTATTTCTACCTGTGGTAGATGGTTGATGTGAGTCTTATTGGTAGGTCCTTCAGGTCTACTACTGTGATCCAATCTATTTCTACCTGTGGTAGATGGCTGATGTGAGTCTTATTGGTTGGTCCTTCAGGTCTACTACTGTGATCCAATCTATTTCTGCCCGTGGTAGATGGCTGATGTGAGTCTTATTGGTAGGTCCTTCAGGTCTACTACTGTGATCCAATCTATTTCTGCCCGTGGTAGATGGCTGATGTGAGTCTTGTTGGTAGGTCCTTCAGGTCTACTACTGTGATCCAATCTATTTCTGCCTGTGGTAGATGGCTGATGTGAGTCTTGTTGGTAGGTCATTCAGGTCTACTACTGTGATCAAATCTATTTCTGCCTGTGGTAGATTGCTGATGTGAGTCTTGTTGGTAGGTCATTCAGGTCTACTACTGTGAACCAATCTTTTTCTGAATGTGGTAGATGGCTACTGTGGGCCAAGCTATTTCTACGTGCTCTTGATGATATGGTCTCAGCAGCGAGGCTCGGCTTGAAATGTCATCCACGGAAACAAAAAATATGAGTACCTCTGAAAACTGAGTTATCTGCCTCTGCGGCAAGGGACACCGGTGCTCACGGCTGAGGGGAAAAATGAATTAACACACAAAATTCAGTTCTTAGTCTGCAGAGACTTTGCTAGAGCTATACGCATGGCGAAAGCAAAGAAAATATATGTACCGGATATTATGTTTGCAGGTCTCCATTCACAAGTTTAAAATATAATGATTTCATTTTTGTTATATCTTTTAATGTTCCTTTTACGGGATTATGTTGATGGCTAGTTCTATAATTGTCTTCGTATACTTTTGTTTCTTTGTATTATTATTGTATTCTTGAATATCCTGCAAGTATGCTCAAACCCTTATATATATATGCTTCATTACAGCTTCATGTAATTGATGGACGACATACATTTGAACAACCTTTCTGCTCATTAAGCGTTTCTGATGCCTTATTATTTGCATTTCTTTGCTTGACCCACTAAGCGGTGTATTCTCCGGGTGGTCGCTAGCAACAGGAAGAACTTTGATTGAACATAATAGTGCGTACTTAATATATACTTGGTGTTTCTGTTCTAATGACGTTCATCAAAGGCATAATTAACATAAACAAATATATATGTGCATATAGTAATAATAAGATAAGAATCTAGTATGTAATTAATAGTAATATATACCACAAATAAAACCGTTATGTTATTATAGGAAAACATGGTCGAATAATAATTGCCCCGAGTATACTATAATTTAAGAATATACCTTATACTTGTTGTATGATTCTGTACTAAGACTCACACAGGCAAGCTCGCACACTCTCTCCTACAGACATGGATTATGTGGCGATAAGGTCTGTACCTCTGATATCATGTTGGATGATGATGATGATGATGGTGATGATGGTGATGATGCTAACTCAGTCCAAAACAGAAGGTAGGTTACAACATATATCTCCACTATTCAAGATAAACTTCTTCAAGGCAGGTAATTTTACCTGCTACTGTATGCAGTAAACAGTACAACCTGTGGCTGCCCTGTTGCCTTGCAGGTAAGCTCGGGAGAGTAAAAGGCTAAGGGAGGGTACCCGGAGTAAAACAACCCCACTGCCTTGTGGGTGAGACTTTTTAGTCAAAGGCTAGCGGAGCCAACCGTAAAAAAAAAACCGACGGAAGGCAAGAGAAATCCACCGTCGTAACTTCTTTGTACAATCATGAATCGCCACAACAATAGAAATCACGACAACAACGTTAAGGGGGATTCCAATGGAAAACCCTCGTTCGGTAGGGGACATCATGTGCTACAGGTGATACACGACCGTCATCAAGCTACTGTAAGCAAAATAAAGATAAAACAAACTCTAAAGATAGGTACTTGGAATGTGAGAACACTCATGCAGAAGGGTAAACTACAAAACATCATACAAGAAATGAAAAGAATAGGTTTACAATTACTGGGACTTTGCGAATTGAGATACACTGGATCAGGGGAGATGTACTCTTATAAACATAAAATAATATATTCTGGAGGTACTGAACACCAAAGAGGAGTAGGTACCATCTTGGATGCAGATAGAGCAAGAACAGTGAAAGGCTTTTACCCAATATCTGACAGAGTCCTTTTAGTGAAATTGAATGGAAAACCAATAGACATAAATCTTACACAAGTTTATGCACCAACAGCAGACAGTCTAGAGGAAACAATTGATACATTTTACGGCGAGTTAAAGGAGGCACTTCATGAATGCAAACCACATGAAAACACCATAGTTCTAGGGGATTTTAACGCAAAAGTAGGAAAGGAAAGAGTTGAAGAAGTAGTTGGTCATTATGGCTTAGGCGAGAGGAATGAAAGAGGTGAGAAACTTATTAACTTGGCAAGAACACACAAATGATGATAGGAAACACCTGGTTTAAGTAACATCCAAGACGTCTGTGGACATGGAAAAGCCCAGGAGACAACGCACATAATCAAATTGATTACATAATGATAAGCAATAGATTTAGAAACAGTCTGGTGTGTGTGAAAACTAGACCAGGGGCAGATTGCAATAGTGATCATGTACCAGTTGTGTGAAAGCTTAGAGTAAAATTAAAAATAACAAAACGAGCCCCAGTTAACATCAAGCTAAATTTAGATTTACTAAAATCAGACAAGAAGATGCAAGACAAATATAAAATTACAATTCAGAACTAGTGCAATGCAATTGAGACGAAACAAAACATTGATGAACAGTGGGAAATGCTAAAAGAATCAATGCAACAAACATCAAAAGAGTTCATACCACCAGTGAGGACAAATTCAAGAAAGAAATCGATGACAGATGACATTTTGCAGCTAATGGATACAAGAAGAAGAAATACAGAAAATAAAGATGAGTATAAGAGATTAAATAAAGAAATTGTAATAAAATGCAATGAAACAAAAGAAGCATGGCTCAAAGAGAGGTGCAAAGAGATTGAAATGCAAAAAAAGGAGTGGCTAAAGCTATATAACAAAATTTGAAGACTTAACAGGAAGAAAATAGGAATCAAAAACTGGATGTTTAAGATCAAAAGAAGGAGAACTGTTGATTGAACAAGAAAACATAAGGGAACGATGGACAGAATACATTAAGGATCTTTATAATGATGAACGAACGGAAGTAAATATTAAGGATAACGGAGAAGGACCAGAAATACTCAGAGAAGAAGTGGAAGACGCCTTGCGCAATATGAAAGCAGACAAAGCTCCTGGACCAGGTAATATAACTAAAGAAGAGATTGAAGCCATGGGTGATTTTGGAATAGTAATAATAACACAAATAGTGAATGATATCTACAACAGGGGATATATACCTGACGACATGCTGAAATCAATATTCATAGCTCTACCAAAGAAATCGGGTGCGATTGAATGCGATGATCATAGCACAATAAACCTTATGAGTCACATGACTAAGATATTACTAAGAATCATTATGCGAAGAGTTCGAAACAAAATCAGTCCAGAAATTAGCGATGAACAGTGTGGTTTTGTTGGAGGTAAAGGAACAAGCAATGCTATTAATATCATAAGATCTTTAGTAGAAAGAGCCATAGAGGTGAGAACAGACCTATACCTATGTTTCATAGATTATACCAAAGCATTTGACAAAGTACAGCATCAAGAAATAATCAAAATTTTAGAATGCATAAACGAAGACAGCAAAGATCTAAGAATAATAAAGAACATGTACTGGCAACAAATAGCGGTCATAAGAACTGGAAACAAATTGGGAATGTTTCAACAAATAAAACAGGGTGTTAGACAAGGTTGTGTGCTGTCGCCATATTTGTTTAATATTCATAGAGATTACTTTAAGATCCATAAGGGGCATGCCTGGAATAACAATTGAAGGGCATAATATAAATAATGTAAGGTATGCTGGTGATACAGTATTAATCGCTAAGAGCGAAAATGAGTTTCAAGAAATGTTGAACAATATAGTGAAAGAAAGCAAAATAAAGGATTAAGCGTTAATAGCAGAAAGGTAGAAGTAATTGTAACAACAAAGAAAAAGACATCACCTCAGTGCAAAATAAAGACAAGTGGAATAATATTAAAACAGGTAAACAAATTAAAAAGGGAAAAGCAGCAAGGCCTGACAATATACAGATAGAGATGATACAGGCTCTAGAAGAGTTTGGCGTCGAAGTGATTACAGACATATGCAATGATATATACCATACAAGACGATCTAAAAACATCAACTTTCATTGCATTGCCTAAAAAGAACGGTGCAGTTGAATGCAGTGACTTCAGAACAATAAGCCTAATGAGCCATGTAACAAAAATTTTACTAAACGTTATACCGGGAAGGATTCAGAATAAAATCAATACAGAATTAGATGAGCAACAGTTTGGATTCAGGAAAAACAGTGGGACAAAAGAAGCCATATTCAGCATGAGAACATTAATTGAAAAGTACATAGAAGTAAACAAACCAATATATGCCTGCATTATAGACTACACCAAAGCTTTCGATAGAATACACCATAATCAACTTATAGACTACCTAAAGGATATAAATCTAGACGACGCAGACATACGACTGATATGTAATTTGTACTGGGAGCAAACAGCAATAATAAAATATAACAAGGAGAACTCGACACCCATGGACATAAAAAGAGGAGTAAGACAAGGATGCATCCTATCACCAAGCTTGTTCAATCTATACACTGAACAAATCTTTAAAAACATCTCAGAGATACCAGGCCTAAACATTAATGGAATGATAATCAATAACCTAAGAAATGCTGATGATACTGTTCTACTAGCAGAAAATCCTAAAGACCTACAACAATTACTTACTTAATGTGATAAACACAAGAAGCAAAAAATATGGACTAGAAATGAATATCAAAAAGACTAAAACTATGATCATAAACAAAGAAAATTCTCAAGACCTACAATTAAATATCACAGTTGAGGGAATACATCTGGAGACAGTCCAGAGTTACAACTACCTGGGACATACTATAACCAATGATGGAAAATGCAAAACTGAAATAAACAAAAAGAATAGGTATGGCAAAAAGTAATTTTAATGCCATGAAATATATACTAACAACAAAACAAATATCTGCAGGGCTGAAACTAAGAATGGCAAAATGTTACATCTTCTCAATATTCCTGTATGGTGCAGAAACATGGACATTAGACAAGAACAGAAAATTGAAGCCTTTGAAATGTGGAGTTATAGAAGAATAGGTAGAATTGGATGGAAACAAAAGATAACAAACGATGAAGTTTTAAAACAACTGAAAATAAAAAGATAACTACTAAATACAATTAAGACAAGACAAATGAAATTTTTGGGGCATGTTAAAAGACACAACAGCCTACTAAAAGTAATATTGGAAGGAAAAATACAAGGTAAAAGAGGCAGAGGCAGACCCAGACTAAATGGACGAGTAACATCAAAAGATGGACAAGTCAATCTATGACAGCCTGCACCATCAAAGCAAGAAACAGAGTAGAATGGCGATCCATGGTAGCCATCCTACGTTGCGGAGAAGGCACACGATTATAATGAAATGAATTTAAATATTTGGGAACTTTATTAACCTCAGACGGAAGATGTACAAAAAAGATGAGGTGCAGAATGGCTCAGGCAAAAGCAGCTTTCCAGAAAATGAGGAAGATACTATGCAATCCATTTTGACAATAGAAACAAGAAAAAGAGTTTTTAAAATGTTATGTAAAGCAAGTCATAACATATGGATGTGAATCATGGACAATAGGACAACAGACAAGAAAATCACTGGAGTCTGTAGAAATGTGGTTTTACAGAAGAATGTTGAGAATACCATGGGCAGCTAAAAAAGAGTAATGAAAATTTTCTGAGAGAGGTCAAAGCAAAAAGAAAGCTAATTTCCAATATTAGGAAGAAACAATCATAATGTTGTGGTCCATGTAATGAGAAGAGAACAACTGGAATATATTGTAACACTGGGAAAATTGAGGGACGAAGATATTGGAGGGAAGCAAAGAGAAACAAATACCAGACAGATTAATAAGAGAATGGCTTGGCAGAAGGTCAACAACAGAAATGATAAAGAACTGTCGAGATCGAAAGTTGTGGAGAGACATGATCACCTACGCTAGTAGGCTAGGCATCATACTTGATGATAATGATGAATCAAAATAATATCTCTTGTGTCAAAAACAACAAATAAAACAGAAAAAAAATACTTTCCATGCCTGCATTTCACTGCTAGGTTTTATTTTGATCTTAAACCCATAGTTGAGCCCTCTCTATCAATTCTCCTTTTCAGAGATTTATTTCTTGTCTCCCTTAATTGATAGGTTTCTCTTTTTTCCAACATTTCTTTGCTTTTTAATGTGGAAGTGAAGAATAGTTTTATGTCAGTTGCTCTTCGGTTTGACACATTTAACGAATTGAATTGGTTATTTTGTTCAATTGAATAATTCTTGATAATTGAATCTAGTGACGTCACAACAATATGTGTTGTTTAAGTATCACAAATATAACTTATCTACTCCAATCCGTGACTACTGGTGGATTACCGCTCTGACTTTTAAAACAACATTATCAGAATATTTGATTGCAGTGGCAATATTGCAGTGGCAATATTGCAGTGACCAGATATGGCACAAATCTGATGAGAGCAAAGGGAAGGCCCTGCTTGCCCGCTACATTGAGCAGACGGACCAAAGAAATGAGGCTGTAAGAATGAGGATACGAGGATCATTGCCAAATTTGTGTAAGGATGTAGGGCTGGAAGAAGATCTCACAATCACAACCGATACCATTCGCATGACACTTAAAAGGTCACACAACACTGCTCCTGGTCCAGATGGTGTTCGGTATGATAACATAGGCGATTTAGCTGATGACGACTTGACAAAACTGACCAATGAGTTTAATGCCAGTATTCGGAGCGGCCAGATTAAGGAGAAGTGGCTACACAGCTACTTACTACCGCTACCGAAGCCAAACAAGGACCATTCTCAGATCAGTGCCTACAGAATCATCACAATGCTGAACACTGCGGGCAATAGCTGGAGAAAATAGTTGCCCGTGTCCTCACCTGTCACCTTGAACAGAAACGCGCATTCCCACCAACACTCGGAGGTTATAGATATAACAAAGAGGCATGGCTCAATGCGGCAGTCTTTGTCTATGACGTTTTCGAAGGCTTCCACAGACGAGAGGAGACATGTGCTGCTGCTATAGATCTGGAGGATGCATACAAAAGGGTACCATTTGAATATCTCATGCATATGCTTCTCAAACTGGCGGTGAACCCCTTCCTCAATAGATGGATCGCCGCGGCACTGTTTCAGAGGAAAGTGATACTCATATGTGGAAGTTGGTCTTCCTAGCCAACATCCATTTGTCCTGGGCTGACACAAGGCTCACCATTGTCACCAGTTCTATTTAACGTGTACACAATAACGATCACGGCCCAACAGCTGGATGGGAGGGGAAGAACTATGACTTTTGCTGATGATATTCTGGTATATCGACAGGGAAGAGACAGACGGGGAATCGCCTCCACAATGCAAGACGAACTCGATCGCATTTCTTCCTGGGGTGGGGTTTCAGGTCCCTTAGTTAATCCTAATAAAGCATCAGTTTCATGGTTCTCCCTTAACAATCATATCGTTAATACGACCACACCGGTAGTACGAATGGGAGCTGATGAGGTGACCAGGGACACGTTGATGACATACCTCGGAGTTAAGTTTGATGGCAGCCTGTGTTTTCGGGACCACGTCGACCATGTGATAACAAAATCCCGCAAAGGATTAGCCACCTTGAAGGTCATGGTAGCTGCCAACATCGAGCAGAGGCTACTTACTCTTCTGTTCCAGGGATTAGTCCTCACACCAATCGAGTATGCCCTGGCCATTCTTACTGTCAGTACGACTCAAATTGATAGGCTGGAGGAAATACAAAATGAAGCCATGCGCATTATCTTGGGATGTACACGGGACACTCCCTGTGTTGCAATGAGGTATCTTCTTGACTTTACAACCATGGATGACAGAATCAGGATCTGGAGAGCACGAGCATACCTGAAGATTAGTACAGCTACAGAGCATCCATTGCACCACGTACTCAACACAAAGAAAGGTACTAGGCTAAAAAGAGGCAAATCATGGGTGGGCCAACGAGACGATGTCATCAAACAGGTCTGTGGGCTTACCAATATCAGCGTTGGTGAGGAGTGGCTACCGGTGCCTACGTTATTCAAGGGGACTTTTTCATGTATTGTCACACTCGACAGGAAAAGTAGGGAACAGAACCCGGTCCCTGGTTAATGCTGAGGTCAACGGTCTCATCTGCGATAACACCGATGAGAAAGATGGAGTCATCTATACTGACAGATCTGTAAGACGACACGAAAGAAATGCATGGGCATTTACAGCACGCTCGGCAGGCAGAATAGCCAAGGAAGACAGTGGTGCACACGCCATGACCACGAGTAGCATGACAATGGAGGTGATGGCAGTGACCAAGGCATTCAAATGGTTAGAGTCACAAGACTACATCCACGCATGTATACTGAGTGATTCGATGAGCATGATACAAAAAGTGGAGGCGGGCTTTGTGCGCATGCAATGGGTAGAGTCGTTGCAGAAATCCAAAATACGTAAGGTCACCTTTGTCTATGTCCCTGGACATGCGGGAGTACGGGGAAATGAAAGAGCGAGCAGGTTGGCTAGCTGCGCTATCGTTGAGGACGGGCAACCAATGGATCAGACGGACATCATCAATGCCCTCCGAGATGTGGGAAGAGCACAGGACTTCGACAAACACAGATCCACGTCACTTCTTCGGATGATGGACGGCATACGTTTTTCGACATCGCTATAACTGTCTTTTGCGTGCATCTGTATCTTTGCACATATTTCTATCTGTTTATCATTGTCAATATATGCGAATCTTTTCCTGCCTATTTACGAATTTAAAAACGTACCTACCTGCCTGGCTGCATGCCTGCTTACTTAACTGTAATAAGGTCATTCTATATACCTTTATTTACATACCCATCTCAGTTTGGCTGATATTCTATCGGAATGGTTATACATGTTGTCTAACAGTTCTATTTCCATCTTTGTGTGCTGCCTGTATGGTGAAGCACAACTGAGTGTATGGCTGCCTGTATGGTGAAGCACAACTGAGTGTATGGCTGACTGTATGGTGAAGCACAACTGAGTGTATAGCTGCCTGTATGGTGAAGCACAACTGAGTGTATGGCTGACTGTATGGTGAAGCACAACTGAGTGTATGGCTGACTGTATGGTGAAGCACAACTGAGTGTATAGCTGACTGTATGGTGAAGCACAACTGAGTGTATGGCTGACTGTATGGTGAAGCACAACTGAGTGTATGGCTGACTGTATGGTGAAGCACAACTGAGTGTATGGCTGACTGTATGGTGAAGCACAACTGAGTGTATGGCTGACTGTATGGTGAAGCACAACTGAGTGTATGGCTGACTGTATGGTGAAGCACAACTGAGTGTATGGCTGACTGTATGGTGAAGCACAACTGAGTGTATGGCTGACTGTATGGTGAAGCACAACTGAGTGTATAGCTGCCTGTATGGTGAAGCACAACTGAGTGTATGGCTGACTGTATGGTGAAGCACAACTGAGTGTATGGCTGACTGTATGGTGAAGCACAACTGAGTGTATGGCTGACTGTATGGTGAAGCACAACTGAGTGTATGGCTGACTGTATGGTGAAGCACAACTGAGTGTATGGCTGACTGTATGGTGAAGCACAACTGAGTGTATAGCTGCCTGTATGGTGAAGCACAACTGAGTGTATGGCTGACTGTATGGTGAAGCACAACTGAGTGTATGGCTGACTGTATGGCTAACACCTAGTTTACGCCAGCTTGTAGGGCGGGGTACATCTGAGTATATGGCTGCCTGTATGGCGGAGGACACCTAAGTATAAATCTACCTGTATTGCGGGGGACATCTGAGTACACGGTTACTTGTTTGAAGAAAAAGATTCCCTCCAGACTTCTCTAGATATGTAAAAAAAAATTAATCAATGTCACCGACCAATGAAAAATAACAAGTTGCTACTAGACAGCCAGACTATGGAAACTATCTGGGCTTCGTAAAATAGTTGGTTAAGTGTCTCCGACCTGCCGTCGCAATACCAGTGTCGGCGTTCTATCAACTGCCTGGGAACCCACAGTTTTACCTCTTCGTCAGTTCTCTCAGATAATACTTTGCGTCAAAACAGGCTGGTTAACAGAATCTAGGATCGCCATGTTCCCTGTTGTGGTAGCTCTTACTGATATAGAAGACCTGGTAATGCAGTACCTCGAGGCTGGATTAGTAGTTTCCCAACATAGTCTTAAACTAGACTAACTCTGTGCAAAAGTGCACCCTGCGCTCGTGGCATTAAGTCAACAACAACGTGAAAACGTTCCTTTAGTTTAGGTATTGGAAGCATTCTAGGAGGTCCGCTCTGTACATTTTATACCACTGTCTCGAAGTATCAGCGGCATTAAATAATAAATATATCAGTTTATTTATTAGCTTCGCTACAACGGTGACTGAGGCCTGCCCTGTGGACTTAGCTCTGCAGCCAACCAGTCTTTAGGACACCAATGTAAGGAGTTGTTATATTTATTAGCTTCGCTACAACGGTGACTGAGGCCTGCCCTGTGGACTTAGCTCTGCAGCCAACCAGTCTTTAGGACACCAATGTAAGGAGTTGTTATTGCACAAAGAGACAGGTCCTCACCATCCCTCCCCTACACTCTCCCCTACCTTACCCCTAAACATCCATTCCCATACCCTACCTTACCCCCTAACCTTCCCTCCCCCACCCTACCTTCCCCAGTAACCCTCCCTTCCCCCTACTCTACCCATTACCCTCCTTCCCGCCTACTATACCTTACCCCTTAACCCACCCTACCACTTACACTACCTTACCAACCAACCCAGTTTACCCCTTCTCTACCATCCTTTAACCCTTAAAATTCCCTCCCCTTACCCTACCTTACCCCCTAAACCTCCCTCCTCTACCCTACCCACAAACATTCACTCCCCCTACCTTACCAACAAAACCTCCCTCCTTACCCATTAACTCTCCCGCCCCCTACCCTATCTTACATTCCTAAACCTAAATTCCTTAGCGTAACCCTCCCCTCCCAATAGTCTACCCTACCTTACCCCCTAACACTTCCTCCCTACCCTACCTTACCCCCAAACCCTCCATTCTACTCTACCATACCTTACCCCCTAACCTCCCCCCCTTACTCTACCCTACCTTAACCCCTAACGCTCCCTCCGCCCTGCTCTACCTAAGCCACTAACCCTCCCTCTACCCTACCTTACCCCAACCTTCTCTCCCCCTTCTCTACCCTACCTTACCGCCTAAACTTCCCTCCCACTACCCTACCTTACCCCTAACCCTCATTCCCCCTACTCTACCTTACCACCTAGCCCTCCATTACCCCGATACACCTTACCCCATAACCCTCCCTCCTTCTACTCAACCCTACCTTAACACCTAATTGTCCCTCTCCCTACTTTACCCTACCTTATCCCCTAACCCACCCTCTCTCCTACTATACCCTACCTTACCCCCTAAACGTCCCTCCCCCTATCATACCCTACCCCCTAACCCTGCGTTCCCACAACACTATCTTACTCCCTAACATTTCTTCCCCCCTACTCTACTTTACACGCAAATCCTCCCTCCCCCTACACTTCCTTACCCCGTAATCCTACCTTCCCATTACCCTACCTTACCAACCAACCTACCCTCCCTCCCCTTCCTAGCTTACCCTAACCTTTCATCATCTTACCTTGCCTTACCAACCAACCCTCCCTCCCCCTACCCTACTCTACCTTACCCCCAAACCCTATTTCCCCCCAACCCTACCTTACCCCCTAACCCTTCCTCCACCTACCCTACCTTACCACACAACCCTCCCACCCCCCTACTCTACACTACCTTACCACACAACCCTCCCACCCCCTACTCTACCCTACCTTACCCCTTAACCGTCCTTCCCACTAATCTACCTTACCCCCTAACCCTCCTTTCCCCCTACTCTACCTTACCCCCTAACTCACCCTCCCCCTACTCTACCCTACCGTACCACCTAACTCACCATTCCCACTATACTACCTTACACCCTAACCCTCCCTCTCCCTTACTCTTCACAACCTTACCTCCCAACCCTCCCTTCCACCTAATCTACCCTTCCTTACCTTCTATCCCACCCCCTTTACTACTACTCCACCTGATCCTCCATTCCTCCTGCTCTACCCTACCTTACCCCCAACCCTACCTCACCCTTAACCCCTGCTCCTCCTACTCTACCCTCCCTCTCACATAATCCACCCTTTCTCCTACTCTACCCATCCTTACCCCTAATCCTCCCTACTACCTAACTCTCCCTCTTCCCTAATCCCCTCCTTCCTTCTACTTTACCCAACCTTGCCTTCTATACCTTCCGCCCCCTAATCTTTCCTTCTACCTTATCCATCTCCCCTCCCCTACTCTACCCTCCCACACCTTTCAATATTTCCAGTCACGTCAGTTTATCATCTCAGTCTTGTTTGTCCTGTCAAGTCCTGCCTCTTTGTCCTGTAACAGCTCCTTACATTGGTGGCCTAGAGAACACTCCTACTAAAACTAAACAATCTATTTTACGCTGTTGTTGTTGTTGATGTTGTTGTTGTTGTTGTTGTGTTGTTGTTGTTGTTGTTGTTGTTGTTGACTTAATGCAAGAGAGCAATTTGCACTTTTGCTCATTGATGTGGCTGGTCATAATAGCTTTCTTGACATTCTCTCAAGTTTACTAGATAAGTATAGGGGGAGCAGAAGCGCTTGCGACTTGCGGTCGCAATAGCAGGTTCGGCGCACCATCAGCTGACCAAGACCTAGCAGTTCTACCTCCTCGTGGTCTCCCCTGGAAACAGTTTGCGTCAAACCAGACTGGCTAACAGAAGATAGGATAGCCGTGTTCCCTGTAGTGGTGGCTGTTACTGATATAGAGGACCCAGTATTGCAGTACCTCTGGGCTGGACTAGTAGTTTCCCAGAATAGCCTGGGACAAACGAACGCCAACCTCTCCAGTAAGAGCCGGGAATGTCAAAAAAGCCATTACGACCCGCCACATCTTATGAGTCAAAGGTCAACTTGCTGGCATCAACTCGTGACAATCAGTCAACAACAACAACTGGACAATTTTGGGTTCAACTAGTTCCCGGCTATGTTGTAAAACTACTAATCCAGCCTAGAGGTACTGCAATATTTGGTCTTCTATATCAGTAAGAGCCACCACAACAGGGTACTTGGCTATCCTGACTTCTGTTAACCCCCTTGTTTTAATGCAAGGTATTATCACAGAAAACCGACGAAGAGATAGAACTGCTAGGTACCTGACAGTTGGTTGTACGCCGACCATGTTATTTCGGATCTGTAGTAACTAACAATGGAGACTGCCAGAAACAGATCAAATGAAGACTAGCAATAGCAACATAAACATTAAATGGCATGAAGAACATGTGGCAAACACCTGGAATGCAGTAAAATTAAAATTACTAAGGATATGTAACTTCCCTATAGCGATATGTGGATGTGAATCACGGACAATCTCGCACAGAAAAAAGGAAAATCCATTCATTCGAAACAAAATGCAACAGAATATTTTCAAGATACCTTCGATAATGAAAAAAAACACGGAAAACATATTAAAAGAACTGCCTTTCGTTTGTTCACTGGCGTATTCTCCATGGAACCGCAGCTACCGCCGTAGTCTGAACATATTAGTGAAATACAAAAAGAAATGATAAATTATTATATTTTTTGAATTATTATATTACACATTTTCGAATTTTCTATTACATTTTTCGTAGGCCAATATGATTTTTTTGCTTTGATTTGCATTTATTGCATATATTATCTAATGAAGTCTGGAGTGACTGAATTTTGCATGAATATCACCTTTGTCTTATTTTCTGACATGTAGACGAGTACTCAGTTAACCCTCGCCATACAGGTAGCCATGTTACTCATGTCAATTTTGTCTATCTTGTCATTACGGAGGTCAACGATCTCATCTTGGGTAGCACCGATGAGAAAGATACAGTCATCTAAACAGACGGATCTGTAATACGACACTAAAAAAGTGCGTGGGCATTTACAGCACGCTCGGCAGGCAGAATAGTCAAGGAAGACATTGGTGGTTACGTTATGACCTCGAGTTGCATGACTACGGAGGTGATGGCAGTGACCAGGGCATTCAACTGGTTAGAGTTACAAGACTACACCCACGCCTGTATATTGAGTGATCCGATGAGCATGATACGAAAAGTGGAGGCGGGATATGTACCTAGACAATGGGTAGAGTCATTGCAGAAGTCAAAAATACGTAACGTCACACTTGTCTACGTCGCTGGACATGCGGGAATACAGGGAAATGAAAGGGTGGACAGATTTGCTAGCTGCGCTATTGTTGAGGACGGTCAACCAATGGATCGGGCGGACACTATCAATGCGCTCCGGGAAGTTGGAAGGACACAGGACTTCGATAACCATGAGTCCACGTCACTCCTCCGGGTGAAAGAGATGGGAGTTAAGATGGGCACAGCCAGAAACAAGAAACTTAG
The DNA here is from genome assembly GCA_032433765.1 of Megaustenia siamemsis. Taxonomy (NCBI): domain Eukaryota; kingdom Metazoa; phylum Mollusca; class Gastropoda; order Stylommatophora; family Ariophantidae; genus Megaustenia; species Megaustenia siamemsis. The sequence goes on along the minus strand of JAVIAB010000059.1, from coordinate 16,722,828 downwards.
TGGCCGTGTAAGAAGACTTATCAACCAGCACAGCAGAACTGGAGTCGTCATTCTCTGAACACTTCGAGACATGCTGAGGAGGGGATCTGAGCACCTGTGGATATGTTAGGGGTACAATGATGATGACCCGTTAATAACTCAATAACTCATGTGTCCCCCACCATACAAGCAGATATATACACAGATGTTCCCCGCCAAACAGGCAGTTAAATACTAAGGTGTTCCCCGCCACACACGCAGATATATACCCAGGTGTCCCCCACCAAACAGGTAATCAAATACTCAGGTGTTCCCCGCCACGCACGCAGATATATACTCAGGCGTCCCCTGCCATACAGACAGCCTTAGACTGAGGCGTCTCCCATCATATAGGCAGGCATATACTCAGGTGTCCCCCCTCCATGTATGCAGGTATTCCTTTTTTTCAGAGATACTCTCATTTTATTTATGATCTAAAGTTTTACCGTTTCTTTCCGTAGATTATTTTCCTATTTATTTTCCTTGGACATTGACCATTTTCGGCCTAAATTCTTTTTTTTTTTTTTTTTTTTTTGTTCTTTATCGAGCGCAGAATGTACACGATACCTCCGTTTTACGCCGTTATCCATGAGGGCTAGACGTCGAATTTCAATCACCAGAGTTCAGGGGATGGTAATGCTAAGAAGAAACCAGATTGGATATTTTTAAGACTTTAAATAAATTTTCCTACTAACAGTGGTGGGAATATAACCAGAGACCTTATGCTAAGGCCGCCATTTTGCCTCGAGACCACCCAGCGGTGAAAATATGGCTCCGAACTCGGCTATAAATATCATTCTACAGAGGAAACTAAAATACTATGGCCGCGTCAAAAGACACAGCAGATTGGGAAGAATAACAATGCAAGGCACGGTTCCTGGGAGAGGCATCAGGGGCATACCAATAAAAAGACATAAAGAGACGTTGAACATGACAACAAAAGAAGTGTATCACAAAAAGACATGGCTCAATGCGGCAGTCTTTGCCTATGACGTCTTCGAAGGCTTCCACAGACGAGAGGAGACATGTGCTGCTGCTATAGATCTGGAGGATGCATACAACAGGGTACCATTTGAATATCTCATGCATATGCTCCTAAAACTGGCGATGCACCCCTTCCTGATTAGATGGATCGACGCGGCACTGTTTCAGAGGAAGGTGATACTCAGATGTGGAAGTTGGTCTTCCGAGACAACATACATTTGTCTAGGACTGCCACAAGGCTCACCATTGTCACCAGTTCTATTTAACGTGTACACAATAACGATCACGGAACAACAGCTGGATGGGAGGGGAAGAACTATGGCTTTTGCTGATGATATTCTGGTATATCGACAGGGAAGAAACAGACGGGTAATCGCATCCACAAATCAAGACTAACTCGATCGCATTTCTTCCTGGTGAGGGGTTTCAGGTGCCTTGGATAATCCTAATTAAGCATCAGTTTCATGGTTTTCCACTAACAATCATATCGTTCATACGACTACACTGTCGCACACGGTAGTGCGAATGGGAGCTGATGAGGTGACCACGGGCAAGTTGATGACATACATTGGAGTTAAGTTTGATCGCAGCCTGTGATTTCGGGAGCACGTCGACCATGTGATAACAAAATCCCGCAAAGGATTAGCCGCCTTGAAGGTCATGGCAGATGCCAACATCGAGCAGAGACTACTTACTCTTCTGTTCCAGGGATTAGTCCTCGCACCAATCGAGTATGCCCTGGCAATTCTTACTGTCAGTACGACTCAAATTGATAGACTGGAGGAAATACAAAATGAAGTCATACGCATTATCCTGGGATGTACGAGGGACACTCCCTGTGTAGCAATGAGGTATCTTCTTGACTATCCAACCATGGATGACAGAATCAAGATCTGGAGAGCACGAGCATACCTGAAGATTAGTACAGCTACAGAGCATCCATTGCACCACGTGCTCAACACAGAGAAAGGTGCCAGGCTAAAAAGAGGCAAATCATGGGTTGGCCTAGCAGAAGATGTCATCAAACAGGTCTATGGGCTTACCAATATCAGCGTTGGTGAGGAGTAGATACCGGTGCCTACGTCATTCAATGGGACTTATTCGTGTATTGTCACACTCGACAGGAAAAGTAGGGAACAGAACCCGGTCGTGGTTCATGCTGAGGTCAACGGTCTCATCTGCGATAACACCGATGAGAAAGATGCAGTCATCTATACAGACGGATCTGTAAGATGACACATCAAATAAGTGCATGGGCATTTACAGCACGCTCGGCAGGCAGAATAGCCAAGGAAGTCACTGGTGCATACGTCATGACCACGAGTAGCATGACAATGGAGGCGATGGCAGTGACCAAGGCATTCAAATGGTTAGTCACAAGACTACACCCACGCATGTATACTGAGTGATTCGATGAGCATGATAAAAAAAGTGGAGGCGGGCTCTGTACGCAAGCAATGGGTATAGTAGTTGCAGAAATCCAAAATAGTTAAGGCCACCTTTGACTATGTCCCTGGACATGCGGGAGTAAGGGAAAATGAAAGAGGGGACAGGTTGGCTAGCTGCGCTGTCGTTGAGGACGGGCAACCGATGGATCGGGCGGACACCATCAATGCCCTCCGAGATGTGGGAAGAGCATAGGACTTCGACAAACACAGATCCACGTCACTTCTTAGGATTATGGAAATGGGTTTTAAGATGGGCACCGCTAGAAATGAGAAACTTAGTGGCCGTGTAAGAATACTTATCAAGCAACATAGAACTGGAGTCGTCAGTAGCTGGACACTGCGGGATTTGATGAGGAGGGGATCTGAGCCCCTATGGATATGTTCGGAGTACAATGATGATGACTCGCAAATAACTCAATTGTTCTTCCCAACCCGCTGTGTCTGTTGACGTGGCCATAGCATTTTCGTTTCCTCTATAGAATGGTGTTTATAGCCGAGTTCGGAGCCATAAACTCAGATGTCCCCCGCTGGGTGGTCTAGAGGCATGATATAGACCTCAGGACAAGAAGGTCACTGGTTCGATTCCCACCACAGTCAATAGTAAAATGTATTTAAATTCAAAGAAAAATCGAAAATAATGTCTTCGTGGCTTTACAGCTTTGTTTTCTCCCCTCTCTCTGGAGATTGAAATCCGATGTCTAGCCCTCTTGCTTAACAGCGTAAAACTGAGGTCCCGCGTGCCTGACGCGTACGTTAAAAAAACCAACATTAGGCCGAAAATGTTTACTGCAGAAGAAAAGAAATAGGGAAATAATTTACCGAAAGAAACAGTAATATATTCGATGATTAAAAAATGAAAGTACTTCTGAAAAAAAGAATATCTGCCTGCATTGTGGGGGACAACTGATTATTTTCTGCTTGTATGGCGAGGGACACCTGAGAATATGTCTACCTGTATGGTGAAGCACAACTGAGAGTATGGTTGACTGTATGACAGGGAACACCTGAGTTTACGCCAGCTTGTGGGGCGGAGGACATCTGAGTGTATGGCTGCCTGTATGACGGGGGACACCTGAGTATATGTCTACCTGTATTGCGGGGGACACATGAGTACACAGCTACCTGTATTGCGGGGGACATCTGAGTACACGGTTACTTGTTTGAAAAAAAAAGATTCCCTCCAGACTTCTCTACATATGTAAAAAAAAAAATTAATCAATGTTACCGACCAATGAAAAATAACAAGTTGCTACTAGACAGCCAGACTATGGAAACTAACTGGGCTTCGTAAAATAGTTGGTTAAGTGCCTCCGACCTACCGTCGAAATACCAGTGTCGGCGTTCTATCAAGTGCCTGGGAACCCACAGTTCAACCTCTTCGTCAGTTCTCTCAGTTAATACTTTGCGTCAAAACAGGCTGGTTAACAGAATCTAGGATCGCCATGTTCCCTGTTGTGGTAGCTCTTACTGATATAGAAGACCTAGCAGTGCAGTACCTCTAGGCTGGATTAGTAGTTTCCCAACATAGTCTTAAACTAGACTAACTCTGTGCAAAAGTACACCCTGCCATCGTGGCATTAAGTCAACAACAACATGAAAACGTTCCTTTAGTTTTGGTATTGGAAGCATTCTAGGAGGTCCGCGCTGTACATTTTATACCACTGTCTCGAAGTATCAGCGGCATTAAATAATAAATATATTAGTTTATTTATTAGCTTCGTTACAACAGTGACTGAGGCCTGCCCTGTGGACTTAGCTCTGCAGCCAACCAGTCTTTAGGACACCAATGTAAGGAGTTGTTATATTTATTAGCTTCGCTACGGCGGTGACTGAGGCCTGCCCTGTGGACTTAGCTCTGCAGCCAACCAGTCTTTAGGACACCAATGTAAGGAGTTGTTATATTTATTAGCTTCGTTACAACGGTGACTGAGGCCTGCCCTGTGGACTTAGCTCTGCAGCCAACCAGTCTTTAGGACACCAATGTAAGGAGTTGTTATATTTATTAGCTTCGTTACAACGGTGACTGAGGCCTGCCCTGTGGACTTAGCTCTGCAGCCAACCAGTCTTTAGGACACCAATGTAAGGAGTTGTTATATTTATTAGCTTCGCTACGGCGGTGACTGAGGCCTGCCCTGTGGACTTAGCTCTGCAGCCAACCAGTCTTTAGGACACCAATGTAAGGAGCTGTTATTGCACAAAGAGGCAGGTCCTCACCATCCCTCCCCTACACTCTAACCTACCTTACCCCTAACCCTCCATCCCTATACCCTACCTTCCCCCGTAACCCTCCCTTCCCCCTACTCTACTCATAACCCTCCTACACGCCTACTATACCTTACCCCTTAACCCATCCTACCACTTACGCTACCTTACCAACCAACCGAGTTTACCCCTTCTCTACCCTCCTTTAACCCTTAAAATTCCCTCACCCTACACTACCTTACCCGCTAAACCTCCCTACTCTACCCTACCCCTAACATTCACTCCACCTACGTTTCGAACAAAGCCTCCCTCCCACTACCCTACCTTTCTCTCTACCCTTCCTTACCCACGAATCGTCCTCCCCTACAGCATCTTACTCCCTAAACGTTCCTTACCATAACCCTCCCTTCCCAACAATCTATCCTACCTTACCCACTAACCATCCCTCCCTCCCCCTCCCCTAGCTTAAACTTCCCTCCCACTAATCAACCCTAACCCTCTTTCCCCTTACTCTACCTTACCCCGTAACCCTCCCTCCCTCCTCTCCACTCTACCTTACCACCTAATCCTCCATTGCCCCGATACACCTTACCCCGTAACCCTCCCTCCCCCTACTCTACCTTACTTTACCCCCTAACCCTACCTCATATCTGCTATACCTTATCCCCTTAACCTCCATCATCCTACTCTATCCTACCTTACCCCCAAACCCTCCCTCCACCTAATATACCCTACCTTACCCCTAACCGTCCCTCCCCCTATCGTACCCTGCCCCCTAACCCTCCGTTCCCACAACACTATCTTACTCTCTAACATTTCTTCCCCCCTACTCTTCCTTACGCCGTAATCCTCCCGCCCCATTACCCTAACTTACCTCCCCTTCCTAGCTTACCCTAATCTTACCTCCCCTTACCATGCTTTACCAACCAACCCTCCCTCCCACTACTCTATTCTACCTTATCCCCAAACCCTTTCTCCCTCCAACCCTACCTTACCCCTTAACCCTTACTCCACCTACCCTACCTTACCCCGTAACCCTCCTTTCCCCCTACTCTACCTTACCCGCTAATCCTCCGTTAGTCCTACTCTACCTTATTCCCTAACCCTCCTTCGTCCCTACTCTACCTTACCCCCTAATTCACCCTCCCCGACTCTACCCTACCGTACCACCTAACCAAACATTCCCCCTATACTAACTTACACCCTAACCCTTCCTCCCCCTTAATCTAAACACCCTTACCTCCCAACCCTCCCTTCCACCTAATCCACCCTTCCTTACCTTCTATCCCACCCCCTTTACTACTACTCCACCTGATCCTCCATTTCTCCTGCTCTACCCTACCTTACCCCCAACCCTACCTCTCCCATAACCCCTGCTCCTCCTACTCTACCCTACCTTACCCCCAACCCTCCCTCTCACATAATCCACACTTTCTCCTACTCTACCCATCCTTACCCCTAATACTCCCTACTACCTAACTCTCCCTCTTCCCTAATCCCCTCCTTCCTTCTACTTTACCCAACCTTGCCTGCTATACCTCCCGCCGCCTAATCTTTCCTTCTACCTTATCCATCTCCCCTCCCCTACTCTACCCTCCCACACCTTTCAATATTTCCAGTCACTGTAGTTTTTTTTCCCCGTCTTGTTTGTCCTGTCAAGCAAGTCCTGCCTCTTTGTCCTGTAACAGCTCCTTACATTGGTGGCCTAGAGAACACTCCTACTCAAACTAAACAATCTATTTTACGCTGTTGTTGTTGTTGTTGTTGTTGTTGTTGTTGTTGTTGTTGTTGTTGTGTGTTGTTGTTGTTGTTGTTGTTGTTGTTGACTTAATGCAAGAGAGCAATTTGCACTTTTGCCATTGATGTGGCTGGTCATAATAGCTTCCTTGACATTCTCTCAAGTTTACTAGATAAGTATATGGGGAGCAGAAGCGCCTGCGACTTGCGGTCGCAATAGCAGGTTCGGCGCACCATCAGCTGACCAAGACCTAGCAGTTCTACCTCCTCGTGGTCTCCCCTGGAAACAGTCTGCGTCAAACCAGACTGGCTAACAGAAGCTAGAATCGCCGTGTTCCCTGTAGTGGTGGCTGTTACCGATATAGAGGACCCAGTATTGAAGTACCTCTGGGCTGGATCATGATTCATCCTTTCATTTCATCCTTTCATTTCACCCTTTCATTTTGCAAGATTGTCCGTGATTCACAACCATATTTTTCTATAAGTAAAATACATGCCCCCAGTAATGTTAATTTTACTTTTTGCTGGTATTGTGTCACATGTTACTTGTGTCGTTTAATAATAATAATATATATATATATATATATATATATATATATATATATATATATATATATATATATTGTTCTTGCTAGACCTATTTTGAACACTGGTAATCGAAAATAGTAATAAATATGATTTTCATGATGTACCCTACAACTGATGGACAATATTTTGTGTGGTAGTAAGGGGGGCATTTAGTTAAAATGGTGTATGTCATATCAAGAAATTGGTAGAATCACTGAGTGAATATTATAATTACTTAACGTTAATTGTCAGATTTACCTGATGCGTTTCTGGATATCCTGAGTATTGCAAACGGCAACTTTGACAATTCAATGCAGTTCAAAGCAGATAATGGCAGACACGACTTTGTTCAATTTCGATTTATACCTGTGATAGTGTCGGTGCTACAGAACGTAAGTTGATGGATACCATTAAATCAGTTCGCGACATGTCCATCATCATCATCATGTGCCAAACCGGTTGCTGTAGGCGATCATGTTCTTCCACAATCGTCTATCTAAAGTGCATCATATCAGTTCTGTTGTTGACTGTTTTCCAATCAATCACACCAACCTATCCAGTATTTTCTCTTTTTGTCGTCCGCGATCTCTCTTTAATTTTATTTTGCCAGTTGTAACCAAGTATTCCAACTTTCCTCTTGTTTTGATGTACCCAAAAATTGTTGATTGTTTCTTTCTGATGCTTTTTTTAGGAGTTCCCTTTTTGTGTTGGCCTCTTTGATAATTTCTTCATTGGTATTTTTAGCTGTCCAGGGAACTTTCAACATTCTTCTGAGAAATCCCATCTCTGTGCCCTCTAATCGTCTGTTCATTTATTTGTCTACTGGCCAAGATTCGCTTCAATAATTCACAATTGGTTCTATATACCACCGATGAACTCTCTTTCTAACTTCTATTGACATATATTTGTTGCATATGATATTTTTCTTTTTTTTTGAAATGCTATTTTGGCCTGAGCTATTCTGCTTTTTTATTTCCGTGGTGCATCTTCCATCTGATGTTATTATTATGCCCAAGTATTTGACGAGTTGCACTTGTTTCAGATTTGTCCTGTTTATTTTTATACTGCATGATGGTGATGATTGCTGTCTATCGTTTTGTTAAAAGTCTTTATATTGCTTGTTGTCTCTATCCGGCTTTCTATGTTTCTATGTGGCTCTCCATAATGGTTGTCTCACTAAAAAGTAATATTTTCTAATGACATCACTACATTTTAAATTACTTATTTATGTTATTTATATCCCTCTTGTTTGGGACAAAAATGTCTTGATGACTTTGTCATTAAAAGTACTGTTAGGTTTGTTTTCTAAGTTATTGAGGGAATGATTTCTCAATGGATATTAATGACAAACCTTAAAAGGTTTCTTGTGTCTGAGTTGAGCGACAATAAGATTTGATTCTCTTGAGAGCAGAAAAAGTTCTTCCTATAGATGCTGAAGCGCATAACGTAGTTATAAATAGCTAAGAAAGTCCCGGTAATCAGACATTGTTTCACTTTCATTTTGTGACGATTCTGATTGCCCAGAGGAAAAAATAACCCAACAAGAACAAACGAAAGGCAGTTCTTTTAATATGTTTTCCGTGCTCTTTTTCATTATCGAAGGTATCTTAAAAAATATTCTGTTGCATTTTGTTTCGAATGAATGGATTTTCCTTTTTGCTGTGCGAGATTGTCCGTGATTCACATCCACATATCGCTATAGGGAAGTTACATATCCTTAGTAATTTTAATTTTACTGCATTCGATGTGTTTGCCACATGTTCTTCATAGCATTTAATGTTTATGTTGCTATTGCTAATCTTCATTTGATCAGTTTCTGGCAGTCTCCATTGTTAGTTACTACAGATCCCAGATATTAATAGTTTCTTAAAAGATGTCAAGCTTCTCACTGTTGACGACGCTACGTGTTTGTTGCTTGTTAATGTCGTTTGATTTGATAAAATTGTCACGAGCCATGACTATACATAGAATCAGAGAACATATTGTTACAATGTAGCAGCTCCCAAACCTATTTTAGGCTGTCCCATATGTTTGAGCAACAAAAAAATACTCAAATTCCCCCTAACTATGGAGAATGAAAAACTTACCACTACACAGCCAGACTATAGAAAATAATTGGTCTTTGTAAAATGGATGGTTAAGAGCGTCCGACCCTCCGACGTAATAACATGGTCGGCGTACAATCAACTGTCAGGTACCTGGTAGTTCTTTCTCTTCGTCGGTTTTCTGGGATAATACATTGCATTAAAACAGGCTGGTTAACATAAACTTGGATAGCCTCGTAACCTGTTGTGGTGGCTTTTACTGATATAGAAGACCTAATATTGCAGTACCTTTAGTAGTTTTCCAACATTGCCGGGAACTAGTTGAACCCAAAATTGTCCAGTTGTTGTCTGATTGCCACGAGTTGATGCGAGCATGTTGCCCTTTGACTCATAAGATGTGGCGGGTCGTAATGGCTTTTTTGACATTCCCGGCTCTTACTGGAGAGGTTGGCGTTCGTTTGTCCCAGGCTATTCTGGGAAACTGCTGGTCCAGCCAAGAGGTACTGCAATACTGGGTCCTCTATATCAGTAACAGCCACCACTACAGGGAACGCGGCGATCCTATCTTCTGTTAGCCAGTCTGGTTTGACGCAGACTGTTATCAGGGGAGACCACGAGGAGGTAGAACTGCTAGGTCTTGGTCAGCTGATGGTGCGCCGAACCTGCTATTGCGACCGCAAGTCGCAGGCGCTTCTGCTCCCCATATACTTATCTAGTAAACTTGAGAGAATGTCAAGGAAGCTATTACGAGTAGCCACATCAATGAGCAAAAGTGCAAATTGCTCTCTTGCATTAAGTCAACAACAACAACAACAACAACAACAACAACAACAACAACACCAACAACAACAACAGCGTAAAATCGATTGTTTAGTTTGAGTAGAAGTGTTCTCTAGGCCACCAATGTAAGGAGCTGTTACAGGACAAAGAGGCAGGACTTGACAGGACAAACAAGACGGGGACGATAAACTGACGGGACTGGAAATATTGAAGGTGTGGGAGGGTAGAGTAGGGGAGGGGAGATGGATACGCTAGAAGGAAAGATTAGGGGCGGGAGGTATAGAAGACAAGGTAGGGTAAAGTAGAAGGAAGGAAGGTAATAGGGAAGAGGGAGAGTTAGGTAGTAGGGAGGATTAGGGGTAAGGATGGGTAGAGTAGGAGAAAGGATGGATTATGTGAGAGGGAGGGTTAGGTGAGGAGGTAGGGTAGATTAGAAGGAGCAGGGGTTATGGGAGAGGTAGGTTGGGGATAAGGTAGGGTAGAGGGGAGGAATGGAGGATCAGGTGGAGTAGTAGTAAAGGGGGGGGGGATAGAGGGTAAGGAAGGGTAGAGTAGGTGGAAGGGACGGTTGGGAGGTAAGGTTGTGTAGAGTAAGGTGGAGGGAGGGTTAGGGTGAAAGGTAGTATAGGGGGAAAGGAGGGTTAGGGGGTACGGTAGGGTAGAGTATTGGGAAGGGGGTGTTAGTGGTAAGACAGGTTTAGGGAGTAAAGTAGGGGGTGGGAGGGTTGTGTTGTAAGGTAGGTTAGGTATTGGAAGGGTTAGGTGGTAAGGTAAGGTTGGGGGAGAGAAGGTTTGGGGGTAAGGAAGAGTAGAGTAGGGGGAGGGAGGGTTGGTTGGTAAGGCTGGGTAAGGGGAGTGAAGGTTAGGGTAAGCTAGGAAGAGGAGGGAGGGTAGGTAAGTTGGTAATGTAAGGTAATGGGGAGGGAGGATTACGGGGTAAGGAAGAGTAGGGGTGGGAGGATTAGCGTGTAAAGTAGAATAGGGGGGAAGAAATGTTAGGGAGTAAGATAGTGTTGTGGGAACGGAGGGTTAGGGGGTAGGGTACGATAGGGGGAAGGACGGTTAGGGTGTAAGGAAGCGTATAGTAGGAGAGAGTTTGGGTTAGGGGATAAGGTAGTTTAGAGTAGGGGGAGGGAGGGTTTGGGGGTAAGGTAGGGTAGAGTGTAGGGGAGGGATGGTGAGGACCTGCCTCTTTGTGCAAAAACAACTCTTTACATTGGTGTCCTAAAGACTGGTTGGCTGCAGAGCTAAGTCCACAGGGCAGGCCTCAGTCACCGTTGTAGCGAAGCTAATAAATAAACTAATATATTTATTATTTAATGCCGCTGATACTTCGAGACAATGGTATAAAATGTACAGCGCGGACCTCCTAGAATGCTTCCAATACCAAAACTAAAGGAACGTTTTCACGTTGTTGTTGACTTAATGCCACGAGGGCAGGGTGCACTTTTGCTTAGAGTTAGTCTGGTTTAAGACTATGTTGGGAAACTACTAATCCAGCATCGAGGTACTGCACTACTAGGTCTTCTATATCAGTAAGAGCTACCACAACAGGGAACATGGCGATCCTAGATTCTGTTAACCAGGGTAATTTTATGACACAAAGTATTATCTGAGAGAACTGACGAAGAGGTAGAACTGTGGGTTCCCAGGCAGTTGATAGAACGCCGACACTGGTATTGCGACGGCAGGTCGTAGGCGTTTAACCAACTACTTTACCAAACCCAGTTAGTTTCCATAGTCTGGCTGTCTAGTAGCAACTTGTTATTTTTGATTGGTCGGTGACATTGATTAATTTCTTTTTTTACATATGTAGAGAAGTCTGGAGGGAATCTTTTTTTTTCAGACAGGTAGCCGTGTACTCAGATGTCCCCCGCCATACAGGCAGCCACATACTCAGATGTCTCCCACCATACAGGCAGCCACATACTCAGATGTCTCCCACCATACAGGCAGCCACATACTTAGATGTCCCCCGCCATACAGGCAGCCACATACTCAGATGTCCCCCGCCATACAGGTAGCCACATACTCAGATGTCTCCCACCAGACAGGCAGCCACATACTCAGATGTCCCCCGCCATATAGGCAGCCACATACTCAGGTGTCCCCCGCCATACAGGCAGCCACACACTCAGATGTCCCCCGCCATACAGGCAGCCACACACTCAGATGTACCCCGCCATACAGGCAGCCACATACTCAGATGTCCCCCGCCATACAGGCAGCCACATACTCAGATGTCCCCCGCCATACAGGCAGCCACACACTCAGATGTCCCCCGCCATACAGGCAGCCACATACTCAGATGTCCCCCACCATACAGGCAGCCACATACTCAGATGTCCCCTGCCATACAGGCAGCCACATACACAGATGTCCCCCATCATACAGACAGCCACATACTCAAATGTAACCCGCCATACAGGCAGCCACATACTCAGATGTCCCCCGCCATACAGGCAGCCACATACTCAGATGTCCCCCGCCATACAGGCAGCCACAAACTCAGATGTCCCCCGCCATACAGGCAGCCACATACTCAGATGTCTCCCGCCATACAGGCAGCCACATACTCAGATGTCCCCCATCATACAGGCATCCACATACTCAGATGTCCCCCGCCATACAGGCAGCCACATACTCAGATATCCCCCGCCATATAGGCAGCCACATACTCAGAAAGCCCCGCCATACAGGCAGCCACATACACAGATGTCCCCCATCATACAGACAGCCACATACTCAGATGTAACCCGCCATACAGGCAGCCACATACTCAGATGTCCCCCGCCATACAGGCAGCCACATACTCAGATGTCCCCCGCCATACAGGCAGCCACATACTCAGATGTCCCCCGCCATACAGGCAGCCACATACTCAGATGTCTCCCGCCATACAGGCAGCCACATACTCAGATGTCCCCCATCATACAGGCATCCACATACTCAGATGACCCCCGCCATACAGGCAGCCACATACTCAGATATCCCCCATCATATAGGCAGCCACATACTCAGATGTCCCCCGCCATACAGGCAGCCACATACTCAGATGGCCCCCGCCATACTAGCAGCCACATACTCAGATGTCCCCCGCCATACAGGCAGCCACATACTCAGATGTCCCCCGCCATACATTCAGCCACATACTCAGATGTCCCCCGCCATACAGGCAGCCACATACTCAGATGTCCCCCGCCATACAGGCAGCCACATACTCAGATGTCCCCCGCCATACAGGCAGCCACATACTCAGATGTCCCCCGCCATACAGTCAGCCACATACTCAGATGTCCCCCGGCATACAGGCAGCCACATACTCAGATGTCCCCCGCCATACAGGCAGCCACATAATCGGATGTCCCCCGCCATACAGGCAGCCACATACTCAGATGTCTCCCACCATACAGGCAGCCACATACTCAGATGTCTCCCACCACATAGGTAGCCACATACTCAGATGTCCCCCACAATACAGGCAGCCACATACTCAGATGTCTCCCACCATACAGGCAGCCACATACTAAGATGTCCCCCACCATACAGGCAGCCACATACTCAGATGTCTCCCACCATACAGGCAGCCACATACTCAGATGTCCCCCACCATACAGGCAGCCACATACTCAGATGTCTCCCACCAGACAGGCAGCCACATACTCAGATGTCTCCCACTATACAGGCAGCCACATACTCAGATGTCCCCCGCCATACAGGCAGCCACATACTCAGGTGTCCCCCGCCATACAGGCAGCCACATACTCAGATGTTCCCCGCCATACAGGCAGCCACACACTCAGATGTCCCCCGCCATACAGGCAGCCACATACTCAGATATCCCCCGCCATACAGGCAGCCACATACTCAGATGTCCCCTGCCATACAGGCAGCCACATACTCAGATGTCCCCCATCATACATTCAGCCACATACTCAGATGTAACCCGCCATACAGGCAGCCACATACTCAGATGTCCCCCGCCATACAGGCAGCCACATACTCAGATGTCCCCCGCCATACAGGCAGCCACATACTCAGAAGTCCCCCGCCATACAGGCAGCCACATACTCAGATGTCCCCCGCCATACAGGCAGCCACATAATCAGATGTCCCCCGTCATACAGGCAGCCACATACTCAGATGTCTTTCACCATAGAGGCAGCCACATACTCAGATGTCTCCCACCACACAGGCAGCCACATAAACAGATGTCCCCCACAATACAGGCAGCCACATACTCAGATGTCTTCCACCATACAGGTAGCCACATACTCAGATGTCCACCACCATACAGGCAGCCACATACTCAGATGTCTCCCACCAGACAGGCAGCCACATACTCAGATGTCCCCCACCATACAGGCAGCCACATACTCAGATGTCTCCCACCAGACAGGCAGCCACATACTCAGATGTCTCCCACTATACAGGCAGCCACATACTCAGATGTCCCCCGTTATACAGGCAGCCACATAATCAGGTGTCCCCCGCCATACAGGCAGCAACATACTCAGATGTCCCCCGCCATACAGGCAGCCACACACTCAGATGTTCCCTGCCATACAGGCAGCCACATACTCAGATATCCCCCGCCATACAGGCAGCCACATACTCAGATGTCCCCTGCCATACAGGCAGCCACATACTCAGATGTCCCCCATCATACAGGCAGCCACATACTCAGATATAACCCGCCATACAGGCAGCCACATACTCAGATGTCCCCCGCCATACAGGCAGCCACATACTCAGATGCCCCCCGCCATACAGGCAGCCACATACTCAGATGTCCCCCGCCATACAGGCAGCCACATACTCAGATGTCTCCCGCCATACAGGCAGCCACATACTCAGATGTCCCCCATCATACAGGTATCCACATACTCAGATGTCCCCCGCCATACAGGCAGCCACATACTCAGATATCCCCCGCCATACAGGCAGCCACATACTCAGATGTCCCCCGCCATACAGGAAGCCACATACTCAGATGCCCTCCGCCATACAAGCAGCCACATACTCAGATGTCCTCCGCCATACAGGCAGCCACATACTCAGATGTCCCCCGCCATACAGGCAGCCACATACTCAGATGTCCCCCGCCATACAGGCAGCCACATACTCAGATGTCCCCCGCCATAAAGGCAGCCAAATACTCAGATGTCCCCCACTATACAGGCAGCCACATATTCAGATGTCCCCCGCCATACAGGCAGCCACATACTCAGATGTCCCCCGCCAAACAGGCAGCCACATACTCAGATGTCTCCCGCCATACAGGCAACCACATACTCAGATGTCCCCCATCATACAGGCATCCTCATACTCAGATGTCCCCCGCCATACTAGCAGCCACATACTCAGATGTCCCCCGCCATACAGGCAGCCACATACTCAGATGTCCCCCGCCATACATTCAGCCACATACTCAGATGTCCCCCGCCATACAGGCAGCCACATACTCAGATGTCCCCCGCCATACAGGCAGCCACATACTCAGATGTCCCCCGCCTTACAGTCAGCCACATACTCAGATGTCCCCCGGCATACAGGCAGCCACATACTCAGATGTCCCCCGTAATACAGGCAGCCACATAATCAGATGTCCCCCGCCATACAGGCAGCCACATACTCAGATCTCTCCCACCATACAGGCAGCCACATACTCAGATGTCTCCCACCACACAGGTAGCCACATACTCAGATGTCCCCCACAATACAGGCAGCCACATACTCAAATGTCTCCCACCATACAGGCAGCCACATACTCAGATGTCCCCCACCATACAGGCAGCCACATACTCAGATGTCTCCCACCATACAGGCAGCCACATACTCAGATGTCCCCCACCATACAGGCAGCCACATACTCAGATGTCTCCCACCAGACAGGCAGCCACATACTCAGATGTCTCCCACTATACAGGCAGCCACTTACTCAGATGTCCCCCGACATACAGGCAGCCACATACTCAGGTGTCCCCCGCCATACTGGCAGCCACATACTCAGATGTTCCCCGCCATACAGGCAGCCACACACTCAGATGTCCCCCGCCATACAGGCAGCCACATACTCAGATATCCCCCGCCATACAGGCAGCCACATACTCAGATGTCCCCTGCCATACAGGGAGCCACATACTCAGATGTCCCCCATCATACATTCAGCCACATACTCAGATGTAACCCGCCATACAGGCAGCCACATACTCAGATGTCCCCCGCCATACAGGCAGCCACATACTCAGATGTCCCCCGCCATACAGGCAGCCACATAATCAGATGTCCCCCGTCATACAGGCAGCCACATACTCAGATGTCTTTCACCATACAGGCAGCCACATACTCAGATGTCTCCCACCACACAGGCAGCCACACAAACAGATGTCCCCCACAATACAGGCAGACACATACTCAGATGTCTTCCACCATACAGGAAGCCACATACTCAGATGTCCACCACCATACAGGCAGCCACATACTCAGATGTCTCCCACCATACAGGCAGCCACATACTCAGATGTCCCCCACCATACAGGCAGCCACATACTCAGATGTCTCCCACCAGACAGGCAGCCACATACTCAGATGTCTCCCACTATACAGGCAGCCACATACTCAGATGTCCCCCGCCATACAAGCAGCCACATAATCAGGTGTCCCCCGCCATACAGGCAGCAACATACTCAGATGTCCCCCGCCATACAGGCAGCCACACACTCAGATGTTCCCCGCCATACAGGCAGCCACATACTCAGATATCCCCCGCCATACAGGCAGCCACATACTCAGATGTCCCCTGCCATACAGGCAGCCACATACTCAGATGTCCCCCATCATACAGGCAGCCACATACTCAGATGTAACCCGCCATACAGGCAGCCACATACTCAGATGTCCCCCGCCATACAGGCAGCCACATACTCAGATGCCCCCCGCCATACAGGCAGCCACATACTCAGATGTCCCCCGCCATACAGGCAGCCACATACTCAGATGTCTCCCGCCATACAGGCAGCCACATACTCAGATGTCCCCCATCATACAGGAATCCACATACTCAGATGTCCCCCGCCATACAGGCAGCCACATACTCAGATATCCCCCGCCATACAGGCAGCCACATACTCAGATGTCCCCCGCCATACAGGCAGCCACATACTCAGATGCCCTCCGCCATACAAGCAGCCACATACTCAGATGTCCCCCGCCATACAGGCAGCCACATACTCAGATGTCCCCCGCCATACAGGCAGCCACATACTCAGATGTCCCCCGCCATATAGGCAGCACCATACTCAGATGTCCCCCGCCATGAAGGCAGCCAAATACTCAGATGTCCCCCACTATACAGGCAGCCACATATTCAGATGTCCCCCGCCATACAGGTAGCCACATACTCATATGTCCCCCGCCATACAGGCAGCCACATACTCAGATGTCCCCCGCCATACAGACAGCCACATACTCAGATGTCCCCCACCATACAGGCAGCCACATACTCAGATGTCCCCCGCCATACAGGCAGCCACATAATCAGATGTCCCCCGCCATACAGGCAGCCACATACTCAGATGTCCCCCGCCATACAGGCAGCCACATAATCAGATGTCCCCCTCCATACAGGCAGCCACATACTCAGATGTCCCCCGCCATACAGGCAGCCACATACTCAGATGTCCCCCGCCATACAGGCAGCCACATACTCAGATGTCTCCCGCCATACAGGCAGCCACATACTCAGATGTCCCCCATCATACAGTCATCCTCATTCTCAGATGTCCCCCGCCATACAGGCAGCCACATACTCAGATATCCCCCGCCATACAGACAGCCACATACTCAGATGTCCCCCGCCATACAGGCAGCCACATACTCAGATGCCTCCCGCCATACTAGCAGCCACATACTCAGGTGTCCCCCGCCATACAGGCAGCCACATACTCAGATGTCCCCCGCCATACAGGCAGCCACATACTCAGATGTCCCCCGCCATACAGGCAGCCACATACTCAGATGTCCCCCGCCATACAGGCAGCCACATACTCAGATGTCCCCCGCCATACAGGCAGCCACATACTCAGATGTCCCCCGCCATACAGACAGCCACATACTCAGATGTCCCCCGCGTTTCAGGCAGCCACATACTCAGATGTCCCCCGCCATACAGGCAGCCACATAATCAGATGTCCCCCGCCATACAGGCAGCCACATACTCAGATGTCTCCCACCATACAGGCAGCCACATACTCAGATGTCTCCCACCACACAGGCAGCCACATACTCAGATGTCCCCCACAATACAGGCAGCGACATACTCAGATGTCTCCCACCATACAGGCAGCCACATACTCAGATGTCCCCCACCATACAGGCAGCCACATACTCAGATGTCTCCCACCATACAGGCAGCCACATACTCAGATGTCCCCCGCCATACAGGCAGCCACATACTCAGATGTCTTTCACCATACAGGCAGCCACATACTCAGATGTCTCCCACCACACAGGCAGCCACACAAACAGATGTCCCCCACAATACAGGCAGACACATACTCAGATGTCTTCCACCATACAGGAAGCCACATACTCAGATGTCCACCACCATACAGGCAGCCACATACTCAGATGTCTCCCACCATACAGGCAGCCACATACTCAGATGTCCCCCACCATACAGGCAGCCACATACTCAGATGTCTCCCACCAGACAGGCAGCCACATACTCAGATGTCTCCCACTATACAGGCAGCCACATACTCAGATGTCCCCCGCCATACAAGCAGCCACATAATCAGGTGTCCCCCGCCATACAGGCAGCAACATACTCAGATGTCCCCCGCCATACAGGCAGCCACACACTCAGATGTTCCCCGCCATACAGGCAGCCACATACTCAGATATCCCCCGCCATACAGGCAGCCACATACTCAGATGTCCCCTGCCATACAGGCAGCCACATACTCAGATGTCCCCCATCATACAGGCAGCCACATACTCAGATGTAACCCGCCATACAGGCAGCCACATACTCAGATGTCCCCCGCCATACAGGCAGCCACATACTCAGATGCCCCCCGCCATACAGGCAGCCACATACTCAGATGTCCCCGCCATACAGGCAGCCACATACTCAGATGTCTCCCGCCATACAGGCAGCCACATACTCAGATGTCCCCCATCATACAGGAATCCACATACTCAGATGTCCCCCGCCATACAGGCAGCCACATACTCAGATATCCCCCGCCATACAGGCAGCCACATACTCAGATGTCCCCCGCCATACAGGCAGCCACATACTCAGATGCCCTCCGCCATACAAGCAGCCACATACTCAGATGTCCCCCGCCATACAGGCAGCCACATACTCAGATGTCCCCCGCCATACAGGCAGCCACATACTCAGATGTCCCCCGCCATATAGGCAGCACCATACTCAGATGTCCCCCGCCATGAAGGCAGCCAAATACTCAGATGTCCCCCACTATACAGGCAGCCACATATTCAGATGTCCCCCGCCATACAGGTAGCCACATACTCATATGTCCCCCGCCATACAGGCAGCCACATACTCAGATGTCCCCCGCCATACAGACAGCCACATACTCAGATGTCCCCCACCATACAGGCAGCCACATACTCAGATGTCCCCCGCCATACAGGCAGCCACATAATCAGATGTCCCCCGCCATACAGGCAGCCACATACTCAGATGTCCCCCGCCATACAGGCAGCCACATAATCAGATGTCCCCCTCCATACAGGCAGCCACATACTCAGATGTCCCCCGCCATACAGGCAGCCACATACTCAGATGTCCCCCGCCATACAGGCAGCCACATACTCAGATGTCTCCCGCCATACAGGCAGCCACATACTCAGATGTCCCCCATCATACAGTCATCCTCATACTCAGATGTCCCCCGCCATACAGGCAGCCACATACTCAGATATCCCCCGCCATACAGACAGCCACATACTCAGATGTCCCCCGCCATACAGGCAGCCACATACTCAGATGCCTCCCGCCATACTAGCAGCCACATACTCAGGTGTCCCCCGCCATACAGGCAGCCACATACTCAGATGTCCCCCGCCATACAGGCAGCCACATACTCAGATGTCCCCCGCCATACAGGCAGCCACATACTCAGATGTCCCCCGCCATACAGGCAGCCACATACTCAGATGTCCCCCGCCATACAGGCAGCCACATACTCAGATGTCCCCCGCCATACAGACAGCCACATACTCAGATGTCCCCCGCGTTTCAGGCAGCCACATACTCAGATGTCCCCCGCCATACAGGCAGCCACATAATCAGATGTCCCCCGCCATACAGGCAGCCACATACTCAGATGTCTCCCACCATACAGGCAGCCACATACTCAGATGTCTCCCACCACACAGGCAGCCACATACTCAGATGTCCCCCACAATACAGGCAGCGACATACTCAGATGTCTCCCACCATACAGGCAGCCACATACTCAGATGTCCCCCACCATACAGGCAGCCACATACTCAGATGTCTCCCACCATACAGGCAGCCACATACTCAGATGTCCCCCGCCATACAGGCAGCCACATACTCAGATGTCCCCCACCATACAGGCAGCCACATACTCAGATGTCTCCCACCAGACAGGCAGCAACATACTCAGATGTCTCCCACTATACAGGCAGCCACATTCTCAGATGTCCCCCGCCATACAGGCAGCCACATACTCAGATGTCTCCCATCATACAGGCAGCCACATACTCAGATGTCTCCCACCATACAGGCAGCCACATACTCAGATGTTTCCCACCGTACAGGCAGCCACATACTCAGATGTCTCCCACCATACAGGCAGCCACATACTCAGATGTCTCCCGCCATACAGGCAGCCACATACTCAGATGTCTACCACCATACAGGAAGACACATACTCAGATGTCTCCCACCATACAGGCAGCCACATATTCAGATGTCTCCCACCATACAGGCAGCCACATACTCAGATGTCTCCAACCATACAGGCAGCCACATACTCAGATGTCTCCCACCATGCTGGCAGCCACATACTCAGATGTCTCCCACCATACAGGCAGCCACATACTCAGATGTCTCCAACCATACAGGCAGCCACATACTCAGATGTCTCTCACCATACAGGCAGCCACATACTCAGATGTCTCCCACCATACAGGCAGCCACATACTCAGATGTCCCCCGCCATACAGGCAGCCACATACTCAGATGTCCCCCGCCATACAGGCAGCCACATACTCAGATGTCTCCCACCATACAGGCAGCCACATACTCAGATGTCTCCCACCACACAGGCAGCCACATACTCAGATGTCCCCCACAATACAGGCAGCAACATACTCAGATGTCTCCCACCATACAGGCAGCCACATACTCAGATGTCCCCCACCATACAGGCAGCCACATACTCAGATGTCTCCCATCATACAGGCAGCAACATACTCAGATGTCCCCCGCCATACAGGCAGCCACATACTCAGATGTCTCCCACCATACAGGCAGCCACATACTCAGATGTCCCCCACCATACAGGCAGCCACATACTCAGATGTCTCCCACCAGACAGGCAGCCACATACTCAGATGTCTCCCACTATACAGGCAGCCACATTCTCAGATGTCCCCCGCCATACAGGCAGCCACATACTCAGATGTCTCCCATCATACAGGCAGCCACATACTCAGATGTCTCCCACCATACAGGCAGCCACATACTCAGATGTTTCCCACCGTACAGGCAGCCACATACTCAGATGTCTCCCACCATACAGGCAGCCACATACTCAGATGTCTCCCGCCATACAGGCAGCCACATACTCAGATGTCTACCACCATACAGGAAGACACATACTCAGATGTCTCCCACCATACAGGCAGCCACATACTCAGATGTCTCCCGCCATACAGGCAGCCACATACTCAGATGTCTCCAACCATACAGGCAGCCACATACTCAGATGTCTCCCACCATGCTGGCAGCCATATACTCAGATGTCTCCCACCATACAGGCAGCCACATACTCAGATGTCTCCAACCATACAGGCAGCCACATACTCAGATGTCTCTCACCATACAGGAAGCCACATACTCAGATGTCTCCCACCATACAGGCAGCCACATACTCAGATGTCCCCCGCCATACAGGCAGCCACATACTCAGATGTCTCCCACCATACAGGCAGCCACATACTCAGATGTCTCCCACCACACAGGCAGCCACATACTCAGATGTCCCCCACAATACAGGCAGCCACATACGCAGATGTCTCCCACCATACAGGCAGCCACATACTCAGATGTCCCCCACCATACAGGCAGCCACATACTCAGATGTCTCCCACCAGACAGACAGCCACATACTCAGATGTCTCCCACTATACAGGCAGCCACATAATCAGATGTCCCCCGCCATACAGGCAGCCACATACTCAGGTGTCCCCCGCCATACAGGCAGCCACATACTCAGATGTCCCCCGCCATACAGGCAGCCACACACTCAGATGTCCCCCGCCATACAGGCAGCCACATACTCAGATGTCCCCCACCATACAGGCAGCCACATACTCAGATGTCCCCGTTCATACAGGCAGACACATACACAGATGTCCCCCATCATACAGGCAGCCACATACTCAGATGTAACCCGTCATACAGGCAGCCACATACTCAGATGTCCCCCGCCATACAGGCAGCCACATACTCAGATGCCCCCCGCCATACTAGCAGCCACATACTCAGATGTCCCCCGCCATACAGGCAGCCACATACTCAGATGTCTCCCGCCATACAGGCAGCCACATACTCAGATGTCCCCCATCATACAGTCATCCTCATACTCAGATGTCCCCCGCCATACAGGCAGCCACATACTCAGATGTCCCCCGCCATACAGGCAGCCACATACTCAGATGCCTCCCGCCATACTAGCAGCCACATACTCAGGTGTCCCCCGCCATACAGGCAGCCACATACTGAGATGTCCCCCGCCATACAGGCAGCCACATACTCAGATGTCCCCCGCCATACAGGCAGCCACATACTCAGATGTCCCCCGCCATACAGGCAGCCACATACTCAGATGTCCCCCGCCATACAGGCAGCCACATACTCAGATGTCCCCCGCCATACAGACAGCCACATACTCAGATGTCCCCCGCGTTTCAGGCAGCCACATACTCAGATGTCCCCCGCCATACAGGCAGCCACATAATCAGATGTCCCCCGCCATACAGGCAGCCACATACTCAGATGTCTCCCACCATACAGGCAGCCACATACTCAGATGTCTCCCACCACACAGGCAGCCACATACTCAGATGTCCCCCACAATACAGGCAGCGACATACTCAGATGTCTCCCACCATACAGGCAGCCACATACTCAGATGTCCCCCACCATACAGGCAGCCACATACTCAGATGTCTCCCACCATACAGGCAGCCACATACTCAGATGTCCCCCGCCATACAGGCAGCCACATACTCAGATGTCCCCCACCATACAGGCAGCCACATACTCAGATGTCTCCCACCAGACAGGCAACAACATACTCAGATGTCTCCCACTATACAGGCAGCCACATTCTCAGATGTCCCCCGCCATACAGGCAGCCACATACTCAGATGTCTCCCATCATACAGGCAGCCACATACTCAGATGTCTCCCACCATACAGGCAGCCACATACTCAGATGTTTCCCACCGTACAGGCAGCCACATACTCAGATGTCTCCCACCATACAGGCAGCCACATACTCAGATGTCTCCCGCCATACAGGCAGCCACATACTCAGATGTCTACCACCATACAGGAAGACACATACTCAGATGTCTCCCACCATACAGGCAGCCACATACTCAGATGTCTCCCACCATACAGGCAGCCACATACTCAGATGTCTCCAACCATACAGGCAGCCACATACTCAGATGTCTCCCACCATGCTGGCAGCCACATACTCAGATGTCTCCCACCATACAGGCAGCCACATACTCAGATGTCTCCAACCATACAGGCAGCCACATACTCAGATGTCTCTCACCATACAGGCAGCCACATACTCAGATGTCTCCCACCATACAGGCAGCCACATACTCAGATGTCCCCCGCCATACAGGCAGCCACATACTCAGATGTCCCCCGCCATACAGGCAGCCACATACTCAGATGTCTCCCACCATACAGGCAGCCACATACTCAGATGTCTCCCACCACACAGGCAGCCACATACTCAGATGTCCCCCACAATACAGGCAGCAACATACTCAGATGTCTCCCACCATACAGGCAGCAACATACTCAGATGTCTCCCACCATACAGGCAGCCACATACTCAGATGTAACCCGTCATACAGGCAGCCACATACTCAGATGTCCCCCGCCATACAGGCAGCCACATACTCAGATGCCCCCCGCCATACTAGCAGCCACATACTCAGATGTCCCCCGCCATACAGGCAGCCACATACTCAGATGTCTCCCGCCATACAGGCAGCCACATACTCAGATGTCCCCCATCATACAGTCATCCTCATAATCAGATGTCCCCCGCCATACAGGCAGCCACATACTCAGATGTCCCCCGCCATACAGGCAGCCACATACTCAGATGCCTCCCGCCATACTAGCAGCCACATACTCAGGTGTCCCCGCCATACAGGCAGCCACATACTCAGATGTCCCCCGCCATACAGGCAGCCACATACTCAGATGTCCCCCGCCATACAGGCAGCCACATACTCAGATGTCCCCCGCCATACAGGCAGCCACATACTCAGATGTCCCCCGCCATACAGGCAGCCACATACTCAGATGTCCCCCGCCATACAGACAGCCACATACTCAGATGTCCCCCGCGTTTCAGGCAGCCACATACTCAGATGTCCCCCGCCATACAGGCAGCCACATAATCAGATGTCCCCCGCCATACAGGCAGCCACATACTCAGATGTCTCCCACCATACAGGCAGCCACATACTCAGATGTCTCCCACCACACAGGCAGCCACATACTCAGATGTCCCCCACAATACAGGCAGCGACATACTCAGATGTCTCCCACCATACAGGCAGCCACATACTCAGATGTCCCCCACCATACAGGCAGCCACATACTCAGATGTCTCCCACCATACAGGCAGCCACATACTCAGATGTCCCCCGCCATACAGGCAGCCACATACTCAGATGTCCCCCACCATACAGGCAGCCACATACTCAGATGTCTCCCACCAGACAGGCAGCAACATACTCAGATGTCTCCCACTATACAGGCAGCCACATTCTCAGATGTCCCCCGCCATACAGGCAGCCACATACTCAGATGTCTCCCATCATACAGGCAGCCACATACTCAGATGTCTCCCACCATACAGGCAGCCACATACTCAGATGTTTCCCACCGTACAGGCAGCCACATACTCAGATGTCTCCCACCATACAGGCAGCCACATACTCAGATGTCTCCCGCCATACAGGCAGCCACATACTCAGATGTCTACCACCATACAGGAAGACACATACTCAGATGTCTCCCACCATACAGGCAGCCACATACTCAGATGTCTCCCACCATACAGGCAGCCACATACTCAGATGTCTCCAACCATACAGGCAGCCACATACTCAGATGTCTCCCACCATGCTGGCAGCCACATACTCAGATGTCTCCCACCATACAGGCAGCCACATACTCAGATGTCTCCAACCATACAGGCAGCCACATACTCAGATGTCTCTCACCATACAGGCAGCCACATACTCAGATGTCTCCCACCATACAGGCAGCCACATACTCAGATGTCCCCCGCCATACAGGCAGCCACATACTCAGATGTCCCCCGCCATACAGGCAGCCACATACTCAGATGTCTCCCACCATACAGGCAGCCACATACTCAGATGTCTCCCACCACACAGGCAGCCACATACTCAGATGTCCCCCACAATACAGGCAGCAACATACTCAGATGTCTCCCACCATACAGGCAGCCACATACTCAGATGTCCCCCACCATACAGGCAGCCACATACTCAGATGTCTCCCATCATACAGGAAGCAACATACTCAGATGTCCCCCGCCATACAGGCAGCCACATACTCAGATGTCTCCCACCATACAGGCAGCCACATACTCAGATGTCCCCCACCATACAGGCAGCCACATACTCAGATGTCTCCCACCAGACAGGCAGCCACATACTCAGATGTCTCCCACTATACAGGCAGCCACATTCTCAGATGTCCCCCGCCATACAGGCAGCCACATACTCAGATGTCTCCCATCATACAGGCAGCCACATACTCAGATGTCTCCCACCATACAGGCAGCCACATACTCAGATGTTTCCCACCGTACAGGCAGCCACATACTCAGATGTCTCCCACCATACAGGCAGCCACATACTCAGATGTCTCCCGCCATACAGGCAGCCACATACTCAGATGTCTACCACCATACAGGAAGACACATACTCAGATGTCTCCCACCATACAGGCAGCCACATACTCAGATGTCTCCCGCCATACAGGCAGCCACATACTCAGATGTCTCCAACCATACAGGCAGCCACATACTCAGATGTCTCCCACCATGCTGGCAGCCACATTCTCAGATGTCTCCCACCATACAGGCAGCCACATACTCAGATGTCTCCAACCATACAGGCAGCCACATACTCAGATGTCTCTCACCATACAGGAAGCCACATACTCAGATGTCTCCCACCATACAGGCAGCCACATACTCAGATGTCCCCCGCCATACAGGCAGCCACATACTCAGATGTCTCCCACCATACAGGCAGCCACATACTCAGATGTCTCCCACCACACAGGCAGCCACATACTCAGATGTCCCCCACAATACAGGCAGCCACATACGCAGATGTCTCCCACCATACAGGCAGCCACATACTCAGATGTCCCCCACCATACAGGCAGCCACATACTCAGATGTCTCCCACCAGACAGACAGCCACATACTCAGATGTCTCCCACTATACAGGCAGCCACATAATCAGATGTCCCCCGCCATACAGGCAGCCACATACTCAGGTGTCCCCCGCCATACAGGCAGCCACATACTCAGATGTCCCCCGCCATACAGGCAGCCACACACTCAGATGTCCCCCGCCATACAGGCAGCCACATACTCAGATGTCCCCCACCATACAGGCAGCCACATACTCAGATGTCCCCGTTCATACAGGCAGCCACATACACAGATGTCCCCCATCATACAGGCAGCCACATACTCAGATGTAACCCGTCATACAGGCAGCCACATACTCAGATGTCCCCCGCCATACAGGCAGCCACATACTCAGATGTCCCCCGCCATACAGGCAGCCACATACTCAGATGTCTCCCACCATACAGGCAGCCACATACTCAGATGTCTCCCACCACACAGGCAGCCACATACTCAGATGTCTCCCACAATACAGGCAGCCACATACGCAGATGTCTCCCACCATACAGGCAGTCACATACTCAGATGTCCCCCACCATACAGGCAGCCACATACTCAGATGTCTCCCACCAGACAGGCAGCCACATACTCAGATGTCTCCCACTATACAGGCAGCCACATACTCAGATGTCCCCCGCCATACAGGCAGCCACATACTCAGGTGTCCCCCGCCATACAGGCAGCCACATACTCAGATGTCCCCCGCCATACAGGCAGCCACACAATCAGATGTCCCCCGCCATACAGGCAGCCACATACTCAGATGTCCCCCACCATACAGGCAGCCACATACTCAGATGTCCCCTGCCATACAGGCAGCCACATACACAGATGTCCCCCATCATACAGGCAGCCACATACTCAGATGTAACCCGTCATACAGGCAGCCACATACTCAGATGTCCCCCGCCATACAGGCAGCCACATACTCAGATGCCCCCCGCCATACTAGCAGCATCATACTCAGATGTCCCCCGCCATACACGCAGCCAGATACTCAGATGCCCCCCGCCATACAGGCAGCCACATACTCAGATGTCCCCCGCCATACAGGCAGCAACACACTCAGATGTCCCCCGCCATACAGGCAGCCACATACTCAGATGTCCCCCGCCATACAGGCAGCCACATACTCAGATGTTCCCTGCCATACAGGCAGCCACATACTCAGATGTCCCCCATCATACAGGCAGCCACATACTCAGATGTAACCCGCCATACAGGCAGCCACATACTCAGATGTCCACCGCCATACAAGCAGCCACATACTCAGATGTCCCCCGCCATACAGACAGCCACATACTCAGATGTCCCCCGCCATACAGGCAGCCACATACTCAGATGTCTCCCGCCATACAGGCAGCCACATACTCAGATGTCCCCCATCATACAGGCATCCACATACTCAGATGTCCCCCGCCATACAGGCAGCCACATACTCAGATATCCCCCGCCATACAGGCAGCCACATACTCAGATGTCCCCCGCCATACAGGCAGCCACATACTCAAATGCCCCCCGCCATACAAGCAGCCACATACTCAGATGTCCCTCGCCATACAGGCAGCCACATACTCAGATATCCCCCGCCATACAGACAGCCACATACTCAGATGTCCCCCGCCATACAGGCAGCCACATACTCAGATGCCTCCCGCCATACTAGCAGCCACATACTCAGGTGTCCCCCGCCATACAGGCAGCCACATACTCAGATGTCCCCCGCCATACAGGCAGCCACATACTCAGATGTCCCCCGCCATACAGGCAGCCACATACTCAGATGTCCCCCGCCATACAGGCAGCCACATACTCAGATGTCCCCCGCCATACAGGCAGCCACATACTCAGATGTCCCCCGCCATACAGACAGCCACATACTCAGATGTCCCCCGCGTTTCAGGCAGCCACATACTCAGATGTCCCCCGCCATACAGGCAGCCACATACTCAGATGTCTCCCACCATACAGGCAGACACATACTCAGATGTCTCCCACCAGACAGGCAGCCACATACTCAGATGTCTCCCACTATACAGGCAGCCACATACTCAGATGTCCCCCACCATACAGGCAGCCACATACTCAGATGTCTCCCACCAGACAGGCAGCCACATACTCAGATGTCCCCCACCATACAGGCAGCCACATACTCAGATGTCTCCCACCAGACATGCAGCCACATACTCAGATGTCTCCCACTATACAGGCAGCCACATACTCAGATGTCCCCCACCATACAGGCAGCCACATACTCAGACGTCCCCCGCCATACAGGCAGCCACATACTCAGATGTCCCCCACCGTACAGGCAGCCACATACTCAGATGTCTCCCACCAGACAGGCAGCCACATACTCAGATGTCTCCCACTATACAGGCAGCCACATACTCAGATGTCCCCCGCCATACTGGCAGCCACATACTCAGATGTCTCCCACCATACAGGCAGCCACATACTCAGATGTTTCCCACCGTACAGGCAGCCACATACTCAGATGTCTCCCACCATACAGGCAGCCACATACTCAGATGTCTCCCACCATACAGGCAGCCACATACTCAAATGTCTCCCACCATACAGGCAGCCACATACTCAGATGTCTCCAACCATACAGGCAGCCACATACTCAGATGTCTCTCACCATACAGGCAGCCACATACTCAGATGTCTCCCACCATACATGCAGCCACATACTCAGATGTCCCCCGCCATACAGGCAGCCACATACTCAGATGTCTCCCACCATACAGGCAGCTACATACTCAGATGTCTCCCACCACACAGGCAGCCACATACTCAGATGTCCCCCACAATACAGGCAGCCACATACGCAGATGTCTCCCACCATACAGGCAGCCACATACTCAGATGTCCCCCACCATACAGGCAGCCACATACTCAGATGTCTCCCACCATTCAGGCAGCCACATACTCAGATGTCCCCCGCCATGCAGGCAGCCACATACTCAAATGTCTCCCACCATACAGGCAGCCACATACTCAGATGTCCCCCACCATACAGGCAGCCACATACTCAGATGTCTCCCACCAGACAGGCAGCCACATACTCAGATGTCTCCCACTATACAGGCAGCCACATACTCAGATGTCCCCCGCCATACAGGCAGCCACATACTCAGGTGTCCCCCGCCATACAGGCAGCCACATACTCAGATGTCCCCCGCCATACAGGCAGCCACACACTCAGATGTCCCCCGCCATACAGGCAGCCACATACTCAGATGTCCCCCACCATACAGGCAGCCACATACTCAGATGTCCCCTGCCATACAGGCAGCCACATACACAGATGTCCCCCATCATACAGGCAGCCACATACTCAGATGTAACCCGTCATACAGGCAGCCACATACTCAGATGTCCCCCGCCATACAGGCAGCCACATACTCAGATGTCCCCCGCCATACAGGCAGCCACATACTCAGATGTCCCCCGCCATACAGGCAGCCACATACTCAGATGCCCCCGCCATACTAGCAGCCACATACTCAGATGTCCCCCGCCATACAGGCAGCCACATATACTCAGATGCCCCCGGCAGCCATACAGATGTCAGCCACATACTCAGATGTCCCCCGCCATACAGGCAGCCACACACTCAGATGTCCCCCGCCATACAGGCAGCCACATACTCAGATGTCCCCGCAATACAGGCAGCCACATACTCAGATGTTCCCTGCCATACAGGCAGCCACATACTCAGATGTCCCCCATCATACAGGCAGCCACATACTCAGATGTAACCCGCCATACAGGCAGCCACATACTCAGATGTCCACCGCCATACAAGCAGCCACATACTCAGATGTCCCCCGCCATACAGACAGCCACATACTCATATGTCCCCCGCCATACAGGCAGCCACATACTCAGATGTCTCCCGCCATACAGGCAGCCACATACTCAGATGTTCCCCTTCATACAGGCATCCACATACTCAGATGTCCCCCGCCATACAGGCAGCCACATACTCAGATATTCCCCGCCATACAGGCAGCCACATACTCAGATGTCCCCCGCCATACAGGCAGCCACATACTCAGATGTCTCCCGCCATACAGGCAGCCACATACTCAGATGTCCCCCTTCATACAGGCATCCACATACTCAGATGTCCCCCGCCATACAGGCAGCCACATACTCAGATATCCCCCGCCATACAGGCAGCCACATACTCAGATGCCCCCCGCCATACAAGCAGCCACATACTCAGATGTCCCCCGCCATACAGGCAGCCACATACTCAGATGTCCCCCGCCATACAGGCAGCCACATACTCAGATGTCCCCCGCCATACAGGCAGCCACATACTCAGATGTCCCCCGCCATACAGGCAGCCACATACTCAGATGTCCCCCGCCATACAGGCAGCCACATACTCAGATGTCTCCCGCCATACAGGCAGCCACATACTCAGATGTCCCCCGCCATACAGGCAGCCACATACTCAGATGTCCCCCGCCATACAGACAGCCACATACTTAGATGTCCCCCGCCATACAGGCAGCCACATACTCAGATGTCCCCCGCCATACAGGCAGCCACATAATCAGGTGTCCCCCGCCATACAGGCAGCCACATACTCAGATGTCCCCCGCCATACAGGCAGCCACATAATCAGATGTCCCCCGCCATACAGGCAGCCACATACTCAGATATCCCCCGCCATACAGGCAGCCACATGCTCAGATGTCTCCCACCATCCAGGCAGCCACATACTCAGATGTCTCCCGCCATACAGGCAGCCACATACTCAGATGTCTCCCACCATACAAGCAGAAAATACTCAGTTGTCCCCCACAATGCAGGCAGATATTCTTTATTTCAGAAGTGCTCTCTTTTTTTTATCATGGAATATATTACTGTTTCTTTAGGTAGATTATTTCCCTATTTCTTTTCTTATGCAGTAACCATTTTCGGCCTAATCCTATTTATGTTGGTTATTTAACGTACGCATCAGGCACGCGGGACCTCAGTTTTACGCTGTTAAGCAAGAGGGCTAGACATCGGATTTCAATCTCCAAAGAGCAGGGGAGAAAACAAAGCTGTAAAGCCACGAAGATATTATTTTCGATTTTTCTTAGAATTTAAATACATTTTACTATTGACTGTGGTGGGAATGGAACCAATGACCTTCTTTTTCAGAGGTCGATATCATGCCTCTAGACCACACAGCGGGGGACATCTGACTATATGGCTCCGAACTCGGCTATAAACACCATTCTATAGAGGAAACGAAAATGCTATGGCCACGTCAAAAGATACAGCGGGTTGGGAAGAACAATTGAGTTATTTGCGAGTCATCATCATTGCACTCCGAACATATCCATAGGTGCAATACAAAAAGAAAAGAAAAAAGTGGTATGGTGACAGCTTTACGTGGTAATGGGAGAAACAAAAGTCGACGTTTCGGCCAAGTAATCCTTCATCTGGACGAACAACAAACACAAAAAAATATATATAGGGATATATTAACAAATCTAACTACATGGCGATAATATGCTTGATACCCAAGAGAGGAAAAAAAAAAGAGGTCACTTCCCTCTGTTCCTGAGCGTGGTCAGTCTTCAAATGAACTAAATTGATACGGCAGGATGACCAACTATAAATCTCACTGACCAGGCTGTCAAGTGAGAAGACGGAAAGGAAGGGTTCTAAAAATATGGGGAGGTGGGTACAGGATATGTAAAAACTATGCAAATCTAACTCTGTGTGTGCGCCTCGAGCCGATGTGTGAAAATGTGTATGTAATAATGCATCCGTACAAGCATAAATCTGCATATATATTACCACAAGGCCCACAAAATAAAAACCCAAAGTAGTCCAAATGTGGCAATACATGTTCAGATAAATATATCCACATGTATAGGTTCAGATGCGCATGGGGGTATGAAACATGTAGTTGGTGTCCTATGTGTATGAGAGTGATATGTTCATACCTTGGGGGATAGCGAACCCAACTGGGCAATAAGGCGATTCTCAAGGGCGAACCGGCTGCGATTGCTGGAGTGACATGAGACAATGCCAGTAACTTGCATGTCGGGTTTACCACTATGGCTAGGGGAGTTG
The DNA here is from genome assembly GCA_032433765.1 of Megaustenia siamemsis. Classification (NCBI taxonomy): domain Eukaryota; kingdom Metazoa; phylum Mollusca; class Gastropoda; order Stylommatophora; family Ariophantidae; genus Megaustenia; species Megaustenia siamemsis. The sequence goes on along the minus strand of JAVIAB010000059.1, from coordinate 16,689,942 downwards.
AAATGGGCCGGCTCAGGGGCTGCCAGTCTTTTGCTCAACATCACGAAGATGCTCACAAAATCTTTCACTCAAGCGTCGTCCAATTTCACCCACTTACATCATCTGGCAATGCTTACATATTAATGGCGTAGAAGATATTCCGTGACACACAAGTGAACCCCTCCTTGATGTCGAATCGCTTATTAGGGAACAAGACTGAATCAGTGCACAGCACGTAGTTACAAGGTCTGCAAACTCGACGTCCACAACGAACAGTGCCAAGGTGTTGGTGGTTTAAGCGGGGGAGGCGGCTCGTGACAATAATGTCTCTCAGACTCCTGTCGCTTTTGAAGGCTACCATAGGAGGATAACTGAAAAGTAGGCGGGTAGTGGGATCTGAGTGGAGAATGGAGCAATACCGGTTAAGGATCCTCACCGCAGCCAAGTTGTGGGGGTGGTAGGTGAGGGTGAATATAGTTCTATCAGACGAAAGGCGGGTGGATGGGGTGAGTGCCACAGTACGGGGAATATCGAGAGCTTTCTTAAAGGCGGATTGGAGAACAGAATCATGATAGGGCGACGCCTGAAGAAATTTAACATCAGGTGGGCCTGTTGGAGAAAATCTTGATCATCCTGGCAGATACGACGAAGTCGTAATAATTGAGAATATGGAATGGAATCTCTGCAGTGAGATGGATGAGACGAAGTGTAGAGAAGATAACAGTGGGCGTCCGTGGGTTTATAAAAGACTGAAGTGTGGAGGCTGGAGGTACCAGGGGAGACGACCAGATCAAGAAAAGTGACGGACGAGGTAGAGATATAAGATGTAATCTTGATGGATTTATGAAAGTTACCAATGTAGTCGATGAACCTGGAGATGTCATCTTCCGGCAAGTCAGTCAGTCCAAAGACATCATCGATGTACCGGAGGTATTTAAGGGGAAGGGGGCCAAGGTACGAATTCAGTATTTGATGTTCAAGGTAACCCATGAACAGGCAGGTATAACTAGGACCCATCTTGGTTCCCATTGCTACACCACTCACCTGGTCTTAGAACTGACCATTGAATTCGAAAGTATTAAGGTGGGACAACTACATGCTGAAGCAATGAGACGACCAGGGTTATTGGGCTTGTGGATTTTAGGGAGCATGTAGAAGGAAGGTTTGCCTAGAGCACTGTCTGGGATGATGAGACGGGACGCGCTAGGAGGAAGAGATTTATTGTCGATAAGCTGTTTGATGGTTGAGCGAACCTTCTCATCGTTGCTATTGGTCGTTTCAAATCTAAATGTTCACGATTAACATGAAATATCTCCTCTTTCCCTGCACTTACAAACTTGATTTTTTGCATCTGGCCTTGTTTTACCAAGGTCCCACCGATTTCACAAAATTTAATGATGTAGGAAGTATGCTTCATCACGAAGCAGCACTTTCCTTTGATCTCAGTGAATTTACGGATCTTTTTGCTCCTGGAGAAAATAATTTACCGTACATTAATGGAAATCAGCTTCTCGACATAGGCGTCTCTACACAACTTGAAAGTTGGAGGCGTTTATCAACTGTTTACTTTCTATTGTTTACTTTCTTTAAAATACTATGAGAATGTCAATGTTATAGCCTTTACAGACGGTCTAAAACAAATCAGCGTATAAACAGTTCCATTAATGAAAACTATTTAAACAATATACAACAAAGAATACATTAAAAAAAATTAATTATCCGTTGCGAGCGATAACGAGCATGACATATCAAGCAAAGTTATTGTTTATGGGTACGCATGTGACTAAAGAGTCCGATGTAAGCACGGGATCCTCTTCACTGTAAAGAGCTACATTGTTCGTTTTATGTCTTTCCATGTGACTTTCATTATTTTACGTAAACAAGACATATGAATGTGATTTAGTTTCTTTGCATGCCTGCAGTACACATATCAAGAATCTTTACATTTTCAAAACGTTATCAACTTTAGCTAAAGATTGATCATGCGGACATATAAAAACGTCCATTATTATTTCATTTATTCTGAATCAGAGGAGTCTAACATATTGATTACTAATCTGGGCTGAACGAACGATAGTCCATCTTTTTTCCAATAGTCATTTTCTTCTTTTAAGACATGATCTTCACATTTGCACCAAAAATCTTTGTCAATCTGTGATAGAGCAGCATATGTCAGTCCTTTTATATCGCATAGTTTAAAACTTGTATTCTCAGCTGCCACCTGCCCTTTAATTTTTGCCCAAACGAGTTCAATGGGGTTTAATTGTGGATGATAAGGGGGCAGTCTCAAGCACGTATGACCATGCTGTTGAATGATTTTGTCTATTTGGAATACTTTGGTCTTTTGCGATTTCTTAACAAGTGACAGTAATTCAGGTTTCAAAAATCCCTCGTTAAATGGAATTCCTTCCTTTCTTAGCCAAATCTTTATAACATCTTTTGTACTGGTAGATGTAGGAATTTTGTCTTCTTCTGCCACAGCGTTGTGGTACGACGCGTTGTCCATTACCAGACAGGGTGGTCTGTCTAGAATTGGAAGAAGAGTATTTTCAATCCACTCTCTAAATATATGGCCATTCATCTCGGTGTGATAGTCCCTGTTGTCAGTATAATTAGAGGTGAATATAAGTTCTGCATTTTTCACCAACCCTTCTTTTCGGCTGCCTGCATGTGCCATTATAATACGCTGTCCTTTTCCAGTGGGTACACATCTTTTAATACTTCCATCTGATAATTGCCATTCCTTTGCACTTGTGTGGTGAGAATTTATCCAAGATTCATCTAGAAATACAATATCATAACCTTGGTTACGCATTTCCCGTACTTCACGTAAATATTTACTCCTCATAGAAACTAAGTGCGGCTTCTCGCAGATGACATTTCTACCACTATCGTACTTTCTAAACGTAAAACCGATGCTTCTAACAGTTCTCCATAATGTTGTTTTCGACACAACAATGTCATTTTCTGCTCTCAGTCGAATTTTCAGTTTTCTTAAAGTCACAGTTTCTTTGGAATCGAACATTTTACAAATTGCTCTTCTAATCACTTCCTTGTCAAAACTATCTACTACTTTCTTTCTTCCTAGCGTCCTAGTCTTGATTGAACTGGACACTCCGTTAGCTTTAAGCACTTGTTTGAAAAAGCATTTGCTTATACCCAATGCGTGAATAGTTCTCTTTTCTGGCTTTGAGATGCTTCGATACAGTTTTCCACGCTTAGCTTCTATGCAAAAATATTTATACACCTTTATTGCCACTGATTGCAATGTAAGGAACTTTACTTTTATACCCATTGACTAACAGATCACAAATTTAACGAAATTACCCAATAATTAGGATACGCCGTTGCACATAAATCACAACAAAACGACAGGAAATGGGATGCACCGGATATAAAATTATAACTATGACGCGTTTTATGTGTTTTTTAGTGCTTAAAACAGGGAAATTGGCGCGCATTACGTTCAAGATGACAAGTCCGTGGGTGCTCACTCATATGAAGCGGTAATTCCTCCAAATATATGGTTTGACCAAAATGCCTTAAATTTGTATACTTCAAATAAAGAATATTTAAAACTATACGTTTGTTGGTGAGGAAATGAATGTACTTCTTGGGACCAAAAAATCACAAGACCATATGCAAAATTTCAGCATTATCAATCAATTGGTTGCAGAGATATGGAATTTTAAACACCTTCAAAATATTTTGAAACGACCTATAGTAGTGGAATCACTGGGGCAAGGTTTATAGAACGTGGTGTCAGATAATTGTTTGGCGCCTTCTTGGATGTATAGGTCTTTACGCCAGACTACCACAGCCCCTCCCTTATCAGCTGGTTTAATGACGATATCTTCCCGACTTCGGAGGTTGGAGAGGGCTCGAAATTCAGCGGGAGTTCAATCAATCAGAGAAATTCAAATTCATCTTTAAAGCATACGCTACTGCCACGACATTTTTATTGTTGGACATTTTCACTATTTCTTTCGAGCCAAGGTTAACGTTCTTGAGGGATCCCATTACTTTTCTTCTCCATTAATTCCTGAGATTTTCCTACTTTTTATTTCACTGTGGGTTCCATTTCTTAGAAGGTCTAATTCATCCCCATTTTCTCTTAATAGTATAATGATTGCCCTTGTTTTAATAATTGTTAATAATAATTTGCCCTTGTTTTGCTCAGTCTAGATATCTCAGTTTGCTGATGTAGTCACACATTCTGATGTTGTCACACAGTCTGATGTTTTCACACAGTCTGATGTTGTCACACAGTCTGATGTTACGATTGATGGTGCGAATGAATCGCTGCTGACTAAACTTTTTTTTAATGTGCATTCATTTCTACGGCCATGCTTAAGTCTGGACTTAAGATCAATTCAAACAGAAGGAGACGGGTTGATACATGATCTGATTTCATTAATTTGGCGAAATGTTGACTTCCATTATTTCTGCGATCTTGTAGTTTCACTATTAATCGAGGTTTATATTATTGCTACACCTGATGAAATATCAAATTATGATTGTAAATCATGGACAATCTTGCAAAAAGATTGTAAACCGATTCATTACAAATTAAATGCTACAAAAAAATATATAAGATACATTGGAAAATGAAAAAAAAATACAGAAGACTTATTAAAAGAGTTAAACATTAAAGAGAACATCATTGGGCAGAGGAAATAAGAATACCATGATTACGTCATAAGGCACATCGGGCTGACAAGAAAAATAGTGGAAGGTACGGTTCCTGGACGACCAATCAGGGGCAGACAAAGAAGAAGGTGGTTTCAAGACATCAAGTATACGTTGAATATGACAACAGAAGAATGTGAAGATGTGGCTAATGACAGAGTTCTATCAAGAGGGATGTTGTGAACGCAACGTTCTGCTAATGACAGAGTTCTATCAAGAGGGATGTTGTGAACGCAACGTTCTGCTAATGACAGAGTTCTATCAAGAGCGATGTTGTGAACGCAACGTTCTGCTAATGACAGAGTTCTATCAAGAGCGATGTTGTGAACGCAACGTTCTGCTAATGACAGAGTTCTATCAATAGGTATGTTGTGATCGCAACGTTCTGCTAATGACAGAGTTCTATCAATAGGTATGTTGTGATCGCAACGTTCTGCTAATGACAGAGTTCTATCAATAGGTATGTTGTGAACGCAACGTTCTGCTAATGACAGAGTTCTATCAAGAGGGATGTTGTGAACGCAACGTTCTGCTAATGACAGAGTTCTATCAAGAGGGATGTTGTGAACGCAACGTTCTGCTAATGACAGAGTTCTATCAAGAGCGATGTTGTGAACGCAACGTTCTGCTAATGACAGAGTTCTATCAAGAGCGATGTTGTGAACGCAACGTTCTGCTAATGACAGAGTTCTATCAATAGGTATGTTGTGATCGCAACGTTCTGCTAATGACAGAGTTCTATCAATAGGTATGTTGTGATCGCAACGTTCTGCTAATGACAGAGTTCTATCAATAGGTATGTTGTGAACGCAACGTTCTGCTAATGACAGAGTTCTATCAAGAGGGATGTTCTGAACGCAATGTTCTGCTAATGACAGAGTTCTATCAAGAGGGCTGTTGTGAACGCAACGTTCTGCTAATGACACGCGACCTGATGATGATGATTATGTTTTTCGCTACATCTGATGATGCCCTTTGTTATCACAAAAAAGCACTATATATTTTCCAATTTAATAGTTTAATCTATAGCTATATCTTTTTAAAAATATATATTTAAACTTCTTCAATGCAGGAGCCGATGATTTTAAGTATTGAAGTAGTAAACAATCAGGTGTATCGCTTGTTTCTCTTACAATTCACTGCAAGTCTCGATGGCAAGACAGTCTACATCATTCCATACAATTTCACAAGAGATGCCAGTCAATACAAGTTTGTATTTACTTATAGTTTTGGTTTTACATGGAAGCATCTATGTATTTGCGTAATGATGAATGCGTCTAATTGTGTGTTTCTGTACATATTCTTCAAATGCTTTCAATATGAAGAAAATTGGATTCATAGAAACGGTACTCTCATGCTTATTTCAAATAAGCATATATTTCAAATCCGATTTGAAGCCTATATTTCACAGACCAACTGCATCGTTTTAATGAGCGTTTGGCCGGTTCAGCTGGGATAAGACAGAACAACATCACAAGTCTGGAACGCTTAGATTAGAAAGCGATCTAAGTTTTCCAAGATGGCGTCCTAGCCGTGTGTATATAGAATAACTACACAAAGTTCAACAAAGAATGGCAAGAGACAGAACGACTTGGAAAGTGTTTGTTGAAGACCTATGCTCCACTGGGAGCTAAAAAGGTAGAAGAGAAGAGACACAAAGCTCGGACAGATAGTGCTCGCAAACCCGGGTGGGCAGACCATCTAAGGGCAGAATCCCCCTACAGAAAAGACAAGCTGTTGCTTTGTATGAAGATTGGCGACAATCAAAGACTAAGGAAAGCAAACCTAAATAAAATGCTGGCATAAATCGGATGCACTGGGCCAATGGCGCGGAACACAGTGCATCATTCTAACATGTAATCTTTTTTAGGAGGGATCAAGTCATCATACTTTGCCTCCGCACTGGTCACGACACAATGAGAAACCACATGTTCACCAAACTCAAAATTGGTACCACCAGCCAATGCCACTGTACACTGGACAACATTACAACAAAACACGTTCTACAGGATTGCCCCCAGTACACAGACCTGAGAAGTACAATGTGGACCACACCCACCTCCCTGGAAGAGAAACTATACGGGGCAACCGAATCACTTAAACAGACAGCTGCCTTCACGAGAGAGTCCGGAATCCTACTCTGAACTAGTCATGATCGAAGAGGAAGAAAATGCTTTCCACAAAGGGACTGACTTGTGGAGATCCAAAGTACTAACAGCCAACAAAACTTACATGTTATCTCTTGTGTGATAAAAGTACTATCATATGAATGTGAAAGTTGGACATTCGCCAAGAATTGATTTAGGAAATTACATGTTTTAGAAAACAACTTCTTCTTCTTCTGCGATCATGACTCTTTCAGAGTAGGATTCCGGACCTTCTCTAATAAAGGCAGCTGTCTGTTTAAGTGATTCGGTTGCCCCGTATATTTTCACCGAAATGTTAACATAAACGGGAAAGTACTTTTGAATGCAAAAAAACAAACGTGAATTTAATTATCTAAGAAGTCCAGTGACATACGACAATTCACAAACAGGAGAAATAGACTCAAGATGAAACAAAGATTGTAAAACCATCGGGAAGCTATCAACATTATTGTCCAAAAAGGCAGTAGCTCTAGAGGCAAAACGGATACTCTACAATATAATTTTCATCCTAACGTTATGCTACTAATGCCAGACATGGCCTATAGACTCAAGAACAAAAAGAATAGTATTCACTATCGAGATGAAATGCTAAAGACCTATAACAGGAAACAGTCAAAAAATAATTAAAAAAAAATAAAATTAGAATTGAAGAACTGAGAAAAATGATAAGAAAATCTCCTGCATATAATACTCTAGTTAAAAGTTAGCGCAGTTTTAAAACAACTAAAAATTAAATGAGAACTACTAAACACAATTCCAACAAGATAAGTGAGATTTTTGGGGCTCGTTAAAAGATACAACAGGCTACTATATGTAATCATGGAATGGAAAAAAAAGGACACAGTTGACGATAGTTTTACAATAAGGATGAAACAATAAAATATCTAAATAAAAAGGACACAGTTGACGATAGTTTTACAATAAGGATCAAACAATAAAATATCTAAATAAAAAGTACAAACTCTCCACGCCGTTTACTTTATTCATTTCTTTTCCAACACATTTTACATTTACCCATGTTAACATTTGCCTTTTTATTAGATACAGATATCGCACAAGAAAACAATGTTAATATGTCTGATTACTATCTGCATTAAAAATATATCTTATCCCATTATCATTTGACTTGATTGACATAGTCAATCATATATCTGGTGTTTTGATAAAGAAAGTATGTACTAATACATATCTAGAATTGACCAGTTGTGTCCCCTTGGTTTGTGTAGTATTACTTTATTTCACACCCGGATATAGATTTACTGAATATGTGACGTAATCAATCACTTGTTTTATTTTGTGTTTTAATGTTTAATGATATAATTAGTAAATAATTACAGTAGCAACTGCCAATAATAAGTTCACGGACGTTATACATCTTTTATGTATTACTTTTTAAAATATTTTTTAAATTCAGACTAGAGGATATCAGCGTTGATATACTTAAAGGACTCAAACGTGAAGATTTCAAAAGTTATAAAGAATGTCAGTCTACATTAGAAGAAACTTTACGAGGAGCCTTCATCGGTGAATGGACAGATTGCAGACATCTTGTCAATGGGGTAAGCACATCAAGAAAACGTAAGCCTTCCAAATAAGAATAAACCCATCAAAAAGTGTGATCTATTTCAACGAATCTGCTATAACTTGTTGTCAAGAATCTCAGAATGTTGTCGTTAATAATTTTTGCTTTAACACTTCAGTCTTATACAGGGCTGGCTCAAGGTACTGGCAACTCTGGCAGTTGGCGCGTCATGTATTTAGGCGCGTCATCACGGATCTTCCAAAATCATTATTTGTTATCCTTCTGAAGATTTACATAATTGTATTTTTGTACCATGAATTGTTGAGGAATTTGTTATTGTCCTACACAGTGCCACTTCCGGTCAATACATCGGAAAGGCGACATTGAACAATTGAAGCACTGTCTGAAAAGATTCATTGCCGCAGTTTCCTCATATTCCAAGTCCAGCTTGCTGCAGTTTCCTCATATTCCAAGTCCAGCTTGCTGCAGTTTCCTCATATTCCAAGTCCAGCTTGCTGCAGTTTCCTCATATTCCAAGTCCAGCTTGCTGCAGTTTCCTTATATTCCAAGTCCAGCTTGCTGCAGTTTCCTCATATTCCAAGTCCAGCTTGCTGCAGTTTCCTCATATTCCAAGTCCATCTTGCTGTAGGAGCTACTGCAATTAGTGCCCTGTGCACACCGTGAGCTGTGTGTTTCATCAGATGGTGTTTCTATATTCAGATTGCTTACGATGAATGATGATATCGTATGACGAACGATAGTTCAGTTGCGTTCACTATCAGTGCTACTATAACTTATGTCTTTTGACGTGTGCTATGTTTGCTACGATGGGGACTGCAACTTCTGTTTTTTGTTTGGATATTCGATGAAATGCTGATTCTGATGATCCCACTGGCATGGGCGGTTGAGCAATTATGGATTTTAACTCGTTTGCAGTGATACCGGGGCCCTCGAGAAACTATAACTATAATGATGTGAAGTATTTGCCGCTAGAAAGATATGTTGGTTTATGACCAGGGAGAAGATGGCAACATTTCTCTTGTATAATGATGCTGCATGTTGATATCAAATGAATTTATCATGTTAAAATAAACTGAATGTATCTTGTTTATATTAAGTACTGAATTTATCATGTTAAAATCAATTTAATTTATCATGTTGATCACTACATATTTTCAGATACGTCCTCAGTACCGCTATAACATTGATTGTAGACAAATTACGTTCATCCCCCCGAAGGTATCATTTGAAACTGCAACAAATATTAGTTATTTCATGGAATATAAAGGGAATAGGTATGATTTTAAAATATCTAGACATTCATTAACATAACATTTCAATAAAAACACATCCCATGGAAACAAATAGTGTATGCTCCTGTGTCGAGTGATAACTTGTTGTGTTACATGAGATCAATAAAGAGCAAACACAGCGTTTCTAATCTTCTTCCTCTATTCTTCTTTTATCCTTCCTCTATTGCCGTTGGCGTCGAGGGGAGATACAATCTGCGATTCTTTGCTCTTCTGTTGACCTCTTCTGATGTTATTCCTCCTAGTGACTCTAGTATTCCCTTTATCCATCTCTTTCTCGGTCTTCCTCTTAATCTGACGTTTTCGTAGCGTTTGTTTATGGCTCTTTGATTCATTGTTAGTTCTTTCTGTCTTGTTGTGTGGCCGAACCAATTTATCTGTTGTTTCTTTATGTATTCGATGGCTGGTTCAATTTCGAGTTTCTTCCTCAGGTCAGTGTTTCTTACTCTGTCCCTTAAGCTGTTTCCTGTCATTCTTCTGACATATTTCATTTCGGTGGTTGTTATCTTTCTTATTGTTCTAGAGTCAATGATAGCACTGATAGCACAGAGTTGGTAGAAAAATTGATTTGTATATTGCCCTTTTTGCTTCCGTAGTTATTGCTTTGTTTTTTAATAGTGTTGATACTTGGCCTATAACTTGGCATGCTTTGTTACACCTTATATCTATCTCTGTTTCTTGGTTATTGTCTTGTGTTAGCGTGCTACCCAGATATTTAAAATTGTCAACTTGCTTCAAAGATGTATTATCTATTATGATGTTTAGTTTTCTTTCTTTCTCGCTATTGCCATTACTTCGGTTTTGCTTAAATACTCCAAGTATTTTGATTCTTCTTTTTATCATTGCGTCGATTAATTGTTCTTCTTTGTTTCTAATCACTGTGTGATTTTTAATAGTGGTTTTGTTAGGGGTAAAGGGGCGAGCAATGTCATATATATCGTAAGATCGTTAGTAGAAAAAACGATAGAAGTGAAATCAGATCTATACCTATGTTTCATACATTATACCAAGGCATTTGACAAAGTAAAGCACCAAGAAATGATTAAAATTGTAGAAGGCAAAAAGGTAAACAGCAAAGATCTAAGAATAATAAAGAACATGTACTGGCAACAAACAGAGGCCATAAGAACTGGAAACCAATTGGGAATGTTTCAACAAATAAAACAGGGTTAGACAAGGTTGTGTGCTGTCACCAGATGCATTTAATATTTATAGTGAGATTATTTTAAGATCCACAAGGGACATGACTGGAATAACAATCGGAGGTCATGATATAAATAATCTAAATTATGATGATTGTAGAGTCTTAATCACTACGAGTGAAATGGAGTTGCACGAAATGTTGGACATTATAGTGAAAGAAAGCAAAAATAAAGGATTCAACCTTTATAGCGAAACACAGAAGTAATGGTAACAACAAAGAAAAAGACATCGCCTCAGCGCAAAATAAAGACAAGTGGAAAAACATTTAAAAAAGGTAAATGAATTTAAATATTTGGGAACTTTGTTAAACTCAGACGGAAGATGTACAAAAGAGGTGAGATGCAGAATGGCTCAGGCAAAAGCAGCTTTCCAAAATGAGGAAGATACTATGAAATCTATTTTTGACAATATAAACAAGAAAAAGAGTTCTTAAATGTTAAGTAGAGTCAGTCTTAACATATGGATGTGAATCTTGGGTAACATACAAGAAAATCACTGGAGTCTATAGAAATGTGGTTTTAAGGAAGAATATTTAGAATATCATGGACAGCAAAGAAGAGTAATGAAAACATTCTGAAAGAGGCCAAAGCAAAATGACAGCTAGTTTCCAATATTAGAAAGAAATAATCATCACATTTTAGCCACGTAATGAGAAGAGAACTGGAATATATTGTAACAACTGGGAAAATTGAGGGACAAAGAGATACAGGGAAGCAAAGAGAAGAGATATCAGACAGCTTAAGAGAATGACGTGGCAGAAGTTCAACAAAATAAATGATAATTAACTGTCGACATTGAAAGTTGTGGAGAGACATGATCACCTACGCCAGCAGGCCCAGTATTTGATGATGACGACTTCAGAACAACAGCCTCGTCCACATGTAGACGATATCTATCTGTGTGAAACTGCTACCGCAGGTGAATATGCTTCGTTGTTATTACGTCTTTTTTTCGTATCATGTTTTGTTGTCGCCTTACGTCTCCAATTTTCATTAAATAAACTTAATCAATGTGCCTGCCTGTGACATATGCATCTAGATTGTGCAGTACAATAAATCATCTTTAAATCGCAGCTAGATGCTGATATGTCGCTGGGACAATAAACTCTCTTTTTGCTTTCGTCTCTTTCTGAACGTTTTCACTAATCTTCTTAGCTGTCCACGGTATTCTCAATATTCTTTTATAAAAGAACATTTCTACAGCCTCCAGTGATTTTCTTGTCTGTTGTATATTGACCATGTTATACATCCGTATGTGAAGACTGGATCTACATAACATTTAAGGACTCTTTTTCATGTTTATATTTTCAACAATTAATTGCACAGTAACTTCCTCATTTTTTGGAAAGCTGCTTTTGCCTGAACTATTCTGAATCTCACCTCAGTTGTAAATAAGGTAGTAACTGTGAAAGGGAAATCCCTCAAATTGTTGGAGCTAGAACACACCATTGATTCGCACGATTCTGGACAGAAAACCGCATTAGTGATGTTACCCTCTTGATGTGTTGTACATTTCATGTTGGAATTATGTGGTGATACGAAGCGGTTTTGGTGGACATCTAACATTTGCAAAAAAAAAACACTAAAAAAATAATGTCCGCTGAAGGGATCAAATACCCTTGTAAGATATCAGGGTGCAGTGTATAGGGCCATCCGTTGTTCACGACATTTATCTGATCTACTGTGAGCGCAAGGGAGCAGTTTTAGCTCAGTGGTTAGTGAACTGGACTACAAAGAACAAGGGGTGGGGTTCGATCCCAACCGAAGGCTTGCGGGTTCACCTAGCCTTAAATAGGTACCGGATTTATTTCTGGGAAAGTAAAGCGGCACGGGCATAATACCGACCACATTACCCCAAAAAATAATGTGCTAAAGGTATGTAAAATGAATGGTCACTAACACTATATTCCCTATATGCCACTTGACGTGACAGGGGCTATTTACTTTTATTTACTGTGAGCGCAAGTGTAAAAAATGGAAGTCGGGAGCACAATTTCCTTCACCGTTTGCCTAGTTTATAGCACAGGTTGATGCTCACTGGTTGCTCCATTGCAACCCCACCTCTCACACTGACTACGTTCGACTTCTCACAGTGGATTTACCCTGACGACCACGTGTACTTCTCGACGTGTCTTTGGATAGCCTTGTGCATGCACCTTGACGGTTTTATATCAAACCATTTTAGTACAGACTTCTATGTTGATAAGCAAAAAAAAAAAAAATATAGAAAAGCGGATTTTTTAGAAACCAACAATTTACTGCTACTTGCAACAATTTACTCTCCGTGTCAGATAACTTTAATGTTAATCATTGTTATGTTATACTTCCTTTTGTTCTTCCACTTTTTTTGCAATTGCTTCGTTTCTAGCAATAACTCAGATATTCAACCTAAGATATTCAACAAAACTGACAATCAATAAATATCTTCATTAACGGATGCTTGCGCAGAACAAAAGGACGGAAACGGCAGGACAAAACGACTAACATTGAATTATGGATAAGTATCAGTTAACTACCAGTGGATGCAGAGAAAACAAGGACGATGGCGCTGGAGAGGAAACACACTAGGGAGGTCAACTGATAGTAATACACGACATGCCCATTTTGGAATCCCCAGGGAAAATACGAAGAGGGACACCAAATAAAACATTCCTGAAGAAGACTGATGGACCTAGAGATGAGGATGATAGGGAAGGCATGAAATGATCTGAGAAGAATGGCAAAAAAATAGAACGACTTTGAAAGTGTTTGTTGAAGACCTAGGCTTCACAGGGAGCTGAAATGTAGAAGAGGTAGAAGGAGAAGAAGATTTGAAAAACTGTTTAAAATGTCCAAAGCTTGTCCATTAACATAAACACAACATGCTACATAGTTTTTGTCCCCATCAATAGCAACACAAATAGGAAGTACAATTAACCACGTGATCATTTCTGTGACAGGATTCCTGTGCCAGGTGCTCCAGGAGATTACATCAGTCCCTGTGATGACAACAAGTAGAAGAGATGCTAAAGAACTGATCATTATACTTTGGAGACACTAAATGTCTGATTTACTCCCTTTTTGTTTTAACTTTCAAATCAGTGTTTGCTTCTCGTGTTTGCATATCTTTGTTTATTGAGAATAGTTTGACGTTTTATATCTGATGGACGGATTTGTCGAAACTTCGTAATTTGTTTTGTTTTCCTATTAGTTTAGCTGCTTGATACTGTTTTGTGTTTATTTTTTTATCTTTTAAAACATTCGCTGGCTTAAGTTCCATTATCAGATTAATAAAAGAATAAACAATCATGAACAGTGTTATTTTATAATTTCTTATTACAAATGCGTTTGTTGTTGCGTTCGCCAGCTTTTGCCTCGAGACTAACCAGTCACCCATGGACTAAGAATATGAGGAAACTACAACGAAGAAACACTTTTCATGCATAGTCGGCAAAGGTTCCTGCCGCCTATCCATCATATACCATAAGTTCACGTCCTCCTGAAAGTGATGATCGTCATATTTCTTTAAAAAATGTATAACGTTGTTATACTATTATATATACTATGTAATATATAAGGTTGTGGATGCTGTTCAGTAGGTGAACAGGTTAGGTTGTTGATATTGTTCAGTAAGTTTGTTCATTAGAGGACATAGAACTTGTGAAGAATTACACGACATCAGAGCGCTGTCAGATCTTTCCCGTAGTCTTCAAGCTGGACAGAGAATGTAGACAACATAATCCATTAGACCTTAAAGGAGAAGCATATGCCGTTATTTTCGAGAATTCTTCTGTGAGTGACGCAATAATTTGCATGGATGGGTCTGTTCTGAACGTACGGGGCTCGTGTGTATTCACGGCACAAGTTGGAGTTTAAACTGTGACGGAAGAAATATCAGCTTTCACAATGATTGCAAATAGTTTGACCATAGAAGTCACGACTTTCATTAAAGCATTGACATGTCGTGAAACACATGACTTGAGACACAATGCGCGAATATATTGTGTAATGAACATTGTAACAGGCGTGACGGTTTAGTTGCCGTGGTGTGCGGAAGGGCAATTTCCCATGATAAGATTTTTAATGCCTTCATGGGCACAGGACGAAAGACTGACCAAAAAGTGACTCTGAATCCTGTAAAGAACAGGAAGCAAGAATATCATATGAATTTGGAGATTCCATAAGGGAGCGTAATGCAGTTATGGTTATGGTTATGGAAGACCCCGGTATCACTGCAAACGAATTAAAATCCATAATTGCTCAACCGCCTGTGCCAGTGGAATCATCCGAATTACTAACTCATCACCCAAACAAAGAATTAGCTGTAGTACCCATCATAGCAGTCTCAGCACACGCCAAAAGACATAAGGAGAAACCGCACAGAAAGTGAACACAGCCAATTTGTCCTTGCCATACGATATCATCGTTAACAATTGTAATATCGAAACACGATCAAAATGGATGAAACACACAGCTCACGTGTGCACAGAGCACTTAACTTAGTAGCTCCTGCTACAAGCCGGGCATGGGGTATGAGGAAACTTCAACAAGGAACACTTTTCATACATAGCCTTCAATGATTTCTGCCGCCTATCCACCATATTGACCGGAAGTTTCTCCTGAAAATGATGATCGTCATATGTTTATGCGTAATGCAGTATTCCAAAGAAGTCTTGTCTACCAATGTAACACCGGTTCGTTAGAATATATGTCGGAGTGTACCTTAACACGTGTGGGCTTCTCTAAAATGCAGTGAGTATGACCAGACGACAAAACTAAGTCAAGAGACTATACTTTAATAATGCTGGTCTGAGGAGACCTGCCGATACGGAGAATAATAACAATTTATTGCTACTGCATTAGAGAACTAAAATACCTAGGACATTTAATGACAAACGATAATTCTCCAACAGCAGAGATAGAATCAAGATGCAACAAATTGTCAAATCATTGGACAGCTATCGCCATTATTATCCAACAAGGAAATAACTCTGGAGGCAAAACGAGCACTATACAATACAATCTTCATCCCAACGTTGTGCTACCAATGCCAGACCTGGACCCTAGATGCAAGAACAATAAGAAAAATAACATCTATAGAGATGAAATGTGTTAGACGAGTGACAGAAACTCTGACGAAAGTCTGAGAGATAAGATCAGAAATGAAGAACTGAGAAATAAGCTAGGAATGGCCCCCGCCGTGGAATATATAAGGAGACAACAGATAAAATGGTTTGGCCACGTGACAAGGCAGAAAGATTAAAACACAACACGAGCCTTCAACAAACGTTGTGAGAACACCAGACCCAAGGGTCGACCACGAAAAATATGGATCGAAGGAATATTAGAAGCACTAGGAAACATAACAGCAGCAGAGGCGAACAGAAGAACAAAAGACCGCAAATTATATCTCCCCTCGACGCTGAAAGGCAGATGAAGAAGGAAAGAAGAAGAAGAAATGTTAGAGAATGATGAAGACCATAAGACGATAAGAATGATAAGACACATACAATATACAGATACAGAAAGAATAAACAAAATATATGAGTACTTATCTGGACTGTTCTCTACCACGGTTAAGTGATGCATTAGCAGAGTGCCTAATAAATGGCTGGTATATGGACAACAATTATATGGCCCTTTTCGTCTTGTCAGACGGTCTAGTGGAGGCTATTGCGTATTTTTTTGAGGTATTGTTTTTGCCGAACAGCTTCTCTCGTGGCTAATTCTACCAATGTTTGACAAACACACGCGGTCACATAATGAACAGGTCAGGCTCGCTGATCCACATGGTTTACCATCCTTTTTCATGAGTCTCTTCTCTTCTAAGTCCTGTCTTAGAACAGTCTCAAATGTTGTTATACCGTTCCTTATACGTGCTCTCCATGATGTGCGATCACTTGCCAGATGTTGCCAGTCGTTTTCACAGATGGAGAAGTCTTTCAGAGATGATTTGCAGATATCTCTATATCGTAGTTTAGGTCTGCCGATTTGTCGTTTTCCGTGTTTTAGCTCGCCATATAGTATTTGCCTAGGAATGCGTTTTTCTTCCATCCGTTGGACATGCCCCAGCCATCTTAGCCTTCGACTTCTGAGCATCGACATGATTGTTAGGGTCTTAGCACGTTGCAGGACAGTTAAGTTGGTTATTTTGTCCTGCCATTTGATGTGCATTATTTTGCGGAGACATCGCATGTGGAAGACATTTAGTCTTTTTTCCTGGTTTGAGTATGTTGTCCAGGTTTCGGATCCATATAGTAGTGTGCTAAGCACACAAGTTTGATATATTAAGAGTTTAGTCTTTTGAGTTAGTTTCGTGTTGTTCCATGCCCTTTTTGTGAGTTTGCCGAAGGTCGTAGCTGCCTTACCAATTCGACAGTTTATTTCTTCATCAAGAGAGATGGTTTGCGTAACTGTGGATCCAAGATAATTTCTTCCTCATTTCACTTTGCCTACTCTGCCTGGGCACAGGATATGGAGATAGTGCTTTACCCAGTCGCACTATCCCCCTCTCGACTTCGTTTCAAAGATTTCCGAAGGAGGGACAAAGTCCATACGTTCGGAATTGAAAGAAGGTGCAGGGGATGCCAGAAAGACGAGACAACAATGATGGTAAACCAATACTTCATATCAGCGACGTGTGACAAGTTGTGTGGTTATGCTTGAATAATGAGAAGGTTGTGTGGTACTGAAGATAGACATTTTTACAAATATTATTTTTATAATGTAATGATTGCGACATTATGTTGAAGGAATATGTCATGAGGTGATACAACGTTCGAATAGAAAGACCTTCTGCAACAACATAGGCAGTATACATAACACATAGACAAAGAGAACTAAAATATAATGTAAACTTTTTTGAACTTCTTCTCAAATGTCGCCTCACGACCTTCTTTCTCTACGAGTATTTATCAATCCTGTTGTTAACCTCGGACTAAGCCAATTTCTTATTTTCTCTGAAATCCTTATCCTGCTTCTCTTTGTCCCTCTAATTTTCCAGTTGTCACAATATGTTTCAGTTTATCCTTTCACATCTAATGACTTGTACACAATGTGTTTGCTATCTCATTATGCTAGCTTTCATTATATATGACAAACACACTATGCCAGTTATATACATATTAAAAAGCCAGGGAATACAACACAAGTTAAATAAATGGAGAAAAAATGTGTGGTCAGAATGTACGTAGTCTGGTTAACAGAGAAATAGACAATATGGCAGACAGGATCTGATTATACCAAAAGCAACCAAACAGTGAACGTTAATATTTATGTCAAGCAGCATGCATGTGTTTTTAAGTCTATAGCTGTGTTATTTTCTACGATTTTTTGTATCCAGTTCTTGTGATCGTCTCATTGTCCATGTACTAGTGTTTGATGGACTGCGAATAGAAGAAAGCTTGTTAATCTCCCCTGTCTCGGATTGGTTGGCTAATTTAAATGTGTAGTATAAGTAAACAATGGGGTTGATAGTACTAACCCCGTCTTACACATGTTCTAACTCTAAAATGAATCGAGCAGCCCAGTCCTGCTCTGACGTTTGATGTAGTTTAATGTTGACGCTTTTACATTTGTTGGTTAGGTGTTAGTTTACTTTGTATGTTTACAGTATCCTCCGCAATTGTTCTGTCTTGTTTAGTCGATTGCTTTTATCTTTTAATCTATGACAGCCACGTATACATTTCGATTGCCATATGTTGTCCTGTATGCTTGTTGGTTTAGAGTGAGTAGTACTTCAGTACATCCGATATTTTTCAGGAAACTAATTTGAGATCGCTAATCTGCAACTCTATATTATGTCTAGTACAATCTCTCTTTAATCTTGACGTATAACATTCCTACTTTCTGAGTAGGGAGATAACTATGTATTGGCTATGTTATCTATTACTACCCTTTGTATTCCATATTGGTTTGATAACAGCCGGTTGTCAGTTCCCTATTGCGGGCTATTGTTACCAAGCTGAGTTGAATATTCGTTGTTGTCAATGAACTCCTGTGATAACAGATCGTTACAATTGTTTTCATGTGTGACATACTGGGTACTGGTAACTGAGCTTAGGAACACTAGAGATGACACCAACGATTAATCTATAGAGCATGAAGCAGCTATTAAAATGCATTCTACTCTAATGTTACTCACTATTTTATTATGGTGATCTTTTTAAGCGTATATGGTCTTTATTGTCTGGACAGACACTGTGTAGCAAGCCACCATAATTTTTCAGTAATAGCAATATTTGTGTAATTATGCCTGATGCTGTTTTACTGAGCAGCCTCCTCGTAGTTGATTTATCTGCTAATATCTCTGGATAGACAGATCCAATCGTAGAATGAACAAGAAGTTTTAGTGGTTCCTAATCTCGTCTGGTTTCTCCTGCAACCATTCTCTCCTTACATTAACATTCTCTTGAATGTTTCTGTGCTGACTTGTATTTTTATTGTCCATGTTTTACGATCTGATGCCAGATTTTCCCAGTTTCTTTCGCTGACAGAGAATGCACTCAAGGAATCGTGATCTCTTTACCTCCAGACATTTTTATAAACTCCACCTGGACAGCAGAGAATTTAGTCTGCTCGTCTAATGATGATACAGGCACGGGTTCAGTTCCTATTTTGTGGCTAATTTTTTCTCTATCGATTGGGGTTCGCCAGTTCACACAGTCTATGATATTGTGTTTTTTCTTGGAAAATACGGCGGCCTGGTGTGATACTGAGTAATCAACCTACGAAGGTGCCCCATGTTAAAAAAGTGTTGGCACTAACACTGTATCATTCATGTTCGCTACTTTTAGTAACATGAGCTCTAACAAAGTCAGTTTCCCCCCCCCCTTCCTTTTTTCACTTACATTTAACCTAAAGTTGTAATTTCCGAATATTAAGGTTGTGTCTAATTATCTTAAAAAGATGAGTTAAAGAAAATGTATGTGAACAAGATTATATTATATACAATTAGTACTATAACATCATTGTTTCCTTATGATTTCTTGTTCAATCAATAGTTTTCCATTCTTTGTTCTTATGCATCCAGTTTTTGATTGCGTTTTTCTATCAGTTAATTCTTCAGTTTGTATATAGCTTTGAAATCTCCTTTTTGTCGCGTTTCAAACTCTTTGCATCTGTTTTAGTCTTGCTTGTTTGTTTCATTTCCTTTTATTTCAATTTCTTTATTTAACTCATCTTTGTTATCATTATATCTTCTTTAGTATCTATTAGCTGTAAAATATTATCTGTCATCTATTTCTTTCTTGAATGTGTTACTAGTGGTATGAAGTCTTTCGACGTTTTTTGCATTCATTCTTTTTTAATTTCCCACTGTTAAACACTGCTTTGTATCTTGTCTATTGCATTGTACCAGTTCTGAATTATGATGTATGTTACCTATTATGATGATTTATCTTGTAACCTCTTGTCTAATTTGAGTAAATCTAAATTTAACTTGATATTAACTGAGGCTTCTTATATGGCTTTTAATTTTACCCTATGCTTTCCCACAACTGGTACATGATCACTATTGCAATCTGCCCCTGGTCTAGTTTTCACACACACCAGACTGTTTCTAAATCTATCGCTTATCATTATATAATCAATTTGATTAAGTACGTTGTCTCCTGGGCTTTTCCATGTCTACAGACGTCTTGGATATTGCTGAAACCAGGTGTTTTCTATCATCATGGTGTGTGTTCTTGCTCAGTCAATAAGTGTGTCACCTCTTTCCTTTCTCTCGCCTAAGCCATATCAACCAATCACTTCCTCAACTCTTTCCTTTCCTACTTTAGCATTGAGATCCCCTAGAGCTATGGTCATTTCATGTGGTTTGCCTTGACGAAGTGCCATATTAAGCTCCTGGTGATGATATACTTGATGATGCTGATCATTGTTATTACAAGAGCATTTTGAAATGCTGGTGGTTTTGCTTATTCTATTCTATTCTATTCTATTCTATTCTATTCTATTCTATTCTATTCTATTCTATTCTATTCTATTCTATTCTATTCTATTCTACTCTTGTAATCAGTTTAGTTACAGCCGAAACATCCCCACATTCGCTCTATCATTTTGAGAAGCGCAGGCAGACTGACTGAAGTGTTGATTGACGATACATAAGCTGTTTCCACTAAACGCTCTTGTTCGACCACAACTCTTTCTCATCTTTAGACTCACCAGTCTCTCCAAATATGCATTCTTGTCTGACATGGTCATCCTCCTTCTCTTCTCCTAAAAATGGTGTATCTTATCTGGGACAAAAACCGGCGATATTGTTCCAGTCATCGTTTCAGATGGATCCCTAATACGACACCAAAGGAGCGCATTGGCATTACAGCACGCATTGTAGGCAGAACAGTAAATGACGACAGCGGTGCTTACGTGTTATGACCACGAGTAGTATGACGATGTGTGTAGTGTCTGTGACCAGGACATTCATATTACTGGAGTCACAAGACTACACCCACGCCTACATAATAAGTGAATCAATGGGCAGGATAAGAAAAGTGGAGGACGGCTCTGTACGCAGGCAGTGAGTCACGTCATTTTAGAAGTCAACGATACGCATATTCACCTTTGTATACGTCCTTTTTATGTGGGAGTCCCGGGAAAATATAAGAGCGGACAGGCTGACTAGATGTGCTGTCGTAAATGGCGATCAACCAATGGTTCAGGTCGTTATCGTTAACACGGGAGACACGGGTATTACACATGACATTGACAACAATGGCTCAGGTCGTTATTGTTAACACGGGAGACACGGGGATGACACAAGACTTTGATAACAATGGTTCAGGTCGTTATTGTTAACACGGGAGACACGGGTATAACACAAGACTTTGACAACAATGGTTCAGGTCGTTATTGTTAACACGGGAGACACGGGTATGACACAAGACTTTGACAACAATGGTTCAGGTCGTTATTGTTAACACGGGAGACACGGGTATGACACAAGACTTTTTCAACAATGGCTCAGGTCGTTATTGTTAACATGGGAGACACGGGGATGACACAAGACTTTGACAACAATGGTTCAGGTCGTTATTGTTAACACGGGAGACACGGATATGACACAAGACTTTGACAACAATGTTCAGGTCGTTATCGTTAACACGGGAGACACGGGTATAACACAAGACTTTGACAACAATGGTTCAGGTCGTTATTGTTAACACGGAAATGACACACGACTTTGACAACAATGGCTCAGGTCGTTATTGTTAACACGGGAGACACGGGTATGACACAAGACTTTGACAACAATGGTTCAGGTCGTTATCGTTAACACGGGAATGACACAAGACTTTGACAACAATGGTTCAGGTCGTTATTGTTAACACGGGAGACACGGGAATGACACAAGACTTTGACAACAATGGTTCAGGTCGTTATTGTTAACACGGGAGACACGGGTATGACACAAGACTTTGACAACAATGGCTCAGGTCGTTATTGTTAACACGGGAGACACGGGAATGACACAAGACTTTGACAACAATGGCTCAGGTCGTTATCGTTAACACGGGAGACACGGAATGACACAAGACTTTGACAACAATGGCTCAGGTCGTTATCGTTAACACGGGAATGACACAAGACTTTGACAACAATGGCTCAGGTCGTTATCGTTAACACGGGAGACACGGAATGACACACGACTTTGACAACAATGACTCCACGTCTCTCCCTCGGATGCAAAAAATGGCAGTAAAGATGAGCACAGCCAGACACGAGAGGCTTAGTGGGCGGATAAGAGGACTTATAATCTAACACAGAGCTGGAGACTTCAGTCGCTGGACGCTGCGGGAGTTGCTGAAGAGAGGATCTATGGGCATCTTTAGAGTAGAATGATGAGCCCACAAGTAAATCAATAACTGAAAGAAGGAAGAACAAACATGGCCATGTCCTCTTTATCTAGAGTCAGGCTACACTCAGTGTCAGAGCTACCAGCGAGCTTATCTTCTATTTCATTGGCATGCACAACAGCGTACATTAGACAGTACAACCAGGTTAGCCAGCTAACTTTAGAGCCATCCAGGAGCAGTGTCCACTCGTGCTGCACAGATTGTCTGATAATCTTCTGACCAGTCCGTCACCAAGGCTACGCGTGGTTCACGATCTGTGTAACCAACCACGTTATTACCACCGATACTGCATGTATAATGTAGGCAATCATGTATTTCCGGAACTACCTCTATAATTGTCTATCACTTTTGTTTGTCATTTTGAATAAATCCATTCTAATATAATGGCTGCTATTTGTCCTGTTGCATATAAATATATGAGAAATGATAATAAGAGAATATCAAAGAGAGCCGCCAATTAGAACCAGAGGTTAAACTAAGAAGAGGCGGATCTGGAGAAAGAATAAGAAGTACACTGAAGTGAGACAATAACAGCAAGCATCGACTCCCTGTCGAAATTGAACAGCTCGCCCTGAACAGAAACATGTTGCGAGATAAATGCGGGCCATGCGCAGTCTGATACTTCATAATACAGTTCGTTGGACACAGAGTCTAGAATTTCTGTTCCATGTGTCGTCTTCAGTTCGAAAGAACAATAGTCACAACTAGACATACTTCTTCAAACCTTCTCATTGCAGGCTACAATTGTTGATTATGATAGAACTGTTAATATACGTAGGGAGGTCAAAAAGTAATGCACACCAATTTTTTCTCGGCTAATAATAAAGATAGGATTATGAAATTTTGCACACTTGGAATATGACATGTTCCAATTATGTGCACCAAATTGCACAGCATTCTGCAAAATATTACGCAATCTATGAACCGTTAAAATGGAGCTTGTCAACAATGTCCGTTACAAACAGCGAATTGTCATAGAATTTCTGCTTGCGGAAAAAGGAACTGTGACAAACATTCATAAACGACTGTGTGCAGTGTACAAATGTTCTGCAGTCGATAGGAGCACAGTTAGTCGCTGGGTTCAGAGAATTAAAGCTGCAGAAAGTGTACGAGTGGAGCTGCATGATTTACCGCGTTCTGGACGTGTTGCCTCGGCTACCAGCACAGACATGTTAAACCGGGCTGATGCCATTATTCGTAAGGATAGGCGTATCACTAGTCAGCAATTGGCATTGCAGCTTACAGTCAGCAAGGGAAGTGCAATCGCAATTTTTAAAACTCTCGGATATTCAAAGATTTGCGCTCGATGGGTTCCTCGGTGCCTAACAAATGATCACAGAGTCCAAAGGAAAACATTCTGTTCTGAATTGTTGGAGCGTTTCGGTGTTGAAGGAGAAATGTTTTTGTCAAAAATTGTTACCGGTAACGAAACGTGGGCACATTATTATGAGCCTGAAACAAAAATGCATTCAATGGAATGGCATCATCCGCAGTCACCAAAAAGAAAAAATTCAAAACATCTCCATCAGCCGGAAAGGTGATGATCACTGTACTTCTGGGACATTGATGGTGCGATTCTTGTTGATGTAATGACAAGAGGTGAGACAATCAACTCGACAGCTTACATCAATACACTGACAAAACTCAAAAATCTGTTCCACAGAGTTCGGCCTAATAAGCCATCTGCAGATTTGTTGCTTCAACATGACAATGCACGCCCTCACACAAGTCTGGTAACACGGGAAGCAATCAACAAATTTGGTTGGACTGTACTGCCCCATCCTCCGTACAGCCCTGATCTGGCTCCCTCAGATTTCCATCTGTTTGGACCACTCAAAAAATTCCTGCGTGGGACACACTTTGACAATGATGAGGATGTGATCCGTGCAGTTAAAAAATGGCTACGCGAGCAGGACAAAACTTGGTACAAACGAGGCATTCATGACCTAGTTTCGCGTTGGCGTAAGGCAATACGCTTGGACGGAGATTATGTTGAAAAACAGGTAGTGTAAAGGGGATGTTCAGCTACAATCTGTGAAAATTTCACACATTTTGCCCGAATAGTTTCCGAGAAAAAAATTGGTGTGCATTACTTTTTGACCTCCCTTCAGTAAATTAAGCGGAACATAAAAAGAGAACAACGCCTTTATTAAAGATAAGAATGGAAATCTGCTAAGTAATATAAAGGAATAAATGAAGAGATGGCAGGAACTTGAATGTTGCTGTGCCTACTCCTCTCTTCTTTGATTGTTGCTGTGCCGACTTCTCTCTTCCTTGATTGTTGCTGTGCCGACTTCTCTCTTCTTGATTGTTGCTATGCCTACTCCTCTCTTCCTTGAATGTTGCTGTGCCTACTCCTCTCTTCCTTGAATGTTGCTGTGCCTACTCCTCTCTTCCTTGATTGTTGCTATGCCTACTCCTCTCTTCCTTGAATGTTGCTGTACCGACTTCTCTCTTCCTTGAATGTTGCTGTGGTTACTCCTCTCTTCCTTGAATGTTGCTGTGCCGACTTCTCTCTTCCTTGAATGTTGCTGTGCCTACTTCTCTCTTCCTTGAATGTTGCTGTGCCTACTCCTCTCTTCCTTGAATGTTGCTGTGCCTACTCCTCTCTTCCTTGATTGTTCCTATGCCTACACCTTTCTTCCTTGGTTGTTGCTATGCCTACTCCTCACTTCCTTGAATGTTGCTGTGCCTACTCCTCTCTTCCTTGATTGTTGCTATGCCTACACCTTTCTTCCTTGATTGTTGCTATGCCGACTCCTCTCTTCCTTGAATGTTGGTGTGCTTACTCCTCTCTTCTTTGAATGTTGCTGTGCCGAATCCTCTCTTCCATGAGTGCTTCTGTGCCGACTCCTCCCTTCCTTGAATGTTGCTGTGCCTACTCCTCTCTTCCTTGAATGGTGCTGTGCCTACTCCTCTCTTCCTTGAATGTTGCTGTGCTTACTCCTCTCTTCCTTGAATGTTGCTGTGCTTACTCCTCTCTTCCTTGAATGTTGCTGTGCTTACTCCTCTCTTCCTTGAATGTTGCTGTGCTTACTCCTCTCTTCCTTGAATGTTGCTGTGCTTACTCCTCTCTTCCTTGAATGTTGCTGTGCTTACTCCTCTCTTCCTTGAATGTTGCTGTGCTTACTCCTGTCTTCCTTGAATGGTGCTGTGCCTACTCCTCTCTTCCTTGAATGTTGCTGTGCTTACTCCTCTCTTCCTTGAATGTTGCTGTGCTTACTCCTCTCTTCCTTGAATGTTGCTGTGCTTACTCCTCTCTTCCTTGAATGTTGCTGTGCTTACTCCTCTCTTCCTTGAATGTTGCTGTGCTTACTCCTCTCTTCCTTGAATGTTGCTGTGCTTACTCCTCTCTTCCTTGAATGTTGCTGTGCTTACTCCTCTCTTCCTTGAATGTTGCTGTGCTTACTCCTCTCTTCCTTGAATGTTGCTGTGCTTACTCCTCTCTTCCTTGAATGTTGCTGTGCCTACTCCCTTCTTCCTTGAATGTTGCTGTGCCGACTCCTCTCTTCCTTGAATGTTGCTGTGCTTACTCCTCTCTTCCTTGAATGTTGCTGTGCTTACTCCTCTCTTCCTTGAATGTTGCTGTGCCTACTCCTCTCTTCCTTGAGTGCTTCTGTGCCGACTCCTCTCTTCCTTGAATGTTGCTGTACTTACTCATCTCTTCCTTGAATGTTGCTGTGCTTACTCCTCTCTTCCTTGAATGTTGCTGTGCTTACTTCTCTCTTCCTTAAATGTTGCTGTGCTTACTCCTCTCTTCCTTGAATGTTGCTGTGCCGACTCCTCTCTTCCTTGAGTGCTTCTGTGCTTACTCCTCTCTTCCTTGAATGTTGCTGTGCTTACTCCTCTCTTCCTTGAATGTTGCTGTGCTTACTCCTCTCTTCCTTGAATGTTGCTGTGCTTACTCCTCTCTTCCTTGAATGTTGCTGTGCTTACTCCTCTCTTCCTTGAATGTTGCTGTGCTTACTCCTCTCTTCCTTGAATGTTGCTGTGCTTACTCCTCTCTTCCTTGAATGTTGCTGTGCTTACTCCTCTCTTCCTTGAATGTTGCTGTGCCGACTCCTCTCTTCCTTGAATGTTGCTGTGCTTACTCCTCTCTTCCTTGAATGTTGCTGTGCTTACTCCTCTCTTCCTTGAATGTTGCTGTGCCGACTCCTATCATCCATGAATGTTGCTGTGCCTTTGTCCCTATCGATTTGGATTCGGCGGTTAAGCAAATCTGATTATTTTCTCTCTCTCTGCAATGAAGACTCAATCAGAGTAGGATTCAAGATTCTTTCATGAAGTCAGCTGTCTGTTTGAGTGATTCGATTGCCCCATATAATTTTTCTTCCAGGAAAGTGGGCGTGGACCAAATTGCTCTTCTCAGGTCTGTGTACTGGGGGCAATCCTGTAGAACATGTTTTGTAGTCATATTGTCCATTGTACAGAGTGGCATAGGCTGGTTGTACCTATTTTGAATTTGGTGAACATGTGATTTCTCATTCTATTGTGGCCTGTGCGTAGGCGAAGTATGATGACTTGATCCCTCCTTGATAGTTGGTGGTATCCCTCACTCTTGTTATGCTTTGGGTGTTCTCGTTTCCATTTTTCATGGAATTGATCCTTGAGGATGGATTTGGCTTCATCATAACTGAGCGGATGGTTCTCTTGAGGTAATCTCCCTCCCTCTTTAGCTAATTTGTCTGCGCGTTCGTTCCCGTGTATATTACAGTGTGATGGTATCCACTGAATGACTCCTCTCTGGAAGTTATTGCATAGTTGGTCCAGGGTTGTTCTCAAGTCATCTAGTTCATTGTTCTTATGGCTTTTTAGAGCTGATAGTACTGACAGTGCATCAGTCAGAAGTCAGAATCACCAATTTATTGTGCATGTTATTTTTGTGTTAAGTAGCCAGTGTTGCAGCATCTCTGATGGCCTCAGTTTCTGCTTTAAAGTTGTTTGAGAATTTTCCAGTAGCTATTGACTTGGTGATCTCGTCCTGATTATTCAGCATCAAGAACACACCTCCCCCTCCATTTCTGGTGGCATTTGTAGCAGAGTCATCTGTGTATATGTGGAACCAAGAGTCCTGTGGGTAGGTATTGTGTATGTGTTTTTCTGCTAGGGAATAGGCAAATAATTGCGATGCTGCGGTAAAGCTGGTAGCAATGAACCAGTGGTGGGGAGTGTTAAACACTCCAAGGTATGAAGACAGCTTTACAAGGGAGGAACACAACACAATACTGATGTTTCGGCATGTGGCCTTCTTCAGAGTACAAGGACAACGAAAACAAACGATGAAGCACAATTATTATTATTATTATAAGATATAGAGGTTATAGATAATTGTGCTTAATTGTGCTAAGATATCGATATTGTTTTTGGGAAAGTACTGGATCTCGAGTATTTATTATTATTAACGATTATTTTTAACAGATATGTTTTAGTAGAAATTATAGCACCCTGGTGTGATTCTGAGTGCATGACCTATAAAGGTATCACGTTGAAAAAACTATTAGCACTAAGAGTGTATCCTTCAGGAAAGCCAATGTAGCAACATGGGCTCTAACATAGTTAGCCCTATTTCATTAAACCTGAGGTTGTATATTTCTAAAAATTAAGGTTTTGTTTATGTACGGTGAAAGGTTTGATTCAAAGATAAAGAATGTGAAATAGGGTATATTCTTTACAATTTGTATAATAAAACGTGGTATAGTATTATCATCATGTGCCATACGGGTTTGGCGTAGGCGATCATGTCCTTCCACAATCTAGTATCTACAGTGCATCATATCAGTTCTGTTGTTGACTGTTTCCATGCCATGACACCAAGCTATCCAGTATTTTCTCTTTTTGTCGTCCGCGATCTCTCTTTCCTTTTAATTTGCCAGTTGTAACCAAGTATTCCAACTTTCCACTTCTCATGATGTGCCCGTAAAATGTTGATTGTTTCTTTCTGATGTTTTTTAGGAGCTGCCTTTTTGTGTTGGCCTCTTTGAGAACTTCCTCATTGGTCTTTTTAGCTGTCCAGGGAACTTTCAACATTCTTCTGAGAAATCCCATCTCTGTGGCCCCTAATCGTCTTTTCAATTGTTTGTCTACTGTCCATAGTATAGTATATCATAGCATATAACATACATATTGTATATAAATGCAATATTTTTACACTTATACGACTATATATATAATACCAATATACTTAGTATATTATATATGGTCTTCTGCATTATTACCTGCCATATTTCTAGCTTGTTCATGACATAAGTTATTAGAGGCCTCCAAATACCAGTATAGTCTGCTATAGATAAGATATTGTAATAGAACAGAGATGCTCTCAGATATTGTTACTAAACACAATTTAAGGATAGAGGCCGGTAGCTTCTTGGCTCATCTAGTGGTTTGTTCTACTTCAGCAGTAGTTCCACATAGGCATTCATCCATGCTTTGAGGATGTCGCTGTCTCTCCATGTCTTGTTGTTAAGTCTAAGTAGTGTTTCCATTCCTGACTTGCCAAGGTACTTGATCTTCTTATTGTGTGCCTTGTCTGGCCCTGGACATTTTCTAGATTTTAACTTTTGAATTGTCTTTTCTAATTCTTGTAAAGTAAAGTCTTCTTCAATTCTCGGAGCATTTACTATGGGTTTCTTTCAATTGATTTCAAATTACGTTGATGTAGTGTATCTTTTTCTACGGGTTTGTTTGCAGTATTGAATAATTTTGCTCTGTTATTTGGTCTATGCAACATCTGTCTGGGAACATACGAGTATCAGACACCAAACCACTCAAATTAAATAATGAATCTCCCAGCTCTGGGAGGAAACTGTAGATAATCTTAACCATTACTTTGCTTACTGACGTGTGCTCCGCTCGTTCACGGGTACCGTATGTACGTCAGTTGTACTGACAGTGGATCATCTCGTCCTTTCCTAGTCGTGTCTGTACGATATACAACAGGCCTGTCGAGGATAGGGCATAGTGGTCTTCTCATCAAGCTGAAAGCGTCGGTCATCCATGTGTACTGGTAGGGGGTCTCAATGCGATTTAGGAATTACAAACTCCACCCCATCCATAGGGGTTCGTATAGAGGTAGTATTGAGAAAGAAGAAAGGAACACTCACTCAAAGGAGAGTGAGGGTAAATGGAAGAAGACCATGGCTTATTCAGCGGTGGACTCTGGTCCTTCATCTGTAGGGTCTCATCTCCTCCCTGCCAACATTTACCGCTGGGAACTCTGTCGCACCCAAGACCAACATTGTATCAGCAAGGGTGACCACGTGTAGGTGTGTTCTCGGACAGTAGTACAAAGTACTCGAAACGTGGTCAACCAGGATCACAATGACGATCAGTAACCATAGCAACATGGTACATTTATAGGTGATGAATTCTGTATTACACCAGGCCGGCGTAAGTGCCAAGATAATATCTCTGATGCACGTTGTCAGACACAGGGTGAACTGGCGAAGCTCAATCATAGAGAACAAGTTTGTCTAAATGTAGGAACAGATGCCGTTCCTGCGTCATCATTAGACGACCACACTAAATTCTCTGCTGTCCAGGTGGAGTTTGCAATAATGTATGGAGGTGAATAGGTCACGATTCCTTGAGTGAATTCTTTATAAGCGAAAGAAACTGGGAAAGCCTGGCATCAGGTCCTAGAGCATGGAGAATAAAAACAGAAGTTGGTACATCAACATTCAAGGAATAGGGGATGTTAAAATCAGAAGGCAAAAGGTGCATGAGAAGGGAGACGAGGCCAGGCACTACAGATATATGTTGTTCATTCTGCTATCGGATCTGTCTATCCAATATTGGAGATTCAGTCACGATAGAATCGGCTCAGTAAAACATTGTCTTGCATAATACAGTAGTATTACTATTGCTGATAAATTATGATGACTTGCAACCAATCATGTAAAGACGATGGAGATCATTTACATTTAAGGAGATCACCAGAACAAAATTATGAGAACCACTGTAGTGAGTGTAGTAGAATGTATTTTGATAGCTGCTTTATGTTCTATAGAAGAATCATTGGAACCAATGCTACTGTCAATGAGCTCGGTTACCAGTACCCATTATGTTCATTCAGGGATACATTAAAACGGTCTGTTATCACAGGAGTTCGATGGCTACAAAGAATGTTCAACTCAGCTCGGTAATAACAGACCGCAACAGGAGACTGGCAACAGGCTGTCGTCGTACCAATATGGAATACAAAGAGTAGTAGTAGAGACTGCAGTCAATACAGAGGTATCTCTCTGCAAACAATACGGACACTAGCACGTCGGAAAACAGACGAACACAATACCGTGAACAACAATGTATAGAAACACTAAAATAGACTCAAAACGCGCATCCAGTGAGACATAGCAATCAACACCACAGCGACAGATTATTGAACATCACAACAACAAAAAACAGAGAGGCAATCAACATAATTATTTGACGGCATGCATCTAGAAAGTATAGTAACAAGTGAAACTTCACAAAGGTCAGAAATAGATTCATGGTACAACAAAGCTTGACAAGTCATCAAACAGTTGTCTCCACTGCTGTCGAACAAGAAATATCCTAAGAGGCAAAGTGTACAATCTACAACACAATCTTCATTCCAACGTTAAGGTGCCAATACCATACCAGGACAATATAAGAAAAACAATATTCCATAAGAGTTAAATGTGTTTGATGCATGACAGCAAACAATGTGAGAAATAAGATCAGAAATGAAGGACTAAGAAGACAGTTATGTTATGTTAAGTTAATGTTAAGTTAATGTTAAGTTAATGTTAAGTTAATGTTAAGTTAATGTTAAGTTAATGTTACGTTAATATTAAGTTAATGTTAAGTTAATGTTAAGTTAATGTTAAAGTTAATGTTAAATTAATGTTAAGTTGAGAAAATGTACATACAACTATACAATCCTGAAATCTGAAGTAGAAAAAGCTATAAAAACAATGAAAAAGGGAAAGGCAGCAGGACCTGACAATATACAGATAGAGATGATACAGGCTCTAGAAGAGTTTGGCATCGAAGTGATCACAGACACATGCAATGCCATATACCATACATGATACATACCAAACGATATAAAAACATCAAATTGCATTGCATTGCCTAAATCGAATGGTGCAGATGAATGCAGTGATTTCAGAACAATAAGCCTAATGAGCCAGGTAACAAAAATTTTACTAAAAGTTATACAGGGAAGGATTCAAAATAAAATCAATACTGAATTAGATGAGCAACAATTTGGATTCAGGAAAAACAGTGGGACAAAAGAAGCCATATTCAGCATGAGAACATTGATTGAAAAGTACACAGAAGTAAACAAACCAATATATGCCTGCTTTATAGACTACACCAAAGCTTTCGATAGAATACACCATAACCAACTCATAGACTGCCTAAAGGATATAAATCTAGATGTCACAGACATACGACTAATATGCAATTTGTACTGGGAGCAAACAAGGATGCATCCTATCACCAAGCTTGTTCAATCTATACACTGAGCAAATCTTTAAAAACATCTCAGAGATACCAGGCCTAAAAATTAATGGAGAGTAATCGATAACCTAATATAAGCTGATGATACTGTTCTACTAGCAGTAAATCCTAAAGATCAACAACAATTGCTTAATGTGATAAACATAACGAGCAAAAAATATGGACTAGAAATGAATATCAAAAAGGCTAAAGCAATTATCATAAACAAAGAAAATTCTCAAGACCTACAATTAAATATCACAATTGAGGAAATACATCTGGAGACAGTCCAGAGTTACAACTACCTGGCACATAATATAACCAATGATGGAAAATGCAACATTGAAATAAACAAAAGAATAGGTATGGCAAAAAGTAATTTTAATGCCATGAAAAATATACTAACAACAAAACAAATATCAACAGGGCTGAAACTAAGAATGGCAAAATGTTACATCTTCTCAATATTCCTGTATGGTGCAGAAACATGGACATTCGACAAGAAAACAGAACAGAAAATTGAAGGCTTTAAAATGTGGATTTATAGAAGAATAGGTAGAATTGGATGGAAACAAAAGATAACAAACGATGAAGTTTTAAAATAACTGAAAATGAAAAGAGAACTACTAAATACAATTAAGAAAAGACAAATGAAATTTGTGGGGCATGTTAAAAGACACAACAGCCTACTAAAAGTAATATTGGAAGGAAAACTACAAGGTAAAAGAGGCAGAGGCAGACCAAGACTAACATGGACGAGCAATATCAAAAGATAGACAAGTCAATCTATGACAGCCTGCACCATCAAAGCAAGAAACAGAGTAGAATGGCGATCCATGGTAGCCAACCTTCGTTGCGGAGACGGCACTCGATAATGATGATGAATGTTAAGTTAATGTTAAGTAAATGTTAAGTTAATGTTGATTAAATGTTAAGTTAATGTGATGTAAATTGGTCACTGAATTATACACATCAATCTACTATCCTTAAGTGTACAGATTTCGGTAGCAGACTGCACAGGCTCACGGCCCATATATTGTTTTCTATTTCCACCACCGCGATTGTTTCACCTCAAATCTGAGTCCACGATAACGTGTTTGTGTGCGTTTTTTTAAATTATTATTTTACTATTTAACAGTTTTGTCTTCACTTGGGTATTAAAAGCATAACAGTCAACCCAAACTGTAAATTTGTTCCTGATTGTTTGTCGCGGGAAAAATGTTGTTACTTTTATAACCTGTCACTCTCTAGAAATGTCTTAACTAAAATGTGTCCTTACCTAACATCCAGGTTTTGAGCCTTAATGCTACCAGAATTATACGTTTTCTACAGGCTACCATGATCCACGGACCAGAGAGCAATGTTACGCAATTACATATTTTGTTTATACTTTAAGTCACTCTATGGAAAATCATAAGAGCTCGTGGCTTAAAATCTCGCAGGCATACACACAGTAAAACGGTCTCTTGTGAAAGGGATCTAGTAGCTTAGAAGTACATATTTACGAAAATCTAGGGAACTACGTAACAAAAATTATAATGTCAATTATATCGATGAAACACTGATAAATGTACATCAAACTAGTGTAACAGGATGGTAAACTACAGAAGGAGCTGTAAAGTGATGTGTACCAGGTAGCAAGGGTCAACGATTGAGAAGAGCTCATCCAGCTAGCAGACAAAATGAATTGTTGGAAAATGGGGGACTCATTTTTGCTTCAAAATCTAAAGACGGTGTTCATGTTTTTTGGTAAATATTAAGTTAAGGGAACTGACTCTGTTATTGAAGAGACCGTCATGTCTAGTAAAAGACAATGTTGTCTATCATAATGGTGTTGCTATGAATTACAAGGTCCCTACATCATCATCTACTAAAGAAGTCATTCAAATGTGGCTAACAAAGGAACATACTTCATTTAAGTAATTGCACATAACGGCGGAATTGTTGTCACTTGTAAATAAAATGCACGAAAACTTTGCATGTTGACAAAATAATACAGGAGCATGGTCATACGTGTTCACGACCACCACCATTTTGACATTCACATTTTAATCCAATAGAATTAGTGTTGTCAAAGTTTAAGGAGAAAGTGACTCATGAAAACATGTTCAAACTTTCAGATGTACATCAGATTGTTGATACTGCCCTCTCGGACATTGACAGACAATACCGGATCAAATGTTAGAACAGTGGTGTGAAACAGGATGAAGATTATTGGTGGAAAGATGGTTTATGCTTCATTCAACTGACAGAAGTGATCAAATTGTTGGATGCTTTTGCAATCGGTTCTGAATAGGGTGAGGTGATCCTTTCTACGAAATACTTCAGACAGTAAAATGTCTTTTTTTTTTTCTTGGTCAAAGATGAACGTGGAATCAAAAACGCCGCTGAATATGTAAGAAGCGAACAATTTAACAGTCACAATTCGTTTTGCTGTTCCGAACAAAAGAGAGAGAGAGAAATATTATAAGTCAAAAATCGTTCAGGGAGTTCAGAAAGCAGAAATTTATTTGTTTTAGTTAACACACGATTATGGCAATTGAAAAAAAAATATACATCATTTGTTTTTTTTTTAAATAAATATAATATAGTTTATGAAGTTCAATTTAATTATTATAATAAAAATAAGAAAAATAATATGTTTTAATTATCACTACAAGATGTGAAAGTTCAGAGACAAGAAAAAGTAAATTTAAAAAAAATTAGCCCCGAATCTCTGGGTTCTCCTATTTTTCTGACTTCTTGGCCGGACAGGGCGGACCGTAACCGCTTGGAGTACCTGGCACAATATACCTGTCAGAGAATTGATCAAATTATTGTGCTTGCTGTTCAAATAAATGCGTGCTGTTATTTAAGTTTGTATAAATTGAATGAAATGATATTGGAGGTGATATCGAGCTCACACGTTCAATAGCTTACGTGACACGGTTTTGTATGTGTTACTTAGGTCAATATGTTAAGCAGATAATGTGAGATGACATTGGAGGTGATACTTTGGTCAAATGTTCAGTAGATTGTTTGAGCTATAACGAGGTCAATATCTTCATTAGATTATTGTGACGATAGGGAAGGTGATACCATGTTCAATAGATTGTGGGAAATGATATTGGAAGTGACATTGGGGTCAATTTTAATAATAGATTGTTTAAAGTCAGATTAGAGATGATACTGAGGTTATATGTTCAATAGATTGTGCGAGATGATATTGGAGGTGGTGCTGAGATCAATATGTTCAATAGACTTTGTGAGATGACATTGGAGGTGATAGGTCAATATGTTCAGTAAACTATGTGAGATGATAACAATGTATTGACATTTGTCGCGTCAGTAAAATACTTGCTTGAAATGAACGCTGGCCTAACCTTTAAAAGCAAATCTTGACACTTGTCAATGTTTATCTTCGCTGTCCTCCTTCATGTAACGAGGTCAATTCGATGGTTTCGATCCCATCAGACAGCTTCTACCTTTCCCATTTTTAAACCTCTCCTTTTTTTTTTTTGAAAACACGGTACTGGTCAGGGGTGTCCGGTTAGCGCAATCGATAGGCGGTTGGCTTACCACGGCAACAGCCGGGGTTCGTACCCTGGCGAGGACACCTGGGTTTTACTAATTCCCTAAAAATTAGTAGGAGCCGCGATAGCTCAGTGGTTAGTGAACTGGACTACTACGGACAAGGGGTAGGGTTCGATCCCAACCGACGGCTCCGGGTTCACCCAGCCTTAAATGGGTACCGGATTTTTTCTGGGAAAGTAAAAGCAGCACGGGCGTAATACCGACCACATTACCCCAAAAAATCATGTGCTGAAGGTCTGTAAAATATAGGGTCACTAACACCATATTTCCCTATACGCCACTTGGCGTGACGGGGGGTACTTTACTTTTTTTTTACGGTACTGGTGTAGTGCTGCCAATATTTCCCCAAAATGGAAAGTAAAGGTTCCCTTTATGCCTTGCTAGAAGTGCGAAGAACATAGTTTTAGTGACCATATCTTTCCATAACCAACATCACATTTGTGAGCGTTTAGTCGGCAATAAACCAGGCCGAATTTACATCCCAGAAACCGTATCTTGAACCTCTCTTTTAGAGATTGTGTGAACATCAGAGCCACTTCTGAGAATTGAACCCAGACCGTTATGCACAGAATGCAAGATCCCTAATCATTCAACCAACGAAACTTCCCACAAATGCGCCAACAGTAAATATTACGTGCTATAGTTCGTTCAGAAATTCGTGCCCCACACAGTTTATCAATTATCTCGGAAACTGTTTGATGAAATTTAGTAATTTTTTGCATTAAATCTCATTTTTTCACCGACCTTAAAAGATGTTATAACATTTAAGTATAAAGGTATAGAAATTTTGCACAAATCGTTTTTTGTTATATAATTTTAGGAAAATATTAAACCGTGTGGCCTAAACATTAGATTTTACTGTAAATTACGTTAATTTTCTAACAATGCAAGTCAAAGCCGTATCCGTATCACATTGAAGAGTGCACACTTTTGTATTTGATTTTATATCGTCGTCATATAGATAGGTAACCTTTGACCAAATTATCAAACACACATAGTCGCCAAATATCAGGCATGTCATCAACAAATATTTATGGAACGACCAGAACATCAAACACACAAAGTCAGCAATTAGTAAGAGCGTCATCAACAAAATTGCGCTCATCATACATACCTCATTTCGAATCGGAACTCTAAGAAGTTAACATTTCTTATCGGTTGAACAAATTGCATTCCATCTCGTTGCCAGTATTGTTCCTCTTCTCTGAGCTCATGGTCGTCACATTTCTCCAGTATTGTTCCTCT
Source organism: Megaustenia siamemsis (assembly GCA_032433765.1). Classification (NCBI taxonomy): domain Eukaryota; kingdom Metazoa; phylum Mollusca; class Gastropoda; order Stylommatophora; family Ariophantidae; genus Megaustenia; species Megaustenia siamemsis. Next base: position 16,652,973 of record JAVIAB010000059.1, on the reverse strand, counting down.
TCTCTGAGCTCATGGTCGTCACATTTCTCCAGTATTGTTCCTCTTCTCTGAGCTCATGGTCGTCACATTTCTCCAGTATTCAATGTCTATCATATCATCACGTGTCAATTCTTTAACATCACAAATTTTAAACGTCGTGTTCTGCGCAGCAACTTGCCCTTTGACTTTATCCCACACATGTTCTATTGGTTTGAGATGTGAATGATAAGGTGGGAGGCGAAGAGATGTGTGGCCGTACTTTGCAATTGTTTTATCAATTTGATATAACTTTGTCTTCTTAGTCTGTCTAACAAGTTGCAACAACTCTAGTTTGCTTGCTTACTTGCGTTCGCCCGATGACTAAAGTATTCTAGAGTATTCGTAGACTGTAGAACTCCTCTTCGTAATTCGTCCTTAAAAGGACGTTAAGTGGGCGTGTCTGCGTTGTGTTGTGGTTTGCAGTATAACTGCTATATTTGCGCCTTTCGGCCCAAAACATCCGACTTCAGCACGACATTTTTGAGTGCCGGGTTGTCTTCCCTCTTCGATCCCTGTTCGCTTGGCCAGACTAAACAGGTTAGTCTGTTACTGGGGGCACCACGGTGAGGTGGAACAGGGTCTGGATGGTTTTGACTCACCGATCCTGGCAAAAGCCATCAGCTATGAGTCGCTGACAACTTCCAGCTCTGGCGCTGAGAGGCGTGCCTTCGTCTCCCAACTCTGGTTTTAACTGGGTGTTTTAAAAGGAAATATTTTCTTTTCTAAGTCATGCGATGATTTGATCTTTTGTGCTTGACGAATTGTCCTCCAGTGTTACCGCATTATGATATGATGCATTGTCCATTACAAGACATGAAGGTCTATCTAGAATCGGGAGTAGAGTGTTCTCTATCCAGTCTCTGAAAATGTGTCCATTCATTTCAGTGTGGTAGTCCCTTTCCCTGTAGACTTTTGATTGAAAAATAAGTTGCATGTCATTGACAAGACCATTCTCTCTACTGCCAGCATGTACCAATATAATGCACTGGTTATTGCTGCTGGGAATGCTTCTTTTATTTTCTCTGTCAACTGATTGTCATTCTTCCTCAAATGTATGGTGATCATTATCCACGTTTCATCCAAATATACAAAATCGTAGCCTTCCATTCGCCGCTCGCGGATCAGCCTTAGGTGTTTGCTCCGGATAGCAATCAGCTGTGGTTTTTCACAAACAATATTTCTACCACTAGAAGATTTTCGAAAAGTGAAAGCAACGCCTCTTACGATCTCCCGAGGGGTCGTTTTTGAGATTTCAATATCACATTCTAATTGCAGTCGAATTTTAAGTTTGAGCAGTGTAACAAGTTGGTTCGATTCAAACATTTTCAAAATCTCACGACAAATAACATCTTTCTTAAATTCATCAACTTTTATTTATCTTCTTTGTTTGACCGTCGTCTCTGCAGTATTCAAAGTTCGGTCCTATCCATTGAATGAAAGACTTTCTATCCATACTTAGAGCTGCCCGTGTTCATTTTTTCTTCTTTTTTTTGACATCGTAATATAACTGATATAATATAATATATGTATAGTGACATTATTATTAGGTCCAATAGGGGAATGGCTGGAATAACAATCTGAGGTCAGAATATAAATAATCTAAGGTATGTTGATGATGAAGTCTTAATCGCTAAGAGTTACAATGAGTTACAAGAAATGTTGGACATTATAGTGAAAGAAAGCAAAAATAAAGGACTCAGCCTTAGTAGCAAAAAGACAGAAGTAATGGTAGCAACAAAGAAAAAGACATCACCTCAGTGCAAAATAAAGGCAGGTGGAGCAATATTAAAACAGGTAAATAAATTTAAATATTTGGGAACTTTGTTAACCTCAGACGGAAATTGTACAACAGAGGTGACGTGCAGAATGGCTCAGTCAAAAGCAACTTTAAAAAAAAATGAGGAAGACGCTATGCAATCCAATTTTGACAATAGAAACAAGAAAAAGATTTCTTAAATGTTATGTAGAGCCAGTCTTAACATATAGATGTAAATCATGGACAATATGACAACAGACAAGACAATCACTGGAGTCTGTAGAAATGTGGTTTTACAGAAGAATGTTGAGAATACCATGGACAGCTAAGAAGCGTAATGAAAATATTCTTAAAGTGGCCAAAGCAAAAAGAGAGCTAAGTTCCAATATTAGAAAGAAACAATCATTATTTTTTGGCCACGTAATGAAAAGAGAACAGCTGCAATATATTGTAACAACTGGGAAAATTGATGGACGAAGAGATAGAGGGAAGCAAAGAGAAAAAATACCAGGCAGCTTAAGAGAATGTCTTAGCAGAAGGTCAACAACAGAAATGATAAATAACTGTCGAGGTAGAAAGTTTTGGAGAGACATGATCACCTACGCCAGCAGGCATGGTACTTGATGATGATGACGGGCGAAATGCTACTAGGATTGTGCGGAGAACATGTGCAATATCCTTTTTTAAAAGATGAGTTAATTATAACAAATGTGGGTATTATAAAATTCTAAAAATTAGGACAGCCAAGAAAATCATATTTTTAAATACCTAAAAAAAAAAATCTTTCCATAATGCAAGACTTCTTCTTTCCTTCCTCATCTGCCTTTCAGCGTCGAGGGGAGATATAATTTGCGGTCTTTTGCTCTTCTGTTCGCCTCTGCTGCTGTTATGTTTCCTAGTGCTTCTAATATTCCATCGACCATCTTTTTCGTGGTCGACCCTTGGGTCTGGTGTTCTCACAACGTTTGTTGAAGGCTCGTTGTGTTGTGTTTTGTTCTTTCTGCCTTTTCATGTGGCCAAACCATTTTATTTGGTGTTTCCTTATATATTCTATAGCGGGGGCTATTCCTAGCTTATTTCTAAGTTCTTCATTTCTGACCTTATCTCTCAGACTGTTTCCTGTCATTCGTCTAACACATTTCATCTCTGTAAAGGTTATTTTTCTTATTGTTCTTGCATCTAGGGTCCAGGTCTGGCATTGCTAGCACAACGTTGGGATGAAGATTGTATTGTATAGTGCTAGTTTTGCCTCCAGAGTTATTTCCTTGTTGGACAATAGTGGTGATAACTGTCCAATGATTTGACAAGCTTTGTTGCATCTTCATTCTATCTCTGCTGTTTGAAAATTATCGTTTGTCATTAAACTTCCTAGGTATTTGAATTCCTCTCCTTGTTTTAGTTGTCTGCCTTCTATAGTTATGTCAATGTTCTGTTTATTTTTGGCGACATTCATGACTTCTGTTTTGTTGATTTTCATGTTGTATTTTGTGCCTGAGGTGTTGAGTTTGTTTAAGTGTTCTTGTAAGTCTTCTATTATTTCATTTATTAGTGCCTGGTCGTCTGCAAATAAAAGCTCGTTGATCTCCTCTGTCTCTGCTGGGTTGGCTAGCTTGTATATATGGTCCATGTATGTAATAAACAGTAGGGGGGATAGTACGCACCCCTGTCTTACACCTGATCTAACTTCGAAGTGGTCTGTGTAGCCTGCTGCTGTTCTGACCCTGCAGCTGCTGCTGGTGTAGATACTTTTAATAAGGTTGGTTAGATGTTGGCTTACTCCGTATGTTGTTAGCATCTCCCACAGAGATGCAAAATAGATGCAAATGCATGACAGTAGGGCAAAAAATCGTTGAGGTGAACTTACAACGTTTCCAGTCTGTTTTCCACTTTCATAATTATATTTTTTTCTGTTTAAGAGTGAGCTCCCTTTAGTTTACTATTTTCTCTATGTATTTCATTAACGATAGACCGCACGTATTCGAATTTATCAATTTCTAGTTATGTCCATGTAATTGTATTTATGCAACAGGTCTTAGGGTTACATTATGGTTACCAACCCCAATCATTAAGGGTTCTCTATGTTTAGATTAGACAAACAGAAGACGTTTCTCTTCTGAATAGAAATAATTGATGTACTTAAACTCGGGATTATATATCATGCAGTGCACGATATAAATTGCAAAATATTGCATTTTTTATTTGATAGATTTTGATATTTATTTTCATATATTAAATAACGTGAAAAGAAATATTATATGACATGTGATATATATAACGATATTATAGGATTGTATTATATAAGTGTATATACTTTGTGTAGTAAACTAAGTATAAGGTATATATATATATATATATATATAGATATATTTAATTCGTGTTCTTGAATATTGTTATGATTGTTTTTATTAATGTGATCTGCGTGCGCTATCTAAGAGATTAAAATCTTACTTGTTTCCCTTGTATATCAAGTCATAACTGATAACTGTTTTAGTCTCCAGCGATTGCTTGTGAGAGTTGAACATGAAGGTATCACAATCAACATTGATGGGGTACTCATAGTGGACCTGAAATATACGCACCACTTATCACGATTTGTTATTTGGTACATCGTGTTGCAATATCTTACTAGTTACTTAAATGTCGGAGTAAAGGCATCAAGATTACCTTGATGCATGTATGGTGATGTAAACATGCTTTTTAGCACATTTCTTTAGTGTGCACTTCCACAGTTAGATATACACATTTTATACATATCTTGTACCCATATTTAAATATTTTTAGAACCCTTCCTTTTTATTTCTCACCTATCTGCCTGTTCTATGTGATATGTAGTTGGTCAGCCCGCCCACTTATTTTAGTTCAGTCAGAAGTTGACCACGCTCCGGGCCGCAGGGAAGTGACCTTTTTTATTTCCTTTCCTGAATAGCTAGCATATTATCGCCATATAGTTAGATTTGTGTATATATATCCTTATATCAGTGGCGTATTCTCTATGATACCGCAGCTACCGCCGGTAGCCTGAACATATTAACGAAATGCAAAAGAAAATGATAATTTATTATATTTTTAAAATAATTATATTACAAAATGTTGGTTATTCTATTACACATTTGGCAGGCCAATATGATTTATTTGCTTTGATTTGCATTTATTAAAGCACGGTTTTCCTCTGGCCACTATAACGTTTGTGAATGAAACCGAAACTATTTTACATTGAAACCTCTAGGAGCCATCGGTATATTTTTCCTCTATCGGGACCTATAATTAACGACCTTGACATTCAAAAATTGCCGTCAAAATAATACGGCAAAGCTACCGCTAAATGAATACGGTTTCATGGGTTATTTTTAGCTCTAGCCAATCAGAATCGTCACAAAGTGAAAAAGAAACATGTCACACTATCGGAACTTCCTTAACTATTTATAACTACGTTATGCGCAACAGCATCTGTAGAAAAAACTTTTTCTGCTCTCGAGAGATTAAAATCTTATTGTAGCTCAACTCAGACACAAGAACGTTTATTTGGTTTGGCATTAATGTCCATTGAGAAATCATTCCCTCAGAAACTTAGAAACCAACACAACAGTACTTTCAAGGACAAAGTCATCAAGACATTTTCGTACCAAACAAGACGGATATAATTAACATAAATACGTCAGTAATTTAAAATGTAGTGATGTCATTAGAAAATATTACTTTATGTTAGCCTACTGAATATAATGTATGTTTTTATTTATTATGTCAGTGGTAGCCCAGATCCTAAAACCAGTATACACCACTGACTCACATATATATTTGTGCGTTGTTGTTTGTTGTTCCAGTCGAAGGCCTACTTGGCCGAATAATCAACTTCAGTTTTTTTTTTTTTTTACTCACCTACGTAAAGCTGTTACCACACAACCTTTTGCTTATTTTTTTTATTACCTTTACTTAAATGTCAACAGTTATTAATATAGAACGAATATAATTGTTTGTGCATTTACTTAGTACTTCGTTGGACAATAAATGTTTATCATCTCCTGTAAAAATGCAACGATTGACATTATATATTTAATAAAAATTTAGTAAAAAAGCCAAGATGGCGGATCTAGTTCACGTCCTCTTGATCGCTGCAGAAAGTTAATTCGGGGTCTGATTAATTTCGGTTCTCCGTTGCACTTTTCTGCGTTAAAGTCAAAATGATGATATACTTATAACATCTGCGCCGCTAAAGCGAAGTCGTACGCCGGCAAAAGTCCCTTTTTAAAAATATGACGGTCATCATTTTCAAGAGGACGTGAACTTCGGGATATATGGTGGACAGGCGGCAGGAAACATTGAAGGCTATGCATGAAAAGTGTTCCTTGTTGCAGTTTCCTCATATTCCGAGTCCATGGGGGACTTGTTGGTCTTGAGGCAAGGACGCCGGCCTCGGGACAGAGAGGGTTGTAGGTTCAAATCTCGGCTACACCGGTTGGGATTTTTATTTATGATTTCTCTCTGCGGCAATCACCCCTGGTCTCAGCAGCGAGATCTGGCTTGAAACGTCAATTACTCATCGACGGAAAAAAACACGAGTACCTCCCAAGTCGGAGTTATCTGCCTGTATTTATGTTTGGTTATGGAAGACCCCAGTATCACTGCAAACGAATTAAAATCCATAATTGCTCAACCGCCCGTGCCAGTGGAATCATCCGAATTACTAACTCATCTTCCAAACAAAGAAAGGTAGCTGCAGTCCCCATCAAAGCAGTCTCAGCACACGCCAAAAGACATAATGCGAAACCGCATAGAAAGTGAACACGGCCAACTGTTCCCTGTCATACGATATCAGCATTCATCGTAAACAATTGGAATATCGGAACATGATCAAAGCGGATGAAACACGCAGCTCACGGAGTGCACAGAGCACTTGACTCAGTGCGCATCTGCCTGTGCGGCGAGGGAACCCTGTGCACGCGGCTGCCAAGGAAAAAGTGGATTAACACGCAAAATTCAGTTCCTATTGGTCGTTTCAAAATATTTTGAAGGTGTTTAAAATTCCATATCTCTGCAACCAACTAAAAAACACATAAAACGCGTCATAGTTATAATTTTATATCCGGTGCATCCCATTTCCTGTCGTTTTGTTGTGATTTATGTGCAACGGCGTATCCTAATTATTGGGTAATTTCGTTAAATTTGTGATCTGTTAGTCAATGGGTATAAAAGTAAAGTTCCTTACATTGCAATCAGTGGCAATAAAGGTGTATAAATATTTTTGCATAGATGCTAAGCGTGGAAAACTGTATCGAAGCATCTCAAAGCCAGAAAAGAGAACTATTCACGCATTGGGTATAAGCAAACGCTTTTTCAAACAAGTGCTTAAAGCTAACGGAGTGTCCAGTTCAATCAAGACTAGGACGCTAGGAAGAAAGAAAGTAGTAGATAGTTTTAACAAGGAAGTGATTAGAAGAGCAATTTGTAAAATGTTCGATTCCAAAGAAACTGTGACTTTAAGAAAACTGAAAATTCGACTGAGAGCAGAAAATGACATTGTTGTGTCGAAAACAACATTATGGAGAACTGTTAGAAGCATCGGTTTTACGTTTAGAAAGTACGATAGTGGTAGAAATGTCATCTGCGAGAAGCCGCACTTAGTTTCTATGAGGAGTAAATATTTACGTGAAGTACGGGAAATGCGTAACCAAGGTTATGATATTGTATTTCTAGATGAATCTTGGATAAATTCTCACCACACACGTGCAAAGGAATGGCAGTTATCAGATGGAAGTATTAAAAGATGTGTACCCACTGGAAAAGGACAGCGTATTATAATGGCACATGCAGGCAGCCGAAAAGAAGGGTTGGTGAAAAATGCAGAACTTATATTCACCTCTAATTATACTGACAACAGGGACTATCTCACCGAGATGAATGGCCATATATTTAGAGAGTGGATTGAAAATGCTCTTCTTCCAATTCTAGACAGACCATCCTGTCTGGTAATGGACAACGCGTCGTACCACAACGCTGTAGCAAGGAAAGACAAAATTCCTACATCTACCAGTACAAAAGATGTTATAAAGATTTGGCTAAGAAAGGAAGGAATTCCATTTAACGAGGGATTTTTGAAACCTGAATTACTGTCACTTGTTAAGAAATCGCAAAAGACCAAAGTATTCCAAATAGACAAAATCATTCAACAGCATGGTCATACGTGCTTGAGACTGCCCCCTTATCATCCACAATTAAACCCAATTGAACTCGTTTGGGCAAAAATTAAAGGGCAGGTGGCAGCTGAGAATACAAGTTTTAAACTATGCGATATAAAAGGACTGACATATGCTGCTCTATCACAGATTGACAAAGATTTTTGGTGCAAATGTGAAGATCATGTCTTAAAAGAAGAAAATGACTATTGGAAAAAAGATGGACTATCGTTCGTTCAGCCCAGATTAGTAATCAATATGTTAGACTCCTCTGATTCAGAATAAGTGAAATAATAATGGACGTTTTTATATGTCCGCATGATCAATCTTTAGCTAAAGTTGATAACGTTTTGAAAATGTAAAGATTCTTGATATGTGTACTGCAGGCATGCAAAGAAACTAAATCACTTTCATATGTCTTGTTTACGTAAAATAATGAAAGTCACATGGAAAGACATAAAACGAACAATGTAGCTCTTTACAGTGAAGAGGATCCCGTGCTTACATCGGACTCTTTAGTCACATGCGTACCCATAAACAATAACTTTGCTTGATATGTCATGCTCGTTATCGCTCGCAACGGATAATTAATTTTTTAAAATGTATTCTTTGTTGTATATTGTTTAAATAGTTTTCATTAATGGAACTGTTTATACGCTGATTTGTTTTAGACCGTCTGTAAAGGCTATAACATTGAGATTCTCATAGTATTTTAAAGAAAGTAAACAATAGAAAGTAAACAGTTGATAAACGCCTCCAACTTTCAAGTTGTGTAGAGACGCCTATGTCGAGAAGCTGATTTCCATTAATGTACGGTAAATTATTTTCTCCAGGAGCAAAAAGATCCGTAAATTCACTGAGATCAAAGGAAAGTGCTGCTTCATGATGAAGCATACTTCCTACATCATTAAATTTTGTGAAATCGGTGGGACCTTGGAAAAACAAGGCCAGATGCAAAAAATCAAGTTTGTAAGTGCAGGGAAAGAGGAGATATTTCATGTTAATCGTGAACATTTAGATTTGAAACGACCAATAGTCTCTAGGGACTTCGTCTGAGATGAAAGCTGGCGAACGCAACAACAACAACAACAACAACATGATACATTTAATTGGTGCACAATTTTACCATTCAACAATATCAAAGTAATCAATTACAATAACATTCTACCTTGAATTAAAAGGAAGGAGAGTAAGGTGAAATAACATTCACCCAGAAGATATTATATACCTGGAAGAAGGGAAGTAACAACGAAAAATACATTCTTATTTCGTAAATTGTATAGATCAAGAGGAGTGACAAAAAGAGAAATTATAATCAGAGCAGTAAAGGCAGCAATGACTTTTAGAAAAAAATTAAGATAATCTGAAATATATTGAGCACGAAAACAAAGGTGGGGATTTCAAATCAAATGCATTATAAATCCTAACATTTGAATTCGAGATGGAATACAAATAAAACAAATTGAATGGGTCATCATCATCATTGAATGTCGTCTCCACATTGAAGTTTGGCTACATGGAGCGCCAATCCGCTGTCTTTGATGGTGCAGGTTGTTATTGGCTGACTTGTCCATCTTTTGATGTTACTCGTCCATGTTAGTATTGGTCTACATCTGCCTCTTTTCCTTTCCAATATTACTTTTATTAGTCTGTTGTGTCGTGTAACATGCCCCCAAAATTTTCATGTCTTGTTCTAATTGTGTTTAGTAGTTCTCTTTTCATTTTTAGTTGCTTTAAAACTTCATCGTTTGTTTTCTTTCTTTTCTTTTCATCCAATTATATCTTATTCTTCTATAAATCCACATTTCAAAGACTTCAATTTTATGTTCTGTTTTCTTGTATAATGTCCATATTTTTGCACCATACAGGAATATTGAGAAGATGTAACGTTTTGCTATTCTTAGTTTTAGCCCTGGTGTTATTTGTTTTAATGTTAGTATATTTTTCATGGCAATAAAATTACTTTTTTGCCATTCCTATTCTTTTGTTTACTTCAGTTGTACATCTTCCATCACTGGTTATAGTGTGTCTGTCCCAGGTAGTTGTAGCTCTGAACTGTGTCCAGATGTGTTCTTTCAACTTTGATATTTGTAGGTCTTGAGAATTTTCTTTGTTTATGATCATAGTTTTAGTCTTTTTTTATGATCATAGATTTAGTCTTTCTGATATTTATATCTAGTCCATATTTTTTGCTTGTCATGTTTATTTCTTTAAGTAATTGTTGTAGGTCTTTATGATTTTCTGCTTGTAGTACAGTATCATCAGTATATCTTAGGTTATTGATGAATTGCTAGATGCGTTATAAAACAAATGTTCCCAAAACTTCTTCGTATTTCATGGAACGAATTCAACCCTAAGTGCAGAAATAAGAGAAATGACAAAGCATTCAAAAAAGAGGATCAATAATCAAGAGAAGATAGTGAGCATATACTAACCATATACTAAACATGCAATGAGAAAGGTAAAGAAGACAATCGCATAGTAAGTCCTCAAATGGGCGAATCTAAAGAAACGTTGATAGAAACATTGAAGCAGAAAGCAACACAACAGGAATCGGTTTCGTTGTCGATATCGAACAGCGTGCACAAACCAGGGACCTGTGACGATAACACTACGGTTCTTGTGCAAACTTTTGTGATTAACAACATAGATCGCTATTTTAGTGAAACTAGATAGTTCATTTCAAATATAGTAATGAACTTGTATACAGTCTTCTCGAATGATCCTTTCAATTTGACAAGACAAAGTCCTACGTATTAAATATCAATATATGTGTATATATAATGAAACGACCACACCAGGTAGTATCAGATATGGGGATTGCACAAATATTTGTACAACAATTAATAAAGATAGAACATTTACATTATTGTGCGGGGACAAAAGTGGAACCACTCATGTAAATATAAATGTTAAGAACGTAGCAGAAATTGGTATACTTCTTATGTGATACCACAATAAAAAATAGTATTAAGCAGCTGAATCTCAGGAGAAATGAACCAAATGACGGTTGTTTAGGGAAAAGCCATCATCTGGCACAGTATAGCAAATATAAATACAATAATTATTGGTAGTTCTTCTTCCTTTTTCTTCCTCATTTGCCTTTCAGCACCAAGGGGGGTTATAATTTGCTTTCTTTTGCTCTTATGTTGGCCTCGCCTGATGTTATGTTTCCAGGTGATTCTAATGTTCTATCAATCTATCTTTTTTTGTGATCGGCCGACAGTTCTAGTGTTCTCGCAACGTTTCTTAAAGACTCGGTGTTTTGTGTTTGGATATGTATGCCTTATAACGTGGCAAAAACATGTTATCTGTTGTTTCTGTATGTACTATAATGCGGGAACTGTTCCTAGCTCTTTTCTCAGTTCTTCATTTCTCATCCTATCCCTAAGACTGTTTCCTGTCATTCGTCTAACACATTTAATCTCTGTAGTGGTTACATTTATTTTTATTGTTCTTGCGTCTAGTGACCAGGTATTGGTAGCACAAAGTTGGAATGAAGATTGCATTGTAGAGTGTACGTTTTGCCTCCAGAGTTGTTTCCTTTTTGGACAATAGTGGTGATAACTGTCCAATCATTTGACAAGCTTTTTTTGCATCTTGAGTCTATTTCTGCTGCTTGATCTATTGTCGTTTGTCATTAGACTTCCTAGATATTTAAATTCCTGCACTTGTACTTGTCTGCCGTCCACCATTATGTTGTCCTGTTTATATTCATGACTTCTGTGTTGTTGATATTGAATTTCATGTTGTATTGAGTGTCAGTTCCGTTTATTGTATTTACTTTTTCTTGAACATCATTTTGACTTATAAATGCGGTATCATTTCTAGATTTATAACTAAAAAGCCACTCTGACAGTTAAAGAAACAGCCGTGACCAACAGATCACATGAGAATATCAAATGTAACTATTTCAAGAGATCATGTATAATCAGTACTGACAAATAAAAGAGAGAATTTAGTGAAAGTTTCAAGCATGGCTTTTGTCTTCAATGCAACAAATCACTTAATCTCCAGCCATTGTGAAACCTTCTGTAAATATATTTTATTTATATTAATGCTTATATTTTACATGAACGGAGATGGTGGTTAACATAATTTACATATACATATACACATTTGATTTCATTAATAGGCTCTCTTTAGCCCCAATGTAAAATTCTGATCCGACCAACTTGTACTGATATTCCCATCTAAAGAGATATATTCTACCTGTGAGTCTATGGCAAAGACTTACCTCATTGAAAGGGTGTCTACAATCTGTCCATTCTCCGGTATATGCACCTCGTGAAGTTTTTCGGAACTTAGATCGGCAATTATCGTAACATTTATAATCTTCAGGTTTGAATTTTTTGAGATCGTCAGCATTGAAGTCCTCTAGTCTATATTTGGATGATAAAACCAGAAGTTGATGTCAGAAATATCTCTCAATCGTGCAACAATTGTTTGTTGTTGTTATGGCAGTATTTGATAAATTAAATCTCAATCATCATCATTGAGTGCCGTCTACGCATCGAAGGTGACTACCATGAAACGCTATTCCCCTCTGTCTTTTGCTTTCATGGTTTAAGTTGTCATAGGCAGACCTTTCAAACTTTTGCTGTTACTTGTTCACGTTAGTCTAGAACTGTTAATATCTCTATTTTATCTTGTATTTTCCATTTCAAAATTACTTTTAGTAGGCTCCCGTGTCTTTTAACATGTTCCAGAAATCTCATTTGTCTTGTTTGAATTGTGTTTTGTAGTTCTATTTTGACGTAGTCTATGAAGCAGACATATACTGGAGTGTTTACTTCTGTGTACTTTTCGTTTACCGTCCTCTAGCAGAATATGATTTCTTTTGTCCCACTATTTTTTCTAAATTCAAATTGTTATTCTATTTCCATATGTAATGTATTCTGAATCCTTCCTTGTATAACTGTTAGTGAGATTGTTGCATGGCTCATTAGGATTATTGTTCTAAAATCACAGCATTGAACTGTACCATTTGTGAATAACATCCATATACATATATATATATATATATATATATATATATATACACACATATATACATATATATATATATATATATATATATATATATATATATATATATATATATATATATCAAGGATGCATCCTATCACCAAGCTTGTTCAATCTATACACTGAGCAAATTTTTAAAAACATCTCAGAGATACCAGGCCTAAACATTAATGGAAAGATAATCAATAACCTAAGATATGCTGATGATACTGTTCTACTAGCAGAAAATCCTAAAGACCTACAACAATTGCTAAATGTGATAAACATAACAAGCAAAAAATATGGACTAGAATTGAATATCAAAAAGACTAAAACTAGGATCATAAACAAAGAAAATTCTCAAGACCTATAATTAAATATCACAGTTGAGGGAATACATCTGGAGACAGCCCAGAGCTACAACTACCTGGGACATACTGTAACCAATGACGGAAAATGCAAAACTGAAATAAACAAAAGAATAGGTATGGTAAAAAAGTAATTTTATTGCCATGAAAAATATACTAACAACAAAACAAATATCAGCAGGGCTGAAACTAAGAATGGCAAAATGTTACATCTTCTTAATATTCCTGTATGGTGCAGAAACATAGACATTAGACAAGAAAACAGAACAGAAAATTGAAGCCTTTGAAATGTGGATTTATAGAAGTATAGGTAGAATTGGATGGAAACAAAAGATAACAAACGATAAAGTTTTAAAACAACTGACAATAAAAAGAGAACTACTAAATACAATTAAGACAAGACAAATGAAATTTTTGGGGCATGTTTAAAGACACAACAGCCTACTAAAAGTAATTTTGGAAGGAAAAATACAAGGTAAAAGAGGCAGAGGCAGACCAAGACTAACATGGACGAGTAACATCAAAAGATGGTCAAGTCAATCTATGACAGCCTGCACCATCAAAGCAAGAAACAGTGTGGAATGGCGATCCATGGTAGCCAACCTTCATTGCGTAGAAGGCACACCATGATGACGATGATGATGATGATGATATATATATATATATATATATATATATATATATATATATATATATACACCTGGTTCAAACAACACCCTAGGCGACTATGGACATGGCAAAGCCCAGACAAAAAAAGTACACAATCAAATTGATTTCATACTGGTACAGAGAAGATTTAGGAATGGGCTAACGTCTGTTAAAACAAGGCCAGGAGCAGATTGTAATAGTGACCATGTACCAGTACTTGGAAAGATAAGAATAAAACTGCGGAAGGCACAGAAATCACCAAGAAATATAACATTAGAACTAGATATGCTAAGAGTAGATAAACAGATGAGTGATAAGAACAGCATGATAGTACAAAATAGATATAATGCTATAGAGAAAATACAGGACATCCAGGAGCAGTGGGAAATGCTCAAACAATCGATTCAGCAAACATCAAAAGAAGTAATACCAGTGACTAAAAGAATCAACAAAAAGAAATGGATGACAGAAGAAATATTACAACTAATGGACGAAAGAAGAAAATATAAGAAAGAAGAACGAGCATACAACATATTGCACAAAGAGATCCAAAACAAGTGCAGTGAAGCAAAGGAAGGATGGTTAAAACAGAAATGTGAAGAAATGGAAAAACAACAAAAGAAAGACCCAAAATTTATGCACAATCAGGTAAACGAATTAATAGGAAGAAAAGAAGTAAAAGTTTCAGGATGTGTGAAATCAAAGGAAGGAAATATAATAATGGGACAGGAGAAGACAATGGAAAAATGGACAGAATATATCGGTCAACTCTATGATGATGAAAGACCAGAATTAAACAATTCAAATGAAGACACATGACCACCAATAATGCAAAGTGAAGTGGAGGACGCAATTCAACACATGAAAAGAGGCAAAACTCCAGGTCCTGACAATATAACAATCGAAGAGATAAATGCAGTAGGAGAGCTGGGAGTACAAGTCATAACAAAATTACTCAATGACATATATAACACTGGACACATACCCGAAGATCTACTAAAATCTATTTTGTAGCCATACCGAAGAAGTCAGGCGCCACTGATTGTGAAGACCATCGCACTATTAGTCTCATGAGCCATATGACTAAAATATTACTAAGAATAATCATGAGACGTGTAAGGAACAAAAAAAAACCAGAAATAAGTGAGGAACAATGTGGATTTGTGGAAGGAAAGGGCACCAATAATGCAATAGACATCTTAAGAAGATTGATAGAAGGATCTATAGAGGTGAAGAAAGATCTATATATGTGCTTTATTGACTACACGAAAGCATTTGACAAAGTAAAGCATGTGGAAATAATCAATATGCTGGAGAAATTAAACATTGATGGCAAGGATCTGCGAATCATAAAAAACAAATACTGACAACAAACAGCAGCTATACGAATTAACAACCAAACAGGACAATTCCAATATATAAAACAAGGAGTCAGACAAGGCTGTATTCTGTCACCAGACTTGTTTTCACTTTACAGCAAATATATAATGAAATCAATAGTAGACAAAAAAAGAATTGAAGTCAACGGTCACAACATAAATAATTTGCGATATGCGGATGACACAGTCTTAATAGCAGAGACAGAGAACGAACTACAAGAAATAATGGACATAATAGTGGAAGAAAGCAACAAGAAAGGTCTCAGTCTGAATAGTAAGAAAACAGAAGTAATGTTATATCGAAGAAACAATCATCACCATCATGCAGCATAAAAATAAACGAGACAAATCTAAAACAAGTGCAACGTTTCAAATACTTGGGAACAATAATAACATCAGATGGGAGATGCACCGCAGAAATAAAAAGCAGAATAGCTCAGGCAAAAATAGCATTTCAGAAAATGAAAAAAATATTATGCAAAACAAATTTATGTCAATAAAAATGAGAAAGAGAATTCATCGGGGCTATATAGAACCAATTCTGACCTATGGAAGCGAATCATGGACAGTAGACAAACAAATGAAAAGACGGTTAGAGGTCACAGAGATGGGATTTCTCAGAAGAATGTTGAAAGTTCCCTGAACAGATAAAAAGACCAATGAGGAAGTTCTTAAAGAGGCCAACACAAAAAGGGAGCTCTTAAAAAACATCAGAAAGAAGCAATCAATATTTTTCGGGCACATCATGAGAAGAGGAAAGTTGGAATACTTGGTTACAACTGGCAAAATGGAAGGAAAGAGAGATCGCGGACGACAAAGAGAGAAAATACTGGATAGCTTGGTGTCATGGCATGGAAAACGGTCAACAACAAAACTAATACGACGCACTGTAGATAGAAGATTGTGGAATGGACATGATCGCCTACGCCAACCGGCAGGGTACATGATGATGATGATGATGATATATATGTATCGTTTTGTCAGACGGTTCTAGTGGAGGCTATTTTGTTTTTTAATATTTGTTTTTGTTGAACAACTTCTCTCGTGGCTAAGTCTATCAATATTTGACAAACACACGCGGCCACAAAATGAACAAGTCAGGCCCACTGATCCACAGGGTTTTCCATCCTATTTTCATGAGTCTTTTCTCTTCTAAGTTTTGTCTTAGCACAGTCTCAAATGATGTTATATTATTCCTTATACATGCTCTCCATGATGTGCGATCACTTGCCAGACGTACCCTGTCATTTTTACAGATGGAGATTTCATTCAGAGATGATTTACATATATCTCTATATCGTAGTCTAGGTCTGCCGATTTGTCTTTTTCAGTGTATTAGTATATACATATATAGTATTTGCAACGGGATGCGTTTTTCTTTCATTCGCTGGACGTGGCCCAGCCAACTCTGTCTTTGGCTACTGAGCATCGACACGATTGTTGGGGTCTTAGCAGGTTGCACTACTGTAAAGTTGGTTTGTTTGTCCTGACATTTAATGTGCATTATTTTGCGGAGACATCGCATGTGCAAGACATTCTGTTTTTGTGTCATTTTCGTATGTTGTCCAGGTTTCAGATCCATATAATAGTGTGCTAAGCACACACGTTTGATATATTAAGAGTTTGAGCTTTAGTGGTAGTTTCGTGTGTTCCCGACCCTTTCTGTGAGTTTGCTGAAAGAGTTAGCGCCTTACCAATTCGTCTGTTTATGTCATCATCAAGAGAAATGGTTTGCGCAATTGTGGATCCAAGATACATGAATTTCTGAACTAATTCTAGTGGACAATCTTTTAAAGTGTTTAATGGATGTTTGATGTCGCCTTGATTTAGTATTACTGTTTTCTGAACACTAATTGACAGTGAAAAAAGGTCGCATGCTTTGTCCAGGTTGTTGACCAGCGATTGTAGGGTGGCTTCACTATGAGCGACTAGGGATGCATCGTCAGCAAATAAAAGTTCTTTAAGTAGCGCAACATTTGTTTTTGTTTTTGCTCTTAGTCGTGCTAAGTTGAACATTGAGCCCACTGATCTTGTGCGAATGTAAATGTCTCCTAAACTAACTGTTTTCGAGGGTGTAATTAAGAAAGGAGACATTTACATTCGCACAAGATCAGTGGGCTCAATGTTCAACTTAGCACGACTAAGAGCAAAAACAAAAAAAAATGTTTTCGAGGGTGTAATTAAGAAAATGTAAATTTAGATGACTTCACCTTGAGTGAAATAGAAACCACCTTAAAGCTAATGACCAATAACAAGGCTGCTGGAGAGGATAAGTTAACAGCTGAGATCCTCAAGGCAATTGATAGCCATAATTTAATACATCTCCAAAAAATGTTCAACATCATTTGGAAAACAGAGAAGACGCCTCATAAATGGAAAAAAGGAATCATTGTTAAGATCCCAAAAAAGGGCAATCTTAGAGATTGTAACAATTGGAGAGGCGTGACACTTTTGTCAGTTGCCTCAAAATTATTCTGTAAAATCATCCTAAATAGAATAAAGGATTCAATAGATACAGTAATGCGTGAAGAACAGGCTGGGTTTAGAAAAGGGAGAAGCTGTCTTGACCACATTTTCACTCTACGACTTATATTGGAGGAACACATTGAAAAGCAAAAACCTTTTGTACTTAACTTCATCGACTTCAAAAAAGCATTTGATAGTATTCATAGAGATTCTTTGTGGAAAATTCTGAAGCAATATGGCTTACCATCAAAAATCATAAATATTATCAAAGACATGTATGATGGTTAAACATGTGCAGTTCGAACAGAGAAAGGACTGAGCGAATGTTTCCCAATAGAAACTGGGGTTAAACAAGGATGTATTTTATCGCCCTTGTTATTTGGAATTGTTATGGACTTCATAATGAAGAAATGCTGCACTGGTAATAAAGGCATCGAATGGATACAAGGAGACCATTTGGAGGACCTCGACTTTGCTGATGACAGAGTTCTCATCAGCAATCAGATAAAAACGATGCAGGAAAACACAAATGAACTATCATCAATAGCCAGCAAAATTGGGCTTGAGGTCAATCATGAAAAGACTAAAGTCATGAAAAGTTTAATTCCAACAAGTGACAAAATATACATGGAAAACAAACCAGTAGAAGAGATCGATCACTTCATCTATCTTGGAAGTCACATTGATCGAGAAGGGGATACGAGCAAAGAAATTAGAATCAAACTGGCTAAAGCAGCAATGTCTTTCAGAAGCCTTGAAAAGTTGTGGAAATCAAAACTCATTAGCACAAACACAAAACTTAGGCTATTCAAATCAAATGTACTATCAACCCTTACGTAGCGTGTGAAAGCTGGAAAACAACAAGAGATATAGAAACAAAGTTGAACGCATTCGAAAATAAATGTCTAAGGAAAATACTTGGTATAGAATGGAACGAATTCAAAACAAACGAGGAAATTAGAGAAATCGCCAATCAACCACTAATATCTTCAGTAATAAAGAAAAGACGATGGTCATACGTTGGACATGTGATGAGAAGAGATAATAATCGAATAGCAAAGCAAGCCCTCATATGGGAAACAACAGGTAAAAGAAAAAGAGGAAGACCCAGGGAGACACTGAGAAGAACATTGATGAGAGAGGCAAGAGCAGCAGGAATCGGCTCCCTCAATGAGATAGAACTGCTTGCACAGAACAGAGACAGATGGCGAGATTTGATAAAATATCTTTAAAAGAAAACTGCTAGAACAAAAATTCATATAGGAGAAGGTGTATCTTGGTCTACGCCCTATGGGCCGGTTACGGCTCGAAAGGTCAATAGAATTAAGAAAGGCAGCAAAAAATATGCCGAAGAGTGTCGGCGAACACACATCCCTGTTTCACTCCGTTGCTGACTTTGAAACTCTCCGATGAACTACTAAAGTGGATTTTAGCTTTCACGTTTTCTTGAAATGACATAATTAGTCTAAATAATTTATATGGGCAGCTTATGCTTTCTAACACCCTAGAACCCATCTATTTTTACTGAGTCGAAGGCCTTTGTGAGATCCACGAAGGCAATATAGAGTGGCATATTTTGTTCCCACGTTGTTATACATATATATAATCATGAATTGCCATAACCATTGGCTTAAACTATCATGTCCTTCCACAAACTTCTATCCGCAGTGCATCGTATAAATCCTGTTGTTCACTGTTTTCCATGCCATGACACCAACCCTTCTATGATCTTCTCACTTTGGCGTCCACGATCTGCCTTTCCCTGTGCATTGCCATATATAACCAAGTTCTCCAACTTTACTTTTCTCATGAAGTACCCGAAAAATGGCGATTGTTTACTTCTATGGAAAGCTGCATATATATATATATAGAGGAGCCGCGATAGCATAGTGGTTAGTGAACTGGACTACAAAGGACAAGGGGTAGAGTTCGATCCCAACCGACGGCTTCCGGGGTCATCCAGCCTTTAATGGGTAGTGGATTTATTTCTGGGAAAGTGAAGCGGCACGGGCGTAATACCGACCACATTACCCCAAAGATCATGTGCCGAAGGTCTGTAAAATTTATGGTCACTAAAACCATATTCCCCATACGCCACTTGGCGTGACGGGGGTACTTTACTTTATATATATATATATATATATATATACATATATATATATATATATATATATATATATATATATATATATATATATATATATATATATATATATATACGCACTTTTATATTGTATCCATTTCCATTTGTCATATGATTTGTTTATCTCCCGAAAAACTATCATATTGTCACTTCATTAAAATGATCAATGATGTTAGCTTTGAAGGTTAGTTATAAAAGTCTTCATATCTTTTTATTTAGATTGAAGTTTTATTGTACTTTTATACAGGACTAATTGACCATTGCACTTACTTTATTCAAACGTTCGCCACTTAGAGGGAGTTGAGAGGAAGGGGGGGGGGGGGGAGGGGCTACACTGTTAAGCAACGTATATAATCCATGATTAACTTTGTTTTTTTTATGCACACACCTGTACTTCTGATATTGTCTCAGGCTACTAAAGACTTTGTAGTCTAAACGTTTGTTATTTTGGTAAGTCTCGTTTTCTTAAATATGTTGATTACAAATACTATGTCAGTTATTTCCCTTACTCCTAAAATTCGAAAGAGAGAAAATACTATAGCTTGTTTCATAAGTCGTGCCCAACTTTTAAAATCAATATCTTTTAAACCGCTTTTTGTAATTTTTTTAAAATGTGCATGTAAAGTTATAATGATTAGAACCCAACAGGGAATTAAGTTAATTAAAAACAAACATTTGGTTATTATTATTGCTTATTTGATTTATATAAATTTATAACGACCCATTGATGTAGTCAAAACTTAGAGTTTACAGTATTTAAGTTAAAAATAGCGATTACAAATCTATACACGGTCAAATTTACGATTTTGCACGCTTTAAAAGTGAGCTGTCTGACACAATTAGACACTTGTAGAAAACACGAGGCATTGTGTGTTCCATTTCCGTTCTTTCATAGGTGTAGACGTGGAACGCTAACATTTATCATGAGTCTTAAAATGAAATTCTGCAGTTTATAAAACATCGCAATAAAAATGTATGACTATTTTTGCAAAGAGGCTAAACGAGGAAGATTATTTCATTCTTTAGAAAACCCTGAGAATAGGACAAGAAACATTTTGGATTTATCTAAACGGTCATTTAATCGCTGGAACCAAGCACGTGACCGTCAATATTCCAAATATACAAAATCACAAGGAAGAGCAAAAATGTTGGATCATTACGACAGTGAACTTATTAGAAGTGAAATTCGCAAAATGTTGGGTATGAATGAAACTGTTACAATAAGAAAATTAAAAGTATCGCTGAAAAAGAACAACAGTATTGAAATATCAAAGTCTACATTATGGAGGAATGTGAGAGCTGCAGGCTTTACATTCAGAAAGTATCCCAATGGACGAAAGATCATCTGTGAGAAGCCACATATAGTAGTCATGAGAAGCAAGTACTTACGTGAAGTAAAAGAGGTGCGCAAGCAAGGTTATGATATTGTGTACTTGGATGAAACATGGATCAATGCTCACCACACTAACCAAAGGGAATGGCAGTCATCAGATGGAAAGATTAAGAGATTAATACCTAGCAGCAAAGGGCAGCGCTTGATAATTGCTCATGCAGGTAGTCGACAACATGGACCAATACAAAATGCAGAGCTCATTTTTCTTTCAAAATCCATAGACAATCGAGATTATCACTCTGAGATGAATGGTCACATATTTAGACATTGGATTGAAAATTCTGTTCTCCCATCACTAGATCGACCATCTTGCCTAATAATGGACAATGCAGCGTACCACAACATTGTTGCACTTGAAGATAAAGTCCCGACGTCATCCAGTACAAAAGATGCTATTAAGATATGGCTCACAAAGGAGCACATACAATTTAATAACATGTACTTAAAACCTGAATTACTATCTCTAGTAAAGCAAAAACAGAGGACAAAGATTTTTCAAATAGATAAGATTATCCAAGAGCACGGTCATATAAGTTTGAGGCTGCCACCTTACCATGCTCATTTAAATCCAATAGAACTAATCTGGGCAAAATTAAAAGGACAAGTGGCAGATGAAAATACAACATTCAAAATATGCGATGTAAAGACTCTTGCTCATCTCGCTTTATTAAATATAGACAAAGATTATTGGGCTAAATGTGAAGACCACGTCTTAAAACAGGAAGAGGAATATTGGAAAAATGATGGTTTGTGGAATGTTCAACCCCAAACAGTTATTAATCTTTTAGACTCGTCTGATTCAGAATGAAAGTATATAGCCCCCACAATGTTGACCCCTATATTACCTTAAATTTTTTCAACAAACGGTCCTTTTCAGGACCACACAACTATGAAAATTGGACATACAGGTATACCTTGATATTATCGTCCGTCCTCGAACTGAGCAGACAATAATTATCCTGGTGTTTTGTTTTATCCAGTTATTCCCCCATTATGGCCACGCCTTTACCTAGTGAAAATTAATCGTAGACCAGCAACTACGGTAATTTCTATTATTTAGGGCTTCACAATTTAAGATTTTGACAAACATCAAAGAAATATCGCCGCTTTAAGAAAACTGCAGCTGCAAGATATTTGTTAAATATACTTTGAAAGGTTCTTTTGCATTCTAATAACATTTGGAAAATTTCAAAAGTATTTAACAAACGGTTAGAGAGTAATAGCGTTTTGTAGTTGGGCATATGTTTTGAAACGAGCTATAGATAGCTTGGTGTCATGGCATGGCAAACAGTCAAGAACAGAACTGATACAATGCACTGTAGATAGAAGATTGTTGAAGTATATGATCGCCTGCGTCAATTGGTATGGCACATGATGATGATGGTGGCTGATAGTATAAATTGTGAAATACCATCACAATCTCATATAAGTGCCGATATATATTGATATTATCACATAAATGCATATATATGTGCACGCAAGCGAGATACCATACAAACTCTGAGGTTCCCGCACAAACAATGAAGTCTGTACAGAAACATCTGAGATCTCTACACGAGCATTGACGACTCAACACAAACATTTATATCTCAACATAAAAAAATGAATTATCAAAGCAAAGGTTAAGTCTCCAAACAAATAGTCATGTCCCAATACAAACGTCGATGTCTCCACTCAAACAATGATTATCTCTCCGTACAAGCAGAGTGACATCCACTCAGACATTAGGGTCCTCACAAACTCTGGGCGTGTAATCAAAAATCACAACGTCTATAATGAAAAACATTCAATATCATCGACACACAGATATGTCAACAGTAATATAAACATGCGAATATAAAACAAAAACTATACTTGTATTGGCTGGGGTCGTCTGTGATGTTACATGGCGTTATATAAATTGTATCTTCATCGGGTCCGTCTGTCATTCTCTGCAACACCAACCGATATAAGGTATTGTTTACTGCCTCCATACACAAAAGGACTGGTTCCTGTAATCAAGAGAGTGAAGAAACAAATAAATAAACGAAACCTACATGTGTGCTAATAAGAATTTGGAATTAACAAGACTTATTTTACCGGCGGTTAGTCCACATAATGTAATAAGAGAAGTTACTATCACATTTTTAAAATACAAATGTGTAAATTGCAGATAAAAATGAAACAGAAAATTAACGAACAAGCATAATCATAGTTCACCAATACTTGAGTGTGAAGATAGTAGCTGGATGATCGTGATCTTCATTTTTTTTTTTAATTGAGAAATATAAAAAAAATACCATATTTACCCACGAAAAGAAAAATAATGTGTACATTAGAATTGTACACCCGACGTGACGTCACATGGCTTGATATAGTTCGGTGGTGTTTACTTTTAATGTTATTAAAACCACTGTCACGATCTGTAAGAGTGACTATTCTGTACTCCATATTGACTGAGATGTCGCTGTAGCGTTGAGAATGTTAAAATGACGTTAATATGAGGTAGCAGTGTCCACTGTTATATGTGAACATTCATGAATAAAAGTTAGCGTGGACATGACGTGTAGGATCCGTTCACGACTGCGAGACTGCACGAATAAACTCGTTATCTGATAATGAAATGTATCTTCTGTGATTAATGCTAATTCATTTTCTTTCTGATATCATTTATCTATGACTAACATAAATACGCAGCGGATACAATTTAAAACTTCTGAATTATGAAAAAAACACAACTAAACATACAAATACATACATCGTGAATATTGAGCAGTGGAAATGACAGACCCTAGACGACTATATGTCAACGAATTAGCGTGACGCAAACAGCGTGACGAGCATCTTACACGATATAGATCACAGATCAAAGCCATACTGATATAATAAGTAGACACAAAGCAAACGATAACGTTTAAACGCAGCCCAATTGTAAATGTGTTGTGGTGATAGTAAATTATTGGCCTCACTGTATCATTAGACATAGACTCCTCCCCTTTATCAATAGTCAGCCAGTAATATATAAATGCTTGTTACTACTTTACTCAAATCTTCGAGCCAGGCGCCAGTTTTTTTTCCCCATCTTCCTGTTAAGCTTCTACTGTGATTCACACAAATGGTTAGACGAATAGGAAGACAAACATAAGTAAAAACAAACAAATGTAAACAAATATAAATTTACAAATTTTCAAATTAAATTCTCCAATTAACTTACCGGCTGTAGAGATGACACCACCACAGGTATGCATTTTATTTGCACAAAGTCGTAGGCGTTATCATCATTTACTTGCTCTGAGTTGTCACAGTAGCCGTTATAAACATACATAAAATCCAGGACGGCCTTTGATAAATCTTAATAGAAGGAATATTACTTTGGTAGTTAGAAGTTTAGCAACCAAGAGGTTAGAAATTAAAACACATTTTATACAGTAAGTGAAAAAAAGTAAAGTGTCCCCGTCACGCCAAATGGCGTATAGGGAATATGGCGTCTTAGTGACCACAAATTTTACAGACCTTCGGCACATGATTTTTGGGGTAATGTGGTCAGTATTACGCCCGTGCCGCTTTACTTTCCCAGGAAAATCAGGTACCAATTTAAGGTTGAGAGACCCCGGAAATCGTCGATCAGGATCGAACCTGATCTCGTGACTTTGTAGTCCAGTTCACTAACCACTGAGTTAGCGTGGCTCCCATTTATAATGAATAATTTGATGTCAAACATATTGTAAAATTAAACGATTTCGAGAGATCGTCCCCAAAAGCAAAGGAAAAAGATATATCTAAAAAATCTTTAATTTTTACTGCAAAGTAATCGAATAACGTTGACGAATGTCAAATAAAAAACACTATTTTTATTTCATTAGTAGATTTTCACTTGTTTTAACTAAAACATGTCAAAGTTGGCTGGTAACAAAACAAAAACTCTTTGACCGCAGCGCTATAGTAGGCTGAACATTGATCGGAACAGTTTTGATAAGAAGAAATCTTCCTCTGCACCTCTAGATGTAAAAATTAATGGAAGTAAGAGTTCGTCAGATCAGGGTTGATCACGTCACCATACAGCTTGTTCCGGTGTGACAAAGGTGATGGGCACAAGGGCATTCTCTGTCCGTCAAAAGTTGGGCATGAATGTAGTAGATGTTGGACGTGATAGTAGCAGATGTTGGACATGGCTGTAGTAGATGTTGGACGTGATTGTAGCAGATGTTGGACATGATTGTAGTAGATGTTGGACGTGATTGTAGTAGATGTGGGACGTTATTGTAGTAGATGTTGGACATAATTGTAACAGATGTTGGACATGATTTTAGTAGATGTTGGACATGATTGTAGCAGATGTTGGACATGATTGTAGAAGATTTTAGACATGATTGTAGTAGATGTTGGACATGATTGTGGCAGGTGTTGAACATAATTGTAGAAGATGTTGGACATAATTGTAGAAGATGTTGGACATGCTTGTAGTAGATGTTGGGCATGATTGTAGTAGATGTTGGACATGATTGTAGTAGATGTTGGGTATAATTGTAGTAGATGTTGGACATAGTTGTGGCAGATGTTGGACATAAGTGAAGCAGGTGTTGGACATAATTGTGGCAGATGTTGAACATAATTGTAGTAGATGTTGGACATGATTGTGGCAGATGTTGCACATAATGGTAACAGATGTTGCACATAATGGTAACAGATTTTCGACATAATTTTAGCAGATGTTGCACATAACTGTAACAGATATTGCACATAATTGTAACAGATGTTGCACATAATTGTAACATATGTTGTGCATAATTGTAATAGATTTTGCACATAATTGTAGCAGATGTTGGGCATAATTGTAGCAGATGTTGCACATAATTGTAACAGATGTTCGACACAATTGTAGCAGATGTTGGGTATAATTGTAGCAGATGTTGGGTATAATTGTAGCAGATGTTGGGTATAATTGTAGCATATGTTGGGTATAATTGTAGCAGATGTTGGGCATAATTGTAGCAGATGTTGGGTATAATTGTAGTAGATGTTGGGTATAATTGTAGCAGATGTTGGGTATAATTGTAGTAGATGTTGCACATAATTGTAACAGATGCTCGACATATTTGTAACAGATGTTGGGTATAATTGTAGTAGATATTGGGTATAATTGTAGCAGATTTTGGGTATAATTGTAGCAGATGTTGGGTATAATTGTAGCAGATGTTGGGTATAATTGTAGCAGATGTTGGGTATAATTGTAGCAGATGTTGGGTATAATTGTAGCAGATATTGGGTATAATTGTAGCAGATGTTGGGTATAATTGTAGCAGATGTTGGGTATAATTGTAGCAGATGTTGGGTATAATTGTAGCAGATGTTGGGTATAATTGTAGCAGATGTTGGGTATAATTGTAGCAGATGTTGGGTATAATTGTAGCAGATGTTGGGTATAATTGTAGTAGATGTTGGGTATAATTGTAGTAGATGTTGGGTATAATTGTAGTAGATGTTGGGTATAATTGTAGTAGATGTTGGGTATAATTGTAGTAGATGTTGGGTATAATTGTAGTAGATGTTGGGTATAATTGTAGTAGATGTTGGGTATAATTGTAGCAGATGTTAGGTATAATTGTAGCAGATGTTGGGTATAATTGTAGCAGATGTTGGGTATAATTGTAGTAGATGTTGGGTATAATTGTAGTAGATGTTGAGTATAATTGTAGTAGATGTTGGGTATAATTGTAGCAGATGTTGGTATAATTGTAACAGATGTTCGACATAATTGTAACAGATGTTTGGTATAATTGTAGCAGATGTTGGGTATAATTGTAGCAGATGTTGGGTATAATTGTAGTAGATGTTGGGTATAATTGTAGCAGATGTTGGGTATAATTGTAGCAGATGTTGGGTATAATTGTAGCAGATGTTGGGTATAATTGTAGCAGATGTTGGGTATAATTGTAGCAGATGTTGGGTATAATTGTAGTAGATGTTGGGTATAATTGTAGCAGATGTTGGGTATAATTGTAGCAGATGTTGGGTATAATTGTAGCAGATGTTGGGTATAATTGTAGTAGATGTTGGGTATAATTGTAGTAGATGTGTAGTAGTCATTTCGCCTGTACCGCAGTCACATTCATCAAAAGAAACTATATTTAAATATGAACAATATTTATGATAAAATCTATTCATTATCTCAGACAATATAGCAATCATTGACATATTTCTTCACATAATCTTCTATCTAGCAGCACACCTTTGAAACAACAACTAATTGAGTTAGACAATGCGTATTTCGTCTGTGATGTTACAAAGTGCTGCTATACCAGACTTTTCGACCCCACACATCCGTCGTAGACATGGGTGGAATTATTTGGTTATTGCTTAAAAATGTTGTTCCTGCTTATGTCACTTTGGCTTTGTTACCGTTTCCTTGAGAGCTAGACATCAGATCTCATAGCCCAGAGATGGTGTGGAGATACAATCAGGAAGACACCATGGGCGCGTGACAAGGGAAAACAAATAATTGCCACGAACAAATGGACTCAAACCTGCGACCATCTTGTTATTACCCCAAGACCACCCAGACTATGATATTAACTACGACATGATGTGTCAAACTCTGTTTCCAAGTGGTTCGCCAGTAAATGTCTTCATTTGGACAACAAAAGAGAGTGTCATTACATTCCTTCTGCACTATCGAACATGCAGTTCGATACAGATACAAATCAATATGAAAGTTCGCTAAACTCTGTACTAAAGTAATGTAAGTTATTACGTTGTTCAAAGGTAGTTTTGACATGTTTAACCTCTAAATGTTCACATTAAATAGAGCTTTGATAATGTATCATCTCTAAATGCTTACATTAATAGTTTTTGTTTTGATCCTATACGGCCCCTAAATGTTAACATTAAATAAACACAGTTTAAGCAATATGTCAAATATAGGTGATAACATGAAACGAAATGTAGTTTTGATAATGTGTCAATTCTAAATGTTGAGATTAAATAAACATAGTTTTTATTATGTGCAACCTCTAAATGTTCACCTTAAATGAACATAGCTTTGAAGAAGACTAATTAACCACCACAGAATTGGAGTCGTCAATCACTGGACCCTGCGAGACTTGCTGAGGAGGGGATCTGTGCACCTATGGATATGTTTGGAGTGCAATGACGATGACCCGCAAACAACTCAATAACTCAATAGCTTTAATTCAATGAAAACCCGAAATATCAAAATCAATGGACACCAATTTTTATAACATCGAACTCCGTATATCTTTGTCATTAAAATAAAACTCGACCTCAGTTAAAGCTCTTTAGATCCCCTTATTTTTATAAACGTAAAGGCGTCTTCCCTGATCCTATAGCTTGGATATTGTTTTATTTCCTTCCAGTCTGGGTCAATGTCCCTTTTCACCTAAACATGCTAGACGTCATACTCATTGTTTCCAGTCTCCCACTTCCCTACGAAAGGTTTGATAATGTCATTGTTTGTTTTTGGGACTTTGAAGATGAGTCAGGTTTTGTGGCGTGTCCCCTTTCTTTTCTTTCTTCTTTCGTTACCTCCATTTCTTCCCGTTCTGGTGCCGAGGAAGATACACAGTTCTGGTTCTCGCCCTTTTGGCGGCTTCACTTATTGTCCATTGATGTTGTAGCGCTTCTTTGATGTTGTCTGTCTATCTTTCTCTATGTTTATCTCTTGCTCATCTGCTCTCTCCTCCTTTAATATAAACTTTGTATGGTATGACTATCTTTCTCTATGTTTATCTCTTGCTCATCTGCTCTCTCCTCCTTTAATATAAACTTTGTATGGTATGCCTATCTTTCTCTATGTTTATCTCTTGCTCATCTGCTCTCTCCTCCTTTAATATAAACTTTGTATGGTATGACTATCCCCTAACCTCCGCAATCGCCTCATAAGAAATTCATAAAAACTAACATGGACTTTATTCTTTCCTCTCCTGATCACAGTCAAAGCTCGACGGTTACTCCAGCAAGAAGACTAGACACATTTATCAAAATAACAGGTGATTGTCATTTATGTTACCCACTCAAACATTACATTACACTTGCGAAATCAGTCAGTTTGACTCAATAAATATACAGGTAGTTCTAGACTTTATCAGTGTGGCCAATCTAGTATACCACGCAAAGAAATGTGCAATAGATTTTACATACAAGCTCTCATCACTCGGTGTGTATTATCAATCAGAAACATGAGTTTCTTGTTCACTATTTACCTCAGAATTTCTACCTGTATTCAGATACTATTAGTCTGTGTCTGCCCAGTTATATAGATGGTGTCTATATGACACCATCAGTGCCTTGTTAACATCTTCTCTAAATGTCTATATATGAGAAGTTGTCCCGGTCTATCTGACTATATAAGTGTATGTTTAACTTTTATCCTAAGTGTCGGTGGTTTGTCCATTTAATTTTTTTTTATTGTTCTGTAGATTTTGTCCTTCACCTGCTTTGTTCTGAGCGATCATCATCAAAGTCAATATCAGAATCATGGACCTCATCATGTTTGCTGAAGGTTTAGCTCGAATGACGCTTGCTGGATGTGTTTTCTTGTCTGAGACACTAAAACTGAAATACATTACAGATTGAATACACATTTTATAAAACTTTTAAACTAGACACCATGCAATAAAATACACAAAATGAAGCATTCAGTGTAAAAAAAAAAAAAAACTGGAAACAAACATAATTGCATTTTGGCTTTTTGTTGCAGTGTTTTTTTTAAAAGCTGATTATTTGCCTTTTTGTTCTCTGTTTTTCAATCATTTTTTTTCAGTGAGAAAACTATATATAGAGAAAGCCACAAAAGCACATTCAGTGTGTCATTCAATTGTTTGTATATGTTAGCGGAACGAGTTAGAATGGAGAAATTGGCACGTATAAAGATAGAGAGCAAAGATAAAACTTTGAGGTTATTCTGGCGGCTTCATCAGGGTACGAATGATGCAGCGAAAGATACTTGTCTTCGAGAATTTCAAAGATTAGGGCTTAGATCTTACCCGAAGAGTGGGGACAAAAACAAGAGTAGAGCGATTCGCTTCCATTTTCTAGAATAGAGCAGAGGGGATATGCTTGAGAAATGATATATGCGGAGCGGTTACCTCTCACATGTATGACCAAGGGAATTAAAGATGATTATGTTCAAGTAGATGACATGAAAAAAGCGTTGCAGCTTCCAGAATGCAGCACATGTGGCATTTAGTACGGGAACATAGGTACGTTGTCTGATGAGGATTTTGAGGAACTGACAAGAGTCTACAACAACGGCAATGGCCGCAGAAGAGTGGCTACCCATGTATTTGATAGCTCGAAACATGGAACAAAAAAACCAATGGAAATACATGGTTCTGGTGTAATCGGCAAGCGAAACACGGTAGGTAATTTATAATAGACAAGAAATAAACTTATCAGCTGGGAGGTACTTCTACTTCAAACTACCCCTGAGGGTCATCATTATCGTCATGTGTCATACCGTTGGCGAGGGCGATCATGTCCCTCCACAATCTTATATCTACAGTGTATCGTATCAGTTTTATTGTTGACTGTTTTCCATGCCATGACACCAAGCTATCCAGTATTGTCTCTCTTTGTCGATTGCAATCACTTTTTCCTTCTATTTTACCAGTTGTAACCAAGTATTCCAACTTTCCTCTTCTCATGATGTGCCCGAAAAATGTTGACTGTTTCTTTCTGAAGTTTTTTAAGAGTTCCCTTTTTGTGTTGGCCTCGTTTAGAATTTCTTCATTGGATTTTTTAGCTATCCAGGGAACTTTCAACATTCTTCTGAGAAATCCCATCTCTGTGGCCTTTAATCGTCTTTTCATTTGTTTGTCTACTGTCCATGATTCACTTCCATAGGTCACAACTGGTTTTATATTTATAACTCTCTTTCTCACTTCTAATGACATCGATTTGTTGCATAAGATATTTTTCACTTTCTGAAATGCTATTTTGGCGTGAGCTATTCTGCTTTTTATTTCTGTGGTGCATCTTCCATCTGATGTTATTATTGTGCGCAAGTATTTGATCTTGCATAAAGTGGCTTGATGACGATCGGGTGTCGCACGTAGCACATGACACGCCCTACCGGACGAGGTGGCTGTGGAGTCCCCATTAACGTCGTTAGCTGTAGATATAAAGTTGTGATTTGTCAAGATTAGTCTAGGCAATATAAGAATGTAGTTTGCCATTACTTTCCTTCTTGGCAGTGACTGTACTAGTCGGAGATCGCAGCTATTTTATCTATACCAGAGATCCTCTCCCTGCTATCGCGGAGTGGGGACCATAACCAGCACTACTTGTCAGCTGCTCCCACAACACCATCCACCACCTGCTCCAATGGCGTCACATAACCCTGATAGGGCGGCTAAGCGGGAGCGCCACCTCGCCCAAGGGTGTCCCGAAGACTAGCGGAGGAAAGGAGACGTCTTACTCCTCTTTTTGTAGGGCAGAAACTCTACCGCGCTACCCACCCTTGAGGGTACTATCAAAAATAAGGAGGCTTGGATAAAGGCTGCGATCTTCCATGCAGACGTTGAAACCTGTGCTGCTGCATATGACCTCGATATTTGCATACAACAGAGCATCTCTTGATTTCCTGAAGTTTTTAGATGATTTAGCGAGTCAGCCCATTCCTCCTAATTTGAGTACGCTGCCTTCTCCAGTGAAAGATGGTATTCTAATGTGGCACGGAGATCACGGATCCACAGGACTACATCATAGTCTACCTCAGGTTTCACCATTATCTTCAGTCTTATTCCTACACAGTAACGATTTAAAGTGGGACAATCTTAGTACAGGGCAGAACACCATCTCACGTTGATAACTGTTGATGTACCACCAGGGTGGAGAGAGAGTGCTACTGGAGAACTTCAGATTTCAGATCGTCATTAAATACTATACCTGCTGATGTAGGTGATCATGTCTCTACACAACTCCCGATCTCAACAGCTATTAATCATTTCTGCTGGAGACCTACTGCCAAGCTATTCTCTTAAGCTGCTGGTATCTGTTCCCTTTGCTTGCCTCTATCTCTTCGTCTCTCAGTTGTCTCACTATATTCACTATACTCCAGCCGTTCACTACTCATAGCGTGGGCATAAATATGATGATTGTTTCTTTCTAAGATTTGGGTAATTAGCTCTCAATTTGCTATGGCCTCTTTTGGAAGTTTTCATTACTTTTCTTAGCTGTCCAATTCAGTCTTAACATTCTTCTGTAAAACTGCAAATCTTCAGCCTTCATTGATTTTCTTGTCTGTTGTCCTATTGTCTATAATTTGCAACCAATTGTTAAGACTGGTTCTACATAACATTTGAGAACTATTTTTCTCGTGTCCAATGCCAACATTGGACTGCACACTATCTTCATCATTTTTTTTAGAAAGCTGTTTTTGCCTGAGCTATTCTGCATCTTACCTCTGTTGAACATCTATCTTATGAGGTTTATAATGTTCCCACATATTTAAATTCATTTACCTGTTTTAATGTAGCTCCACTTGTCTTTATTGTGCATAGCGGTAGTATCTTTTACTTTCTTGCTACCATTACATCTGTCTTGTTGCTTTAGAGGCTGAGTCCTTTTCTTTTTGCCTTGCTTCACTATAATTCACTATAATGTCTAACGTTTCGTGTAACTTAATTTTACTGTTAGTGATTAAGACTCTATCATCAAAGTACCTGAGGTTATTTTGATCATATATATTTATTTATATTTTATATATATATATATATATATATATATATATATAATTTATATTCCAGGCATGCCCCTTATGAATCTTAAAATAATATCTCTATACATATAAATTTCTCAGAGGAATGTTGAAAGTCATCCGGACAGTTTACACGCCCAACAAGGAAATTCTCAAAGAGGCAAACAAAAAGGAAGCTCATAAAAAATATCAGAATAAAACAATTAACAATTTTCTGGCACATCGTGAGAGGAGGAAAGTTGAAATACTTGGTTACAACTTGTGAAATACAGGGAAAAAGAGCTCGGTGACGACAAAGAGAGAAAATACTAGACAGCTTGGTGTCATGTCATGGAAAACAGCCATCAACAGAATTGAATCTATGCACGGTGGATATAAGATGTTACATGATCTATTGGATAAAATTTGGGAGAGGGAAGAAATACCTAAAGACTGGAGAGAAGGTTATATGATCAAACTACCAAAGAAAGGAAGTTTACAGGAGAGCACAAATTATAGGGAATTATGCTACTATCAGTGCCAGGAAAAATATTAGGCAGAATCATTCTGGAGAGACTAAAAGAGGCCACAGAGAAACATTTGAGAGATGAACAAGCAGGTTTTAGGAAGAACAGATCATGTGCTGATCAAATAACTACTCTACGTATAATAGTTGAACAAAGTTTAGAACTAAAATCCCCACTTTATATTGGATTCATAGATTACGAAAAGGTATTTGATAGTTTAGACAGAAGAATGCTTTGGAAGTTGCTGAGTCATTACGGAATCCCCATAAAGTTTATTAACCTGATAAAAACAATGTATGAAGGAACAAAATGTAGTGTGGTGCATGAATGACAGCTTACAGAAGCATTTGAAATAAGAACAGGAGTAAGGCAAGGATGCCCTCTGTCTCCATTTCTCTTTCTACTGGCCATAGATTGGATTATGAAAATAACTCAAAACAACAGAAATGGGATCCAGTGGTCACTGACCAAACAACTTGATGATTTAGACTTTGCTGATGACATAGCTCTCCTATCACACAGCCATCAACAGATGCAGGATAAAATGAGTATATTAGATGAGAGATCAAAACAGCTAGGACTAAAGATTAATAGAGATAAGACCAACATTATGAGAATTAATGCAGTTGGCAATAACCAAATAAAACTAGGAGAAATACCTCTACTAGACGTACAGTCTTACATATATCTGGGCAGTAATATAGATAAAGAGGGAGGAACAGAAAATGATACCAAAATAAGGATATCAAAAGCAAGAGGAGCTTTCATTGTACTGGGAAACATATGGAAATCCAAAGAAATTAGGCTAAATACAAAAATAAAAATTGTCAACTCAAATGTTAAGTCGGTTCTATTATATGGCTGTAAAACATGGAGAATAACAAAATTGACAATCACGAAAGTACAGACTTTCATTAATGGATGCTTGCGCAGAATAAAGGGATAGAAATGGCAGGACAAAGTCACTAACGTGGAACTATGGAAATGTACCGGTCAAATACCAGTGGATAAAGAGATACAGTGAAGACGATGGCGATGGATAGGACACACACTCCGGAAGCCAACTGAGAGTATTACACAACAGGCCCTTTTTTTGGAATCCCCAGGGGAAAAGACAAAAATGAAGACCAAGGAATTCTTGGAGAAGACAGATCGAAGCAGTGATGAAGATGATGGGGAAGACATGGAATGATCTTAAAATAATTGCAAAAAACAGAAGGACTTGGAAAGTGTGTGTTGAAGACATATGCTCCACTGGGAGCTAAAAGATAGAAGAAGACGGGGATAGAAGATTGTGGATCGACATGACTGCTTACGTCAACCGGTATGGCACATGATTATGTTGATACACATAAAATAATATCGGTGACAGCTCGCAACCTGCCTTGTGTTTTATGTGTTGTTGTTGAAACAATCTCATTTGATTTCCATTTCTTATGGCCGCTTTTGTCTGTGGTGTCACAAACTGAAACCACTTCTATAAAATATCAGTTTTCAGGTCTCCATCATCACATCATTATTAAGTATAGCCTCTTGTTTTGGTGTAGCTTCGTCGACATGCCATACTGTTTGCATTTTTGACACAAGTCCAACAGTGCTCAGGTTTCCTCCGAAGTTTATCCTAACGAAGAGGAGTAAGGTTTTCGAGTCAATTTTAAGTCTACAGTCTTAAAACTACAGTATGAAAATTAACACAGCAAAAACAGAGGCTATAAGAATCACCATCAAGGGCGTTCTTCTCGAGAATGCATGGAAAAAGACCAAGAGGAAGACCCAGAAGAAGGTGGATAGATGCAGTGACAGAGACATGTAACAACAAAGGAAAATCACTAATTCAGACAATTCGAGCAGCACAAGAACGACAAATGATATAAACCACGACACCTTTTAGGTATCAGTGAAAGAGAAAAGAAGAAGAAAGAAGAAGATGGCCGCTGTTTGGTGCTAGAACATTTTCTTTATTATTCTTAGATCGTTGATGTCAATATTTAATGCCTACTAAACTTGTGATTATTTCTTGGTGCTTGACTTTCTCAAATGTTCTACTATAATCTATAAAACATAGGTAGTATAGATCTGTTTTAACCTTAATAGCTCTTTCTACTAAAGATCTTATGACTTATGATGTATATGGCATTGCTTGTACACTAAGTAAATGGAACGTCAGGAAAGGATAAAAAACAAGGCAATGCGTGTCAATCTTGGATGCACAAAATACAGCAAGACAATGTGTTACCTCCCTATTTTCCCTTAATGGCAGACATAATAAAATGAGAGCTAACAAGTGTCAACCTCTAAATCAGTGCATCCACACAACCTCCGTTACTTTACCGTGAATTTACAAGTACAAAAGGCAGGAGGTTTAAAAGAGGAAAAACGTGAATGAGTTAGATTGTGGATATTGTTCAGGTTGTGTGTTGTTCGTTAGAGGAAATAGAAGCTGGTGAAGAATTACACAAGTAACATCAGAGCACTGTGAGATATTTCCCGCATTTATCAAGCTAGATAGAGAATGTAGAAAACATAATTCCTTAGTCGTTGAGGTAGAAGTGCAGGCTTTGATTTTCGAGGACTCTTCTGTGAGTGAAAGGGATCCGCAATAGCTCAGTGGTTAGTGAACTGGACTACAAAGGACAAGGGGTAGGGTTCGATCCCAACCGACGGCTTCCGGGTTCACCCAGCCTTAAATGGGTACCGGATTTTTTTCTGGGAAAGTAAAGCAGCACGGGCGTAATACCGACCACATTACCCCAAAATCATGTGCTGAAGGTCTGTAAAATATAGGGTCACTAACACCATATTTCCGTATACGCCACTTGGCGTGACGGTGGTACTTTTTTATTTTTTACTTCTGTGAGTGACGCATTAATTTACACAGATGGGTCTGATATAAGGCACGTACGGAGCTTGTGGGTATTTACGGCACAGGGTGGAATTTAAACTGTGACGAAAGAAAGTTCAGCTTCCGTATTGCTTGCAAATAGTTAGATAAGGCTTGGCATAGACTTCTACGTGTCCGGTTAGCGCAATCGATAGGCGGTTGGCTTACCACGGCAACAGCCGGGTTCGTAATCCTGGCGAGGACACCTGGGTTTTACTAATTCCCTAAAAATTAGTAGGAGCCGCGATAGCTCAGTGGTTAGTGAACTGGACTACTACGGACAAGGGGTAGGGTTCGATCCCAACCGACGGCTCCGGGTTCACCCAGCCTTAAATGGGTACCGGATTTTTTCTGGGAAAGTAAAAGCAGCACGGGCGTAATACCGACCACATTACCCCAAAAATCATGTGCTGAAGGTCTGTAAAATATAGGGTCACTAACACCATATTTCCCTATACGCCACTTGGCGTGACGGGGGGTACTTTACTTTTTTTTTTATAGACTTCTACGCATCTATTTTGTTCACCAGAGACTCAATGAGTATGCTCAGGGAGTTGGCAACTGGCCAGGCTAGATGGTAAAAGGGGAGAGGGAGGGAAATGGTATGACAGACAAAATTGTGCTTTATTTTCGCTTCAGCGCACGCAGATTTCATAAGCCATGGACGTACTGACAGACTTGCCAGTTTGGTTGTCGTGGAGTGCGGAAGAGACATGATGTCATTCTTAATGCCTTCAGGGAGACCAGACTTAAAATTGACTCGAAAACCTTACTCCTCTTCGTTAGGATAAACTTCGGAGGAAACCTGAGCACTGTTGGACTTGTGTCAAAAATGTAAACAGTATGGCATGTCGACGAAGCTACACCAAAACAAGAGGCTATACTTAATAATGATGGGATGATGGAGACCAGAAAACTGATATTTTATAGAAGTGGTTTCAGTTTGTGACACCACGGACAAAACATAACATGGTTAGCTAAAGTGAAATATTCATGGATGAATAATATTTTAGTGTGGCCGTTAGGAAAAAAAGATGAAAGGTTGACCCATCTGAGAGATTCAGAGTAAGCGATATTTATTATTTAACCACAAGTTTGTGCTTTTAAAGGTAGACATATTGTTCTAATCACTTTGTAAAATAAAAGATGTATGTGTTTTTATTTTTATCTTCATGGAAAGTAAAATAAGATGAGCAAATAAATTCAAGTATCAATGACAATCAAATGTGACTAACGATGTACAAGCACAGAAACATGAAAAAATATAAATGGCAGAGTACTTATCTGAGCTGCTCTCTACGGCGGTCTTAATGGCAAAGTACTGAAAAACCGGCTGTTATATAGGCATGTATGATGGTAAACAGATATTTATATCAGCGATGTGTGACTGATTGACTAGCAATGCATGAATACTGATACGGTTGTGTGATATGGTAATTTTACAAAAATAGTTTGTTAAAATGTATGGTTGGAACTTTATATTGATGGATATGTTAATAAATGATACAACATTCTGGAAACAAAGACCTTCTGCAACAACATAGGGTATCACATAAACAGAGAAAAAACGAAACTAAAATGTAAATGTAAAAATTATTTGAACCTTTTTTCTAAATATAACTCCACGTACTTATGTTTTAATTATATTTGTAAGTCCTACTGTAACTTCTGACTAAGCCATTTTCTTAATATATGAGAATAGCTTATTCCCTGCATCTCTTTTTTGCCTCTAATTTTCCTGTTGTAATAATAATGTTTCATCTTTTCCTATCGTATGACTAAAAAAATTGTGTTTGTTATCTCCTGATGCCAGAAATAGGTTTGTTTTGGCTTCATGCCATCTATAACGTTCACATAAGTCTTTGCAAATGTTCTTGGTAAAACTTCGCAAATTGTCTTGGTAAATATTTTCAAATGTTCTTGATAAAATCTGGAAAATGTTCTTGGTCAATCTTAGCAAATGATCTAGCTATATCTTGGCAAATGTTTATGGTGATCGTAATTCTCTCTAGTAAAATCATAAATTTGTGTTTTTCTTTTTTTTTCACGTCAAAGTAATCAGTTAAACTTTACAGTAAACCGATGATCAGTATGCCTCTATGTCTCTCTCTCTCTCTCTTTCCCTCTCTCTCACTCATCTAGGGGGCTTCGGTAGCCTAGTTGGGTAAAACTACCCGCCTGAGCTATCGACGTTCGGATAACCAGTGTTCGATTCCCGCTGGAAGCAGTGTAAATTATACTCGTGGTTGGAAAGCCGCTGACAAAAATGGACACCAGAGTAGTACTCTGGGAAGGTGACGAACGCCGCCTCGCATTGTGAGTTTCGAAGCTTCAAGCGACACTGTCCAGAAGTCCCCTAATACTTCTGGATAGCCGACCGAGCACATATTAGTAAAAACTCGTGCTAAGACGTCGATTCAAGTTTACTTTTACCTTTAATCTCTCTCACTTCCTCTTATACCCCACTTGTTGGTGTCGAGTGTGATACAAAGTTGTAGCTCTTTCATTTCTCATTGTCTTAGCCATTGTCGTTTGATGTTGTTGTAGCTTTTCTGTAATGTTGTCAGTCCATCTTACTCTGAGCCTACCTGAGCTCTTCTTCCATTTCCTCTGTTAATTATAGCAACTATTCTAATTGTTTTCAAATGAGCAAATGTATTTTTTATGTTTTCTTCTGTGTGTAGTTTATACTTGATTTATACGCATTTGCTTTTTGAAGTCTCCATTTCTAATTCTGTGCTTCCTGGCATTAATTGCTTTTCTCCCAAAAATCTTATCAGTGTGGCCACTATTTTCCTTTTTTTGTTTCTTCATGAGCGACCACGCTTGGGACTGATATCACAAGGTGTAATGAATATACAATGTATAAGATTAACATTCAATAAGTAAAGTACGTTAATCTTATGTTTCTCATAAATGTTGTGTAGCAATTTATCAGCTGGTTTTAACTGGAGACTCTTTTTTTGCTACTCTCAATTACATTAATTTTGAGATCTTAATGTCCATAAGATAATAATAACAAATCAGCTTGTTACCAACATCGGGGAAACAATCAACACTTTTGGCATATAATAATAAGAATGAAGGAAGAAATATGTCTACTATTATTATTGTCCTATCGAGACGGCAGAGAGGTCAGAAATTCTGAGAGAGCATGTTATAGTTACCTCATGCTTCAGTGTTTATCTTAGTATTTCCCTATGTCTGCCTCGTTTTCTTTTAACCTCTTGTTCCTTTTGATGACTCTCTTTGAAATTCTCTTGTTGTCTCTTCTCATATATTTCTAAACAACAGAAACAATACTCTCTTTTTTTAATAGAGTGGTCTGCTATGATATGAAAAACAATCAAATGAAGTGATAAACACTTATAGAGATAGTTACAGAAATAATATCATTACCTACATTATACAAGAAGTATCGGAGTCAATAACGTGGTTGGTTACACATAACGTGGACCATGCAGTCTTCGTTTCTGACTCTCTAAGTATGCTACAGAAGATTGTCAGAACTCTACAGCACTTAAGGTTCAAAGCTAGATCGTTAACCTCGGTGTATGGTCTAGGACACGTTAGTTTGCACGATAATGAAATAGTCGATAAGCTCATTGGCAGCTCGAGCACTGAGTGTGACCTGACTCTGGATAAAGAAGATGTGGCCGTGTTTGTTCTTCATTCATTGAGTTATTCATTATCTGTAGGATACCATCATTGGACTCCACAAATATGAATAGACCCTCACCTCAACATGTCCAGCAGCGTCCAGCGACTGACGACACCAGTTATGTCCTGGTTGATAAGTCCTCTCATTCGTCCACTAAGCCTCTCGTGTCTGGACGTGCCTTTCTGTACTCCCATCCTTTTCATTGGAAGCAGAGATGTGGACTCATGGTTGTCAAAATCATTCGCCCTTCCCGTGTCTCTCGTTTTACTAACGTCGCCTGATCCATTGGATGATCGAGATTAACTACAGCACATCAAGTCAGACTGTCCGTTCTTTCATTTCCCATGACTCCAACATGACAGGGGACGTATGCGAATGTGAATTTGCGTATCGAGGACTTCTGCAATTAGGACAATTACGGAAGATAATAAAAACATACGAAGTAAGCAAACACCAAAGCGACAAAGTAAGAAAGGTCAACATTAACTACATCAGAGGTCACAACAAGAGCAAGCTGATCATTGTAGAGTTAGAACATGCGTCAAAAGGGGTAATACATAGAAGAACAAACTAGTCTAGAAGAACATGAGCGAAAATAAAAGACAGTATATTGAGACTCTGGCAATGGAAGCTCAGAAAAAAGGAGGGTTAGTAGATTAGAGAAGGAGGCTAGTAGAACTTATTACAAAGTCACAAAGATTCCCTTTTGTGGCTTCAAAAATGTTAACATCATTGTACGAAGTAAAAATGGAGAACCATTAACCAAAGAAAATGAGAAATTGAAAAGATGAGAAGAATAATCAATAGAAACTCTCACAGACTAGAACCGGCAAGGAAAGTTTCTACCTTCCCACCACCTGTCCAGTTTGAAATAGAAAAAAGGAAGATTACATGCCACGATATAGAAATTGTATTTAAACAGACTAAAAGTAACACAACACTTGGTGAAGATATTTTTGTAGGCATGTTAAAGACTGAGCTAGAATTATTATAAGAATTAATAAAGTATTGGAAGATAACAAAGTATCAAAAAGCATGGAAAAGAGGCATTGTTATCAAAATCCCTAAGTAAAAGAGTATTGAAGATGCATAAACTGTAACAGAGTAAGCTAATGAAAGTACGGGGTAGGTAACTTAGCCGTTACCCGCTTCTTTAATAGACTATAGCAGTAGCATATGATGGCGATCATCAGTATTATACTCGGACATAACAAGTTAAGGGAATAGAAAGTTCATATGGGTAGTGGACACGCAGAAATTTGGGAGGAAGGAGATGCACGCGCAGAAGTGTGGTGGGGTATTAAAACTTCAACACAATAGGCTTAGGAGAATTAGAACAAGAATCAGAACTAGAATCAGAACTAGAATTAGAACAAGAATCAGAACTAGAAGAAGAACTAGAATCAGAACAAGAATCAGAACTAGAAGAAGAACTAGAGTCAGAACAAGAATCAGAACTAGAATCAGAACTAGAATCAGAACTAGAATCAGAACTAGAATCAGAACTAGAATCAGAACTAGAAGAAGAACTAGAATCAGAACTAGAATCAGAACTAGAATCAGAACTAGAATCAGAACTAGAATCAGAACTAGAATCAGAACTAGAATCAGAACTAGAAGAAGAACTAGAATCAGAACTAGAAGAAGAACTATAATCAGAACAAGAATCAGAACAAGAATCAGAACAAGAATCAGAACTAGAAGAAGAACTAGAATCAGAACAAGAATCAGAACAAGAATCAGAACTAGAATCAGAACTAGAAGAAGAACTAGAATCAGAACTAGAAGAAGAACTAGAATCAGAACTAGAAGAAGAACTAGAATCAGAACAAGAATCAGAACAAGAATCAGAACTAGAAGAAGAACTAGAATCAGAACAAGAATCAGAACTAGAATCAGAACAAGAATCAGAACTAGAAGAAGAACTAGAATCAGAACAAGAATCAGAACAAGAATCAGAACTAGAAGAAGAACTAGAATCAGAACAAGAATCAGAACTAGAATCAGAACTAGAATTAGAACAAGAATCAGAACTAGAAGAAGAACTAGAATCAGAACTAGAAGAAGAACTAGAATCAGAACTAGAAGAAGAACTAGAATCAGAACTAGAATTAGAACAAGAATCAGAACTAGAAGAAGAACTAGAATCAGAACTAGAATTAGAACAAGAATCAGAACTAGAAGAAGAACTAGAATCAGAACTAGAATTAGAACAAGAATCAGAACTAGAAGAAGAACTAGAATCAGAACTAGAATTAGAACAAGAATCAGAACTAGAAGAAGAACTATAATCAGAACAAGAATCAGAACAAGAATCAGAACTAGAAGAAGAACTAGAATCAGAACAAGAATCAGAACAAGAATCAGAACAAGAATCAGAACAAGAATCAGAACAAGAATCAGAACAAGAATCAGAACAAGAATCAGAACAAGAATCAGAACAAGAATCAGAACAAGAATCAGAACTAGAAGAAGAACAAGAATCAGAACAAGAATCAGAACAAGAATCAGAACAAGAATCAGAACAAGAATCAGAACAAGAATCAGAACAAGAATCAGAACAAGAATCAGAACTAGAAGAAGAACAAGAATCAGAACAAGAATCAGAACAAGAATCAGAACAAGAATCAGAACAAGAATCAGAACAAGAATCAGAACAAGAATCAGAACAAGAATCAGAAC
The DNA here is from genome assembly GCA_032433765.1 of Megaustenia siamemsis. Classification (NCBI taxonomy): domain Eukaryota; kingdom Metazoa; phylum Mollusca; class Gastropoda; order Stylommatophora; family Ariophantidae; genus Megaustenia; species Megaustenia siamemsis. The sequence goes on along the minus strand of JAVIAB010000059.1, from coordinate 16,610,200 downwards.
AAGAATCAGAACAAGAATCAGAACAAGAATCAGAACAAGAATCAGAACTAGAAGAAGAACTAGAATCAGAACAAGAATCAGAACAAGAATCAGAACTAGAAGAAGAACTAGAAATAAGAACTAGAAGAAATGTAGTCAGAGAAAGTTAGAACCAGGACAGAAGTTTAGTCAAGAAAGTTTAGTCAGGAAGAGTAGTTAGTAATCTTCAAGTAAAGTTAGAATTCTCCAAGTAGTAGACACACGATTCAAGAAGTTAGGAATCTTTAAGTTAGTTGACACAAGTTGTCAGTGACTTAAGCAATTAGTTGTGAAGTGTTTGATAAATTTTAAATGGTGTTTCAGTAAGTGATAGAGAGATTGAATGTAAGATATGCACTTATGGACATTTCAAATATTCACCGACGAAGATCTCTTGAGTGTTCTGAATTAACGAACATTAATATAAGAATAATGCTATGCACCATCCAACGATAAGGATGACTCAGTTAAAGATTATTTTTATAAACAGCTACAATGTCAGATGGATGCAAGACGAGCCAAGGATATTATAATCTTGATGGGAGACCTAAATGCTAAGGTAGGATCAGACAACAGAGGCTTCGAAGAGATTATGGGAAAACATGGACTTGGAGATATAAACGAGAATGGAGATATATTTGTGAATTTCTGCGCCCTTAATCAAATGAGCCTAGGAGGAACAATATTCCAAAATAAAAGAATACACAAAGCTACATGGGTGTCACCAGATCATAGAACGGAAAATCAAATTGATCACATATGTATTAATAATAAGTTTAAGTCATCCTTATAGGATGTAAAAGTATATAGAGGGGCTTCTGACCATCATCTTCTGTTAGCCAAACTTAAAATTAAATTAAAAAGGTATACTACAACAAATAAGGGTAGAAAGTATTTCAATGTAGGGTTTCTTAAAGAACAAGGAATTAAAGATAAATTCGCAGTCACAATATCAAACAAATACCAAGTCCTCCAACAACTAGAAAATACAATAACTATATAAGATCATTGGAAACAGGTAAAAAATATATGGAAAGAGACATGCGAAGAAACACTGGGGAAAAGAGAACGCCAGGATAAGGCATGGATGACAGCAGGGACCCTGGATAAAATTAAAGTAAGAAAGAACAAGAAAGCAGACATAAATAAAAGCAAAACAAGAAGTAATAAAGCCAAGACACAGGAAGCTTACACAGAGGTGAACAAAGAAGTGAGAAGATGCATTAAAAGGGATAAGAGGAAATATATAGATGAACTAGCTAAAGAGGCAGAAGAAGCAGCAAATAAAGGGAATATGAAAGAACTGTACAACAGCACAAAGAAATTAGGTGGAAAATACAAACAGATCAAAGCCTTTATCAAAGATAAGAAAGGAAATCTGCTTAGTAATATAAGGGAACAAATGGAGAGATGGAAAGAGCACTTTGAAGAACCTTTGAACAGACCTGGCTCAAATAATCCGCCAGATATACTACCAGCAGAAGAAGAGTTACACGTTAACTGCGGAAAACCAAGCAAAGAAGAAATAATGAAAGCTATCAAACTGTTAAAAGATGGTAAAGCCACAGGATCAGATGAAATTCCTTCGGAAGCCATCAAAGCAGATTATTAACACCTCTACCAAGATGTTACATGATCTATTGGATAAAATTTGGGAGAGGGAAGAAATACCTAAAGACTGGAGAGAAGGTTATATGATCAAACTACCAAAGAAAGGAAGTTTACAGGAGTGCACAAATTATAGGGGAATTATGCTACTATCAGTGCCAGGAAAAATATTAGGCAGAATCATTCTGGAGAGACTAAAAGAGGCTATAAACACTTGAGAGATGAACAAGCAGGTTTTATGAAGAACAGATCATGTGCTGATCAAATAACTACTCTACGTATAATAGTTGAACAAAGTTTAGAACTAAAATCACCACTTTATATTGGATTCATAGATTACGAAAAGACATTTGGTAGTTTAGACAGAAGAATGCTTTGGAAGTTGCTGAGTCATTACGGAATCCCCATAAAGTTTATTAACCTGATAAAAACAATGTATGAAGGAACAAAATGTAGTGTGGTGCATGAAGGACAGCTTACAGAAGCATTTGAAATAAGAACAGGAGTAAGGCAAGGATGCCTTCTGTTTCCATTTCTCTTTCTACTGGCCATAGATTGGATTATGAAAATAACTCAAAACAACAGAAATGGGATCCAGTGGTCACTGACCAAACAACTTGATGATTTAGACTTTGCTGATGACATAGCTCTCCTATCACACAGCCATCAACAGATGCAGGATAAAATGAGTATATTAGATGAGAGATCACAACAGCTAGGACTAAAGATTAATAGAGATAAGACCAACATTATGAGAATTAATGCAGTTGGCAATAACCAAATAAAACTAGGAGAAATACCTCTAATAGACGTACAATTTTACATATATCTGGGCAGTAATATAGATAAAGAGGGAGGAACAGAAAATGATACCAAAATAAGGATATCAAAAGCAAGAGGAGCTTTCATTGTACTGGGAAACATATGGAAATCCAAAGAAATTAGGCTAAATACAAAAATAAAAATTGTCAACTCAAATGTTAAGTCGGTTCTATTATATGGCTGTGAAACATGGAGAATAACAAAATTGACAATCACGAAGGTACAGACTTTCATTAATGGATGCTTGCGGAGAATAAAGGGATGGAAATGGCAGGACAAAGTCACTAACGTGGAATTATGGAAATGTACCGGTCAAATACCAGTGGATAAAGAGAAACAGCGAAGACGATGGCGATGGATAGGACACACACTACGGAAGCCAACTGAGAGTATTACACAACAGGCCCTTTTTTGGAATCCCCAGGGGAAAAGACAAAGAGGAAGACCAAGGAATTCTTGGAGAAGACAGATCGAAGCAGAGATGAAGATGATGGGGAAGACATGGAATGATCTTAAAAGAATTACAAAAAACAGAACGACTTGGAAAGTGTTTGTTGAAGACCTATGCTCCACTGGGAGCTAAAAGGTAGAAGAAGAATATAAGAAAAGTGCAACCACTAGTATGTATCACGTACCAAGATAAAGTTAAAGACTAATAAACTTGATTATGATGTATGTATGCTGAAAATAGTCTGTTGCTGAAAATAGTCTGTCATGATTAACGTTGTGATCAATGTGATGTGCTGTCAATGAACAATAATAACATCAATGATAATAATATCAAGACAAATAAATATTCTATAACATAAACATGTTGCTGTAGAGGGGAGGAGTGGAGAGAGTAAGGAGGAAACAAAGACGAGAGAACAAGGTCAAGGATGAAAAAAACATTAAGACGAAGTCACGAGAAAAAATAAGGAGAGGGTGGATAAAAATGCACGGGGAAAACGTGAAGACCATGTGGGCAGACAGATGCGTATGTGTAGAACTGGGACAGATGAGAGAATAGATGAGTAAACAGACGAGAGAACAAGGTCAAGGAGAAAAAAAGTAAAAAGATATTAAGACGAAGTCAGGAGAAAAATGAGACTATGGGTCGAAATGCACTTGCAAAACGTAAAGACTATGTTCAGAAGTGAGTGGGCAGACAGACGCGTAGAAAGTCAATTTGTATTGGCTGACAAGATCTAAATTTAAGAGGTAAACACACAAGATTGAGAAGCACTTGGAGAAAAAGCACTTGGAGACCAGACACTTGGAGAAATGTATTCGGCCCATAGGGAGGCTAACCTTAGCCTATTAGAATTAGATTAGAACGTGAGTTAGACTAATAGTGAAAACACGTTTTGATACCAAACACTGGACGAGACTGAGTTGGCAGAGAATGACGATCTAGAGTCATAACACCAAGCAAGTGTAATAGAATTTTAGCCAGCAAAGAACACGCGAAAGTTAGGAGATGCAGAGATTAGTGAAGAACAGTTAGGCGGACAGATTAGTAAGTAGCACTGTTAAGAGACAGTTAGTAGCGAGTACCAAGAGATAGCCGGGCCGGTAGAAGTAGATTTAGGACTGACCGTCAATGGGGACGGTCCACATATAGTGTAGATGAGAGTATGAATGCGGTCGGAGCCCGGAGACAAATTTTAGGGCGAAAGACTGAAGAAATAGTAGAGTGCGCTCTAAGTGTGTAAACTGCCATATCCAGTGTGAACGAGAGTCCGATATGACAGAATTAAAGTCGGAACAAACTCTTATAACCAAGGTGTTGTTATCTGTTACACAGTTATATTTATCTAGCCTAGCGTCAACCCTCGGGACGAACCACAACATGAAACGGTCATCTTAATGACAAACCAGAAGTACTACAGTAACCCGGCAAGGTCAGGGTTGAGACGATAGCCAGGTGGCACGACGGCGTGTTGGCCCAGTTGTAAACACGAGCAGCGCATTCCAGCTGAGGTCACGCTACCATCAAACATATGACGTCTGCTGTCCACAAGTAAATACTAAGACTACTCCAGGGTACACTGCTAGTACCTGAGAAGACATATTGTACTTCTCCAACACATAACGGATAGGGTGGACGAACGCTGAGAGAAGAACAAAGAGGCTTTATAAATGGGGATCATGTACTGCTTACATATGTCTCTAGCAAACAATGGCAAAGCAGCCACTGAATGGAATTCCTCCTTATATAAATACAATTGTAGACTTTGAGAAAGAAGTCATTCCACAGCATCTATCATCCACATCTTTGACAAATCTTGCATGTGTTCGGACTCCCGGTTGAAATCGTCTTTATTATAAAGAACAATTTGTGGCAGCAGCCAGTGATGTGTAAGAAACGAAGGACAGCAGCCAGTGATGTGTAAGACACGAAGGATAGCAACCAGTGATGTGTAAGACACGAAGGACAGCAACCAGTGATGTGTAAGACACGAAGGACAGCAACCAGTGATGTGTAAGACACGAAGGACAGCAGCCAGTGATGTGTAAGACACGAAGGACAGCAGCCAGTGATGTGTAAGACACGAAGGACAGCAACCAGTGATGTGTAAGACACGAAGGACAGCAACCAGTGATGTGTAAGACACGAAGGACAGCAACCAGTGATGTGTAAGACACGAAGGACAGCAACCAGTGATGTGTAAGACACGAAGGACAGCAACCAGTGATGTGTAAGACACGAAGGACAGCAGCCAGTGATGTGTAAGACACGAAGGACAGCAACCAGTGATGTGTAAGACACGAAGGACAGCAACCAGTGATGTGTAAGACACGAAGGACAGCAACCAGTGATGTGTAAGACACGAAGAACAGCAACCAGTGATGTGTAAGACACGAAGGACAGCAGCCAGTGATGTGTAAGACACGAAGGACAGCAACCAGTGATGTGTAAGACACGAAGGACAGCAACCAGTGATGTGTAAGACACGAAGGACAGCAGCCAGTGATGTGTAAGACACGAAGGACAGCAACCAGTGATGTGTAAGACACGAAGGACAGCAACCAGTGATGTGTAAGACACGAAGGGCAGCAACCAGTGATGTGTAAGACACGAAGGGCAGCAACCAGTGATGTGTAAGACACGAAGGACAGCAACCAGCTTGTTTTAGATCCAAAATCAGACAATAATGTTTCCTGTCACCACTCGTTTTCCTTGTGGTCATGGACTAGATCATGCGATCGATTGTTGCCGACAGACCAAGAGGAATTACATGGGTCTTACATGACGTTTTGAAGACTTTGCAGATAACGTTGGACTGCTTGCTGGGCTGCTTGCCCCCTATCACCAAGACGTACAAGAGAAAACAGAGTAGATCAGATTGCTACCTAAGTAGGACTAAAAATAATGGCAGAGAAAACAACTAAGATTATGATGGTAAAGGCTAAAAGTACAAATGAAGTTACATTTAGAAGAGTGGGGCTAGAAGACGGGGATCACTTTAAATACATAGGAAGCTATATTGTATCAAATAGCAACATTGAGAAAGAGACCTATGCTAGAATAAGCATGTCAACCAGGCATTGAAAAGACTTAGATGCATTTGGCGTTCAACTTCATCTCAGCACCAAGGTTAGAATTTACAAGTCAATTGTTCGATACATACTATATATGCAGAGGAAACGTGAAGAATGAACCATATGATATAAAGCCGACTTAGAGGATTCAAAGATCGTTGATTGAATTAATAATATGCTAAACATCCGCTGGGATCAACACATCACAAACAAAGAAGATGCCTGAAAATCATTCAAGAAGTGACAAAATAGACGTTGGAAATGGCTAGACTATGGTCTGCGAATGGAACCAATCAGGCATCTGCAATTAGCATTAACTTGGACATTATCTGGAAAACGAAGAAGAGACAGACCATTGCAGACATGGCGACGAACCAGACATAATGAAATGAAAGAAATTGACAGGTCCTGGCAAGAATTTGTCCATGCTTACTTCAACCGGATTAAATGGAGACCTCTTGTGAGTGTTCTATGCTCTTACACGAGTTAAAAGGATTACAAAAAAGAAGACGACTTTTTAAATATCTAGAAAGTCTAGTGACAAGTGATAATGCATGAACGTCAGAAATAGGCTCGAGGTGTAACTAAGGCTTTTAAAATCAACAGGCAGAAATCACCACTACTGTCAAACAAAAATATAGCACTAGAAACAAAGCGTACACTCTACTACACAATCTCCATTCCAACGTTTAGGTACCAAAGCCATACAAGGACAATAGCCAAGACAGAACATTACCACCACATAAGTTCAATGTGTTTATCGCAATTATAGGAAACATTTTGAGAAATACGATCAGAATTCAACAACTTGAAAGATTTCAGTTAAGTTACATTTCACTTAGTCGCTTCATTATCTTCATTTCACATCCAAAAACTGTCCTTAAATGCTGAGATCTCCTCCTCAACCAATCCCGCAGCGTGAAACATCTGAGACATGGAATCACTTTTTGGCATTTCTCTCCCATCGCTATCATCGTCATCATCGAGTGCCGTCTCCGCAACCAAGGTTGGCTACCATGAATCGCCATTCCACTCTGTCTCTTGCTTTGATGGTGCAGGTTGTCATAGATTGACTTGTCCATCTTTTAGTGTTACTCGTCCATGGTAGTTCTTGTCTGCCTCTGCCCTTTTATCTTGTATTTTCCCTTCCAATATTACTTTTAGCAGGCTGTTGTGTCATTTAACGTGTCCCAAACATTTCATTTGTCTTGTCTTAATTGTATTTAGTAGTTCTCTTTTTATTTTTAGTTGTTTTAAAACTTCATTGTTTGTTTTCTTTTCTTTCCATCCAATTCTACCTATTCTTCTATAAATCCACATTTCAAAGTCTTCAATTTTCTGTTCTGTTTTCGTGTCTAATGTCCATGTTTCTGCACCATAAAGGAATATTGAGAAGATGTAACATTTTGCTGCTCTTAGTTTAAGCCATGCTGTTATTTGTTCTGTTGTTAATATATATTTCATGGCATTAAAATTACTTTTTGCCATACCTATTCTTTTGTTTATTTCAATTTTACATCATTGTTTATAGTATGTCCAAGCTAGTTGTGACTCTGAACTGTCTCCAGATGTATTCCTTCAACTGTGTTATTTATTTGTAGGTCTTGGGGATTTTCTTTGTTTATGATCATTGTTTTAGTCTTTTTGATATTCATATCTAGTCCATATTTTTTGCTTGTTATGTTTATCACATTAAGAAATTGTTGTAGGCCTTTCTTATTTTCTACTACTAGAACAGTATCATCATCATATCTTAGGTTATTGATTATCTTTCCATTAATGTTTAAGCCTGGCATCTCTGAGATATTTTTAAAGATTTGCTCAGTGTATAGATTGAACAAGCTTGGTGATAGGATGCATCCTTGTCTTACTCCTCCTTTTATATCCATGGATGTAGAGTTCTCCTTGTTATATTTTATTATTGCTGTTTGCCCCCAGTACAAATTACATATTAATTTTATGTCTGTGTCGTCTAGATTTATATCTTTTAGGCAGTCATCTAATTCAGTATTTATTTTATTATAAAACCTACCCCTACCCTGTATAACGTTTAGTAATATTTGTGTTACCTGTCTCATTATGCTTACTGTTCTAAAATCACTTAATTCAACTGCACCATTATGTTTAGGCAATGCAATAAAAGTTTATGTTTTTAGTTCATTTGGTATGTATCCTTTATGGTATATGTCATTGCATATGTCAGTGATCATTTCAATGCCAAAATCTGCTAGTACCTGTATCATCTATATCTGCCTATTGTCAAATCCTGCTGCCTTTCCCTTTTTCATTGTTTTTATAGCTTTTTCAACTTCAGATTTCAGGACTTTATAGCTGTATGTACATTTCATAAATGGTTTTTTTACCCTTTCGTCATTAAATAATTATGTTATATATTCCTGACATCTATTTATTATACCTTTGTTGTCTGTTAGCATTCTTCCCTCTTTGTTTGCAATACATCCGCTGCCTGCAGCTTTTTTGTCTTTATTAATCATTCTTTTTATTTAGGTGTGCATCTCTCCTAAGTTTTGTTTACTTTCCATAGTTTCGACTTCTAGACATCTTTGGTTGAGCCAGTCTTGATTTGCCTTTTTGCACAGTCTCAATATTTCATTATACTTGTATCTGGCAGTGTTTTTGCTTGTCTTCTTTCTTCCATTTTTTTCGAGGATTTTGTCAGTTATCCATTTTTGTTTTTTGTTACTTTTCCTTTTGGGTAAGGTGTCGCAGGATTCGTGTATGCTGTTTTTTATGCATTGCCATTTTGTTGTGACTTTTTCCTTATGATTTTCTGTTCTGTATTGCTCAATCCCCTCTTCTAGTAGCTTCTGATATATGTTCTTTACTTATACAGTATAAGTTTCTTGTACATCTTTGTGGTTTAACGCTGTTATATCTATTGGTGTTACTGAATTAGTTTTTTTGTTTGTTTCTCTTTAATTTTATTTTCATTTTAATCATTTCAGGATTGTGATCTGAATTAATATCTGCTCCTGGATATGTTTTGGCTTTCTTGACGCTGTTACGGAATCTGTCTTTTATCAGTATGTAATCTATTTGATTCCTCTTCCTGTCTCCAGGGCTTTTTCATGTGAATAATTTCCTTTTCTCTTGCTCAAAGAAGATGTTACATATTGTCAGTCTGTTTTCTTCACAAACTTGCAATAATCTTTCTCCTCTGTTATTCCTATTTCCTAAACCATGATTTCCTATAATGGTTTTATATTTACCTTTTCCTATTTTAGCGATCACGTAACCCATTACAATCAAGATGTCTGATGATTTCACTATCATCGTAGCTCTCATTAATTTAATCAACACCCTCCTTGACTTGCATATCTGGGAATCACACCAGGACTGCAGATCCATGAACATCGAAATCTTTATCTCGTTCTACTTCTATCAGAGAGTAAAGGAAATACGATCTGTCCATCACAAGATCACATCATCCATCACTTTGGTTTTGTACGAACAACGATTTATTGATTGAACAGACAGTATCCAGGATGCACAATCATCGTAGCACTCGCACAGAATCGTTAAAGTAGAATCTTTAAAGTTGAATCGTTAAAGTAGAGTCGTTAAAGTAGAATCTTTAAAGTACAATCGTTAAAGTAGAATCGTTAAAGTTAATCTTTCAAGTAAAATCGTTAAAGTAGAGTCGTTAAAGTTGAATCGTTAAATTTGACTGACTTGGCACAACTATCCACATGATATTTTATGGCAAATGCTCATCATTGTATACAAAAAGAAACAACAGATAAATGACTTTGCAACTTACTGAGGGAAAACTCAACAAACAAGAAAACGAGCCTTCATTAAACATTACGAGAAAACAAGGCCAAAAAGGTCGATTACAAAAATGATATAAGGAAGCCGCGATAGCTCAGTGGTTATTGAACTGGATTACAAAGGACAGGAGATCGGATTCCATCCAGATCGACGGCTCCGGGGTTCACCCAACCTTAAACTGATACTGATGTTTTTTTCTGGCAAACTAAAGAGCAAACGGGGTAATACCGAACACATTAGCCCACAAATCACGTGCCTAAGGTTTCTACAAATGATGGTCACTAACAACATATTCCCTAGACGCCACTTGGCGTGACGGGTCACTAACAACATGTTCCCTAGACGCCACTTGGCGTGACGGGTCTTTTTACCTACCAAAATGATATAATGAGGGGAAACTACGAAAATTGAAAGTAGAATGGGCATAACAGAAGAACAAAATACCAAAAATTGTATATTCCCTGAGATGCAAATGAGGACGGAGAGAACAAAAAAAGCTGTCACAGAACAATACTACCACGACCCACCTGTCGCTGGACACTCGTCTGTTCCTATATGAATACTTAATGTAGCATGAAAAGTATCAATAATGAAAATAAAAGGTTATCATATGGTATTTTCTGTTATTGTGAAATGTTTACTTATACTTGTGCATAATTGAATGTAAAGTTGCGGAAGCCATTTTAACAAACATAGTGTATTTGATCTAAACAGATATTCCATTTGCGATTTGACAGGCGCAATGGGAATAGGATATTCATCATCATCATCATGTGCCATACTTGTTGGAGTAGGCGATCATGTCCTTACACAACCCTCTATCTACAGTGCATCGTATCAGTTCCGTTGTTGACTGTTTTCCATGCCATGACACCAAGCTATCCAGTATTTTCTCTCTTTGTCGTCCGCGATCTCTCATTTCCTTTTATTTTGCCAGTTTTACCCAAGTATTCCAAATTTCCTATTCCCATGATGTGCCCGAAAAATGTTGATTGCTTCTTTCTGATGTTTTTTATGTGCTTTTTTGTGTTGGCCTCTTTGAAAAAATTTCCTATTTGGTCTTTTTGGTTCTACAAGGAACTTTAAACATTCTTTTGAGAAATCCCATCTCTTTTTTCTCACTTCTATTGACAAAAAATTTTTGCATAAGTTATTTTTCATTTTCTGAAATGCTCTTTTGGCCTGCTATTTTTCATACTATAACCAGTGATGGAAAATGTACAACTGAAATAAACAAAACAATAGGAATGGCAACAAGTAAGTATAATGTCATGAAGAACATACTAACATCGAAACAAATAACACAAGGGCTAAAACTAAGAATAGCAAAATGTTACATCTTCTCAATATTCCTATGTGGTCCAGAAACATGGACATTAGACAAGAAAACAGAACAGAGAATTGAAGCCTTTGAAATGTAGATATATAGAAGAATAGGTAGAATTGGATAGAAGGAAAAGAAAACAAACGATAAAGTCTTAAAACAACTAAAAATGAAAACAAGAATTACTAAGCACATTTCAAACAAGACAAATGCAATTTTTGGGCCATGTTAAAAGACACAACAGCCTACTAAAAGTAATCCTGGAGGGGAAAATACAAGGTAAAAGAGGCAGAACAAGACTAACATGGACGAGTAACATCAACAGATGGCCAAATCAGCCTATGACAACCTGCACCATCAAAGCAAGAGACAGAGCAGAATGGCGCTCCATGGTAGGCAACCTTCGTTGCGGAGTCGGCACTAGATGATGATGATGATGATTCTGCTTTTTATTTATGTGGTGCATCTTCCATCTGATGTTATTTTTGTTCCCAAGAATTTGACACGTTGCACTTGTTTCAGATTTGTCCTGTTTATTTTTATGCAGCATGATGGTGATGATTGTTTCTTTAATATGACCATTACTTCTGTTTTCTTACTATTCATACTTAAACATTTCTTGTAGTTCATTCTCTGTCTCTGCTATTAAGAATGTGTCATCCGCATATCGCAAATTATTTATGTTGTGACCGTTGACTTCAATTCTTTTTTTTGTCTACTATTGATCTCATAAAATTTGTCGGTGTGAAGTGAACTCAAATCCGGCGACAGAACACAGCCTATTCTGACTTCTTATTTAATATATTGGAGTTCCCTTGTTTGGTTGTTAATTCGTATAGCTGCTGTTTGTTGCCAGTACACGGATTTTTATGATTGGCAGATCTTTGTCATCAATGTTTAATTTCTCCAGCATATTGATTATTTTCACATACCTTACTTTATCAAATGCTTTTGTGTAGTCTATAAAGCACGTATATTGATCTTACTTTACCTCCAAAGCTCTTTCTATCAATTTTCTTAAGATGTATATTGCACCATTGGTCACTTATTTCTGGTTTTATTTTGTTCCTTCCGCGTCTCATGATCATTACTAGTAATATTTTCGTCATATGACTCATGAGACTAATAGTGTGATGGTCTTCACAATCAGTGGGGTACGTGTCCAGTGTTATATATGTCATTGAGTAGTTTTGTTATGACTTGTTCTCCCAGCTCTCTTAATGCATTTACCTCTTCGATTGTTATATTGTCGGGACCTGGAGTTTCTTTTCATGTGTTGATTTTCCTTCTCCACTTCACTCTGAGAGCCAATTACTATGGAATAATGCTTGACTCAACTTCTGATGCTGCTCACCAATGCTCAAAATGGCAGAGACCATTAGATATGTAGATATAAACTTTGAGGATCCCACCATTAGATATGTAGATATAAACTTTGAGGATCCCACCATTAGATATGTAGATATAAACTTTGAGGATCCCACCATTAGATATGTAGATATAAACTTTGAGGATCCCACCATTAGATATGTAGATATAAACTTTGAGGATCCCACCATTAGATATGTAGATATAAACTATGAGGACAAAACTGTGCTTGGGCAGGAGTCTTCCTTATGATTTTTACAAGGCAATAAAAGAGATGCAGCAAGTATTGGAGACAAAATATTGGGACAACGGAGAAGGATAAATTAACTTTCGAAGACTGTCGATTACAATGTTATGTCAATGAGACATACTACTGGGACAATTGGAGAAGGATAAATTAACTTTCAAAGACTGTCGATCACAGTGTTACATCAATGAGACATACTATTGGGACAACTAGAGAAGGATAAATTAGATTTCGAAGACTGTCGATCACAGTGTTACCACGATGCATCTGTAATGTCTGGCTACAGATCAGGAGTACAACAAAGGCCTGCTGCACTTAACTCACAATCCATATTTTTTAACTGTGATAACTATACTCTCAATTTATTTGGGTTCTGTATGAGCTAGCAGGTGTAACGTTTTTTTTTTCATTTCTATGCAAACTGTCTGTGTTTATTTTTCATTATCATCTCTTCGATGGGAGAAACTAAATACTGCTCTTGGTGTATCACTGATGTCATAGTCATAACAAATTCAGATGATCAGTAGGAACATTCAGATACAAGACGAGATGCAATTCAGTTATTACATAGGATTTTAACATTTGAGTTGTTGCTTTTCTTCGGTTCTGGAATACTGTACTTGCCACGATTGACCGGGTTCAGAAAAGGCATCAAGACCACACCAGGAATTTCCATGAAGCTGCTCAAGATATTCAGGCTTGACAGGGGCATTTCCTAGAAGATAGTGGATGCCATGTGCAAGCATTCTTTTGAAGAAGCAAAAAAGTGTTCACTACTTGTGATGTAAAGGGAGAGAGACGACACAGGAAGTAGAAGAAAGTGCCTGGACAAAATAGCAGAGGATGTGGGGCTCACATCAGAAAATGAAATACTACAAGTGATGAAAAGTATGATTGACAAAATACACACAGAAATGGAAGACAGATTCATCAGCTTGAAGAAACTAGACTCTAGTTTTTACTTTCTTTTAGACATAAAGAAACTGATGTGCACAACTAATGAAAATAGCTTGAAATAGAAATGCTTTTTTTATAGAGAGCTTTTATGTCACAAACTTGGATTGCTTGGAGATGTTCAGTGAAATAATGAACTGCTGAATGCTACTCAAGACAAGGGCTGATTTTAAGCTTTTGACACTAGAGAACCTGCTTCGCTTCATTGTGCAGTATGGGGATGATGTATTTCCAAATCTGAGAGTTAGTGTTCAGATTTTACTAACTGTTGCAACATCCATTGCTAGCTGTGGAAGATCTTTTAGCTAAGTTAAAACCGTTCCTGACCTACCTGAGATCAACCGTGGGACAGGAAAGCTAGCAAGCCTTGGATTTGTTGAGTGTGGAGCGGGAGGTTACCGGCAGCATACATTTTGAGGAACAAATCCATAAATTTGCAGCAGCAAATGTAAAGCAAATAATTTCTCTTTGAAGTTACAATATGACATCTAAAGCATTTCATCAATATCATTATTTTTTTCCTTATGTCAGCTTTTCTGGTTATTATCTCCAAAGCTGAACAACAAGTTGAACCACAAAAATGATAGACATAATAGTAAAAGAAGGCAACAAGAAATGTCTCAGTTTAAATAGTAAGGAAACAGAGAAGTAATGGTGATATCGAAGAACCAATCATCACCATCATGCAGCATAAAAATAAACAGGACGAATTTGAAACACGTGAAAAATTTGAAATACGCTGGCACGATAATAACATCAGATGGGAGATGCACCACATAAAAGCAGAATAACTCAGGCCAAAATAGCATTTCAGAAAATGAAAAATATCTTATGCAACAAATCTATGTCAATATAAATGAGAAAGAGAAGAGTTCATCGGTGCTAGATAGAACCAATTCTGACCTCTGGAAGCGAATGATGTACAGTAGACAAACAAATGAAAAGACGATTAGAGGTCACAGAGAAGAGATTTCTCAGAAGAATGTTGAAAGTTCCCTGGACAGCTAATAAGACCAATGAGGAAAGTCTCAAAGAGGCCAACACAAAAAGGGAGCTCCTAAAAACATCAGAAATAAACAATCAACATTTTTTAGGCACATCATGAGAAGAGGAAAGTTGGAATACTTGGTTACAACTGGCAAAATAAAAGGAAAGAGAGACCGCGGACGACAAATAGAAACAATACTGTATAGGTTGGTGTCATGGCATGGAAAACAGTCAATAACAGAACTGATATGATGAACTGTAGATAGAAGATTGTGTAAGGACATGATCGCCTACGCCAACCGGTATGGCACATGATGATGAATATATCCAAAGTAAAGCTTTAATTTTTTGCAATATTATATTTTGACCTATATTTCATTATCAAATTATTTTGCATTAATTTGTATGTAATTTTGTTTCATGAATCTGTCCACTGTTATTCAATTACATCTATAAAGTGCCAATGTTGTTTTATTGATATTATTTTACGTTTGCTCAACCTCACCATACACCAAAAATATACCACAACATGTAGGTTTTCGTTTTCTAAAACTCAAACATTTCCGGGAAATCATGACTAACCACCTTTTGCTCACACCTTTTCACGAGGGGCTAGGTGGGTCCGTGATACTGGCTTTGTCCGGGCGATGAAAAAATCCAGCTAAGCCTCCACATATATCATTTACCTGTATACAATAATAGTTTGAAAATTGAAGTCTTTGAAACGTGGATTTATAGAAGAAAAGGAAGAATTGGATGGAAAGAAAATAAAACAAACGATGAAGTTTTAAATCAACTAAAAATAAATAGAGAACTACTAAATACAATTAAGACAAGATAAATGAAATGTTTGGGACACGTTAAAATACATAACAGCCCACTAAAGGTAATATTGGAAGGGAAAATACAAAGTAAAAGTGGCAGAGGCAGACCAAGACTACCTTGGACGAGTAGCATCAAAAGATGGACAAGTCAATCTATGACAACCTGCATCATCAAAGCAAGAGACAGAGCAGAATGGCGCTCCATGGTAGCCAACCTTCGTTGCGGAGACGGCACTGGATGATGATGATGACGAATGATCGTTTATATTTATTATATTTACTAGTTGTCGGAGTACTTGACATTTTATACTGTTATTGTAAATATATCATTAATTGTTTGCTCTTTATGAAACCATACATTGAAATACCATCTTTATATTTTATTTACTTTTTAAATATTTATTGGAACTATTTATAGAAATATTTACATATATTTGTTGTAGTATATCTTTTTATTTTAAGTTTAAATTTGACTAACAGAAGATCATTTGATGCCACATCTGCTCCTCTACACAATGTAAGGATGACTTAAACTTTATATTAATACACATGTGATCAGTTTAATTCTCCGTTCAATGATCTTGTGACACCCACGTAGCTTTATGTATCCTTTTATGTCGGAAGAAAATTCGACCTAGGCTCATTTGATTAAGAGCGTAGAAATTCACGAATATCATGTTAGTTCA
Source organism: Megaustenia siamemsis (assembly GCA_032433765.1). Taxonomy (NCBI): domain Eukaryota; kingdom Metazoa; phylum Mollusca; class Gastropoda; order Stylommatophora; family Ariophantidae; genus Megaustenia; species Megaustenia siamemsis. The sequence goes on along the minus strand of JAVIAB010000059.1, from coordinate 16,594,045 downwards.
CATAGCAACTGTTTATAGAATTCAACTTTAACTAAATCGTTCTTATCATTGGTTGGTGCGTAGCATTAGATAGTATGTAGTTTTATTTTGTGTTTTGTTGTTTTAAATATTGTTCTTATTAATCTTAGCCCTACTGCTTTCCATTCGCTCAGTTTTTTTTCTGTGCTTACTTTGATAACAGTATAGCCACCCCTTCATTATGTTGTGTTCGAGGTCCCTAGTGTCATGATGATAAAATCATCTCTCCAGTGCTTAGTTGTTTCCTTTCTGTTGTTAACCATCTTATTTCGTACATTTCTAGAATATCTATTTTGTAGTTTGCCATTTCTGCTGCTACTTGAACATCATTTCCTTGCTTATTTAGAGTACGTACATTCCAGGTGACAATTCTGGAGGATTTCCTTATAGGCAACAGGTAAGTCAGCGATCCAGATACCTGGCGCCTTTCTCCGAATTGTGGCATACATCTCTTAGACAAAGAGCCCTTATCTTTCCTGCATGCCGAATATACTATTTTTATTATCTCTGACTTGTCAATGTTTGTGACGGTTTTGTATATTTTCTTTACAGTTTAGTATATAGATGGGATTTATCAGAAGAATGTTGAAAGTTTCCTGGACAGTTAAAAAGACCAATGAAGAGATTCTCAAAGAGGCCAACACAAAAAGGGAGTTTCTGAAAAACATCAGAAAGAAACAATCAACATTTTTTCGGGCACATCATGAGAAGAGGAAAGTTGGAATACTTGGTTACAATAGGCAAAATACTAGGAAAGAGAGATCGCGGACGACAAAGAGAGAAAATACTAGATAGTTTGGTGTCATGACATGGAAACAGTCAACATCAGAACTGATACGATGCACTGTAGATGGAAGATTGTGGAGGGACATGATCACATACGCCAACCGGTATGGCACATGATGATGATGATGATGATGATGAAAGGATAGCCAGTCTCATGTTACCCTTAATTGCCTTTAACAAACAAGTCTGGTATAGAACATCGCCACAATTCTGTAATCCCCCTTTAGGAGGCCACGCATAAACATAGTACTTGTTATGAAACATCAGGTAACAGAGACATTTTATAAAACAGGAATCGTTCAGGAATTTTGAAATGCAGAATTGTATTGTTTCAGTTAACACGCAACATAACTATAGAAGGCAGACAACTAAAACAAGTAGAGGAATTCAAATACCTAGGAAGTCTAATGACAAACGATAATTCTCAAACAGCAGAGATAGAATTAAGATGCAACAAAGCTTGTCAAATCATTGGACAGTTATCACCACTATTGTCCAACAAGGAATTAACTCTGGAGGTAAAACGAGCACTATACAATACAACCTTCATCCCAACGTTGTGCTACCAATGCCAGACCTGGACCCTAGATGCAAGAACAATAAGAAAAAATAACCTCTAATGAGATGAAATGTGTTAGATTAGTGACAGGAAACAGTCTGAGAGATAAGATCAGAAATGAAGAACTGAGAAATAAGCTAGGAATAGCCCCCGCCATAGAATATATAAGGAAACAACAGATAAAATTGTTGGCCACGTGACAAGGCAGAAAGAACAAAACACAACACAACGAGCCTTCAACAAACGTTGTGAGAACACCAGACCCAAGGGTCGACCACGAAAAAGATGGGTCAATGGAATATTAGAAGCACTAGGAAACATAACTGCGGCAGAGACGAACAGAAGAGCAAAAGACCGCAAATTATATCTCCCCTCGACGCTGAAAGCAGATGAGGAAGGAAAGCAGAAGAAGTAGAAGAAGAGTTAACACTCGTTTATGAGAATTAAAATAAAAACTACATCATTTGTATTTTAAGTTAATAATATATTAATATTATACATATATAATATATACATAATATATATAATATATATATTATATTTTATATATATATTATAATATATATTAATATACAATATATTAGTATGTTAATATATATATATTATAATATATATTAATATACAATATATTAATATACAATATATTAATATGTTAATATATAATATATATAAATAACATATATATAATAATATATACATACATGTATTATTATGAGTTGGTTGACATTTCTGAATAATAATAATAATAATACTATTCTGCTTAAATTATCATTAAAAGATGTGAAATTTCGAAGACAAAAAGGGTGAATGAGAAATATTAATCTGGGATCTCTGGGTTGTCTTCATTTTGTGAATTCTTGACCGGACAGGGAGGGGCGAAATCGTTTGGAGCACCAGGTACAGGATACCTGTCAGAGAATTGTTCAAATTAGTGGATGATGTTATTTGAGATTGTATCTGTAATATTAATATGATAATATGCCAGCAGTAAATATACTATGTGCCTGCATTTTTTTAAAAATCCAGCATTAAATGTAATGTGACAGAGATAAATACAATGTGACAGAGATAAATATAATGTGCCAGGGAAGATAAATATAATATGTGCTGGGTGAGCTCTGCTGTACACAAGAGAGTTAGTTTGAGTCATACGTGAATTGATCTGGAGGATGTGACTTTTACAGGATCCCGAATTGGTCACAGATGGGGAGACTATCTGACACTAGGTGGTAGTTACTAACTACTTACACCTCGTGTCTTCCATTTGTATTTTCTTCTTCCTTCCTTCCTTCTTCACTTAACTTTTATCGTCAAGAGATGATATAATTTGCGGTAATTTGCCCCTCTGTTTTCCTCTGCTGCTGTTATGTTTTCCATTGTTTCTAATATTCCGACAATCCATCCTGTTGTTGTTATCGGCCCCTGAGTCTGGTGTACTCGCAATGTTTACTGAAGGCTCGTCGCGTTGTGTTTTGATCGTTCTGCTCTATCTATTCTCCTATTTGTTGTGTCTTTAACGGTTTGAAATTGTTGGGGTATGTTAAATGACACAAAAGCCTACTAATTGTAATATGGAAATGGGAAGGTACAGTGTAACAGAGGCAGACCAACAGCTGGCAGACATCAACAATACACGACGAGCACACAAGCGGTGACAGCTGGCAGACATCAAGAATACACGACGAGCACACAAGCGGTGACAGCTGGCAGACATCAACAATACACGACGAGCACACAAGCGGTGACAGCTGGCAGACATCAACAATACACGACGAGCACACAAGCGGTGACAGCTGGCAGACATCAACAATACACGACGAGCACACAAGCGGTGACAGCTGGCAGACATCAACAATACACGACACGACGAGCACACAGACCGTGACAGGCTGAGGTACATCAAGAATACACGACACGACGAGCACACAAACCGTGACAGGCTGAGGTGCATCAACAATACACGACCAGCACACAAGCGGTGACAACTGGCAGACATCAAGAATACACGACCAGCACACAAGCGGTGACAACTGGCAGACATCAAGAATACACGACCAGCACACAAGCGGTGACAACTGGCAGACATCAAGAATACACGACACGACGAGTACGACGAGTACACAAGCTGTGACAGCCTGCAGACATCAACAATACACGACAAGCACCAAGCCGTGACAGCTGACATACATCAATAATACACGAGTACGGAAGCTGTGACAGCTGACAGACATCAACAATACACGACAAACACAGAAGCTGTGACACCTGGCATACATCAACAATACACGACGAGTACACAAGCTGTGACAGCTGACAGACATCAAGAATACACGTCGAGCACACTTACCTTGACAGGCTGACAGATATCAACAACACACGACCAGTACACAAGCTGTGACAGGCTGATAGACATCAACAACACACGACCAACACACATACCGTAACAGGTTGGCAAGCATCACCAGCACACAAACCGTGTATTAAATAAAAAAATCTATTCACTGCTCATGCCATCACATAATTATGAAATATGTCAGATATCACAATAATGTTTATACAATAGCACGACAGCTCAGTCTTTTCCGGTATCTAATGTGATCCGTGTCTTCTGTGACAATTCTATACAAATTGTACGCTCTTGGGATAGCACCCTGATCCTGGCGAATGCCTGTTTACCCAAAGTTCTGCTAAACTATCTCTTTTATATATTTACTCACTGGTTATAAGAATTACGGAGCATCATGTGCTGCAGGTGACACTCAATCGTCATCAAGCTGCTGTATGAAAGATCAAAATTAAAGAGACATTATCCATATGATTTTGGAACATTAGATCAGCATTCCAGGTTGGCAAACTAGAAAAAAATCAGCCAAGAAATTAAGAGAATGAAATTGAACATCTTGGGACTATGTGAAATGAGATGGAAAGGAGCAGGATTATTACAAGATAGTGGAAATGTAATTTACTATGCGGGAAACACACACGAAAGAGGAGTTTGCATTATTTTACACAAAGGAAGAAGCACAACAGTGACAGGATTTTGGCCAGTATCGGATAGAATTCTGCTAGTAAAATTGAGAGGTAGACCAACATATATCAACATAATTCAAGCTTATGCACCAACAAGTAATAGCAAAGAAGAAGACATTGACACTTTTCACAAGGAGCTAGAGATGACCATGGAACAGTGTAAATCCCAAGAAATACCTATTATATTAGGGGATTTCAATGCAAAGGTAGGAACAGCTAAAGTGCAAAATGTGACTGGAGGACATGGCCTTAGAGAGACGAATGATAGAGATGACAGATTAAAAGATTGGGTAAAGACACATGAATCGATTATAAGTAACACCTGGTTCAAACAACACCCTAGGCGACTATGTTCATGGAAGAGCCCGGACAACAATGTGCACAATCAAGTTTATTGTATACTGGTCCAGAGGAGATTCAGGAATGGGCTAACATTTACCAACACAAGACCAGGGGCAGATTGCAGTAGTGATCATGTACCAGCAGTTGCAAATATGAGAATAAAACTGCAGATAACAAAGAAATACCCAAAAAATATTAAATTAGAATTATACATTCTTAGAGTAGATAGACATATGAGTGAAAAGTTCAGTGCGATAGTACAAAATAGATACAAAGCTATTGCGAAAATACAGGACATCGAGGAGTAGTGGGAAAGGCTCAAACAATCCATTGAACAAACATGAAAAGATGTAATCAATCTATCTATCTATCTATTTTCATCTTGAGCCGTTGTATTCCTTCCCCTGATTTGCCTCTTTACTACAACGAACGCTCTCTTCTCAGCAAGGGTCTCAAGTTTGCCTCTCTTCACCCCTCCACTGACTCACTATCTCTTTTACTGGACGTATACGATCAATATCGACGACTACGACGCAATGTTAATTTCTGTCTCCAACTTAACACTTCTTCTCAACCTTATCATGAAGCCGTATTCACCCGCTTCTCCTCTAGCAAATCCGACTGGACTTCTTCCTTAGGCCAATCGCAGGCTCCAAACCTGTTTATTAGTACCACCTTCCGGGACATTTAAAGCACTCAGTCCCCCTAGATTTCGACATTCGAATCTCAGCCCCATGAATACCAGGCCCTCTGTGATCTTCGCCAAAGAGATAGCAGTGTCATCACGCCTGTCGACAAGGGTAGCCTCGGGGGTTGTATGAAAAAAGACCTCTATGCTCGTGAAGGAGACAATTATCCGACCACACATTCTACCTTCCCACCTCCAACGATGTCACTGTCTCTACTGCCTTGGTACAACGGACGATTCTTGAGCATATTCAGGAAGGACAACTTCCTGCTAGCTCGTCCCGTATGATCCTCCTTCATCATGGCTAATGGAGACCTCTTTCTACATGTTGCTTAAGATAGACAAACACGACTCGCCCGGACGACCTATTATCACTTGCCTCTGACATCCCACAGCAAACATTTCTGAACTCCTTGACATCGTCTCTCAACCCATAGTCACGAACTCCCCTCCATATGTTAAAAACACCAATGATGCTCTGAACATCTTTTCCTCTATCACCCTTTCTCCTGACCGTAACTACCGCCTCTTTGTCATGGATTTCTCCGCCCCGCACACCTCTTTTCCCCACACAAATGACCTTCGAGGTCCTATATATTTCCTTCAGAAGTGAAGCCAACTTTCTACCTCTACCGACATGCTCCTCCGTCTAGCGGAACTAGTACTTAACCTCAACTCTTTCGAGTTCGATGGCAACTTCTTCACCCACTGGAGTGGCGATGGGCACAAAAATGAGATCTAGCTACGATTGTCTTTTCTTGGGTTACCTTGAGCACCAAATCATCCACTCCTACCAGGGCCATCTTCCCCTTATGTAAAAAGTACCCCCCGTCACGCCAAGTGGCGTATAGGGAAATATGGTGTTAGTGACCATGATTTTTGGGGTAATGTGGTCGGTATTACGCCCGTGCTGCTTTACTTTCCCAGAAAAAATCCGGTACCCATTTAAGGCTGGGTGAACCCGGAGCCGTCGGTTGGGATCGAACCCTACCCCTTGTCCGTAGTAGTCCAGTTCACTAACCACTGAGCTATCGCGGCTCCCACTAATTTTTAGGGAATTAGTAAAACCCAGGTGTCCTCGCCAGGGTACGAACCCCAGCTGTTGCCGTGGTAAGCCAACCGCCTATCGATTGCGCTAACCGGACACCCCTTCCCCTTATGTACCGTAGGTATATTGATGACTGAATCGGTCTGACTGACCTTTCCTCGGAGGAAGTCTCCCTACATGTTAGACAATTTCACCGATAGATCCATATCACTTCCATATTTCCACTCCTTCTGTCTCCTTTCCAGATATCACAGATCTCGCTTTGGCAAAGATCACAGAGGGGCTGGTATTCATGGGGCTGAGATTCGAAGGTCAAAGTCTAGGGGGACTGAGTGCTTCAATGTCCCGGGAGGTGGTACTAATAAACAGGTCCATAGCCTGCGATTGGTCTAGGGAAGAGTAATAGCATCTCACTTCAACTCTCAGTGTAATCAGGATAAGTCGGGTGTCTTCGTTACTGGTCTGTTGTCATGTTCTGCAGACAGCCGTAGCTGAATTACTTTACAGAATCGTCTGATCGTCCGTATGTGTTGCCTCACCCCTCGGAGCATCAATGTATACCTGTCTCACGGGTAACCCCATTCTCTTCCCCCACCTCTTTTTCTTCTTTCTCTCACTTCTCCCTTCCGTTTCCCCCCGTTTTTCCTCTCCCTTTTTCCCTTCCCTGCTCTGGTTTTGACCCCCTACCACCAGGCGCAATTCCCGCATACAATTTTCTGCGTCTGTACTACATATCTTGATAATCCTTTAATTATGCCACACTTATCGCTACGGTCTCAGGAATGTCTGACTGGTTCGTTTGCTTTGACACTCATCAATATCTGTAATCAGTACCCATCCCTCATTACGCCTCACTTATTGTTAGGCTACATGGGAATATCTGGTTAGTCTGTTGACTTTCTCACATCTCATAGAATTTTAGTATTTACCTTACACACTTGACTGCTACACAACTTGTCTGACCTCCGATATAACCATGTGACTGCCTGCCCAATGACATTTGACAGTCATCGTTCACTGTGAGCGGACGTATTCTGCCAGCAAGCTCAGTCTCATTTTCATATATAATCAGTTTTCTATATTTACGGATACTTTCATATTTTCCCATGTTATCTATCCTCTAACATGTATCACACCTCTGTATCGTTTCCTCATCTCATCTCTTATCCTTCTATCTATTTCTCTTTAACTTATGTGTGCCAATCATCCTAGATGTAGTAGTATTTATTTATGGTTCATTGTTTGCTATCGTTGTTCTCGTTTCCTGAAGAAGGCATCATGTAAGCCGAAACGTCACTATTTTGTTGTGCATTATTTTTATGAAGCAGTCACCATACCTTGTAGGAGTGTACGTTACACCTCATTACTAGTTTTTTCCATTGCGGCTGTGTCCTACTTATAGCAAATTGTTATCGTCACTCTATCATTAGGCAATGAAACTAGAAATATAACTTCTTGCCATTACTTTTCAAGAATGTTTTGACCAAGTCCGAGTTTGTTTCTTTTTTTATTTTTCAAAGGGTGTCAACTGCAGGTATTTTAAACAGATTCATCAAACGTTTTTTTTTTTTCCAACACAGTGATCTGGTTGTTATCTTCTACTGTTACTATCATTCATACAAATGATTAGACGTATCATTGAAAGACAGACTGAAGAAAAAAAATAGATAAAAACAAATATAAATTTACTAATTTTCAAATTGAAATCTCCAATTAACTTACCGACTGTATAAACGAGACCACCATAGGTATGTATTTTCCTTGGACAAAGTCGTGGGCGTGATTACTTTACTTGGCTTGCCTGGAGTTGTCACAGTAGCCGTTAATCATCATCATCATCATCGAGTGCTGTCTTCGCAACGAAGGTTTGCTACCATGGATCGCCATTCCACCCTGTTTCTTGCTTTGATGGTGCACGCTGTCATAGATTGACTTGTCCATCTTTTGATGTTAATCGTCCATGGTAGTTTTGGTCTGCCTCTGCCTCTTTTACCTTGTATTATCCCTTCCAATATAACTTTTAGTAGGCTGTTGTGTCATTTAACATAGCCCCAAAAATTGCATTTGTGTTGCCTTAATTGTATTTAGTAGTTCTCTTTTTATTTTATTTGTTTTAAAACTTCATCGTTTCTTTTCTTTTCTTTCTATCCAATTCTTCCTTTTCTTCTATAAATCCACATTTCAAAGGGTTCAATTTTCTATTCTGTTTTCTTGTCTAATGTCCATGTTTCTGCACCATATTAAGAATATTGAGAAGATGTAACATTTTGCTATTCTTAGTTTCAGCCATGCTGTTATTTATTTAGATGTTAGTATATTTTTCATGGCATTAAAATTATTTTTTGCCATACCTATTCTTTTGTTTATTTCAATTTTACATTTTCTATCATTGGTTATAACATGTCCCAGGTAGTTGTAGCTCTGAACTGTCTCCAGATGTATTCCTTCGACTGTGATATTTACTTGTGGGTCTTGAGTATTTTCTTTGTTTATGATCATAGCCGTTAAAAATAGATATAAAGTCTAGGAGGGTGTTTGATAAATCTTAACAGAAGGAATATAACTTTGGCAGTTAGAGGTTTAAATACAAGAGGCTGGGAATAAGAGTAATTTGTAAACAATCCAACATATCTTCAAAAGATTTGCTTTAAACAAAATACATGGACAGTTGATAATTCACTTGATTTTATTTTTTGTTTTTTCGCTCGGGCTGTCTCGCTTACATTGGTAATGTTCTCATTGGCGTAAAGACAGAGTTGAGTTGTATCATAAACTATAACTGCTTGCGATAGTTATACTTTTAATCTACAAGTGGATATCATAATTAAAAGAATAGACCTGGAGAAAATTCATATATATAACAACATTGGACATACTATAACCAGTAATGAACAATGTACAACCCAAAAAAAATAATTGGAATGGCAAAAAGTAATTTTAATGTCATGAATAATATGTTAACATCAAAATAGATAACACCAGGACTAAATCTAAGAATAGCACAATATTTTATCTTCTTAACATTTCTGTATAGTGCAGAAACATTGATATTAAACAAAAAAACATATAATAATATTTGAGTCTTTGAAATGTGGATTTATAGATGTATAGGTAGCATTGATAGGAAATAAAAGGAAATAAATGATGAAGTCTTAAAACAACTAAAAATTAAAGAGAACTACAAAATACAATTCAAAGAAGACAAATGAGATTTGTGGGTTATGTTTAAAGACACAACAGCCTGCTAAATGTAATATTTGAAAGGGGAAAAAAAACAAGGTCAAAGAGGCAGAGGCATTCCAAGACTAACATGGACGAGTAACATCAAAAGACGGACAAGTCAGCCTATGACAACATGCGCCACCAAAGCAAGAGACAGAGCGAAATGGCGCTCCATGGTAGCCAACCTTTGATACAGAAACGGCACTCGATAATGATGATGACGTGGAGTAACCACTTAAATGTACATTTCTGTTCTTGGATCTGTAAAGTTCTGCGTTATTAATATGCTTCAGTGTTTATAGTTATGTCTGTTCATACACGGTTGTTTATGCGGAGGTAGGTATAGCTGTTGTCGGTGACATTATAACTGAGGTGACATAATTTATCCCATTTCTGCATAAAAAAGCGACCGCATCCAGCAGGGGTCCACTACCTGTGCTTGTGACGTCACGCTGATCGGCTCGCCGAAGTACGAGCGACACCATTCATTTCTGGACCTCGTTACAGCAGTTGAAAGTTAAGTCCTTTTATACAACTTTCATAATTTTATTTTGTTTTGATATATACTTATTATGTATTTATTTAGTGTTAATTTTATTTACTTGCATTGTAATATGATAGGGAGTGCCTACCCATACAGCCCAAATAGAAGTCATTGAAGCGCGGCAATTGTTTGCCCTTTCCAGGTCTTAGAGACTGAAGATTTATCCGCGGGAGTTTATAGAAGATAGCTTGAACTGACCAATCAGTGTCACGTTCAGCTGAGCGGCTACCAATGGAACAATAGGAATAAAATAGTACCGGACTGGGGAGAATTTTGAAAAGGTAGAAGAGAGAGGAGAGGGAGGGGCACTATAGAGACCAGAAGTCGATCTGGCAAGTCGATATGTAGGACGAGACTTGCAAACAGTGCTAGAGACTCACTGTGACTCACAGTATAGTTCTATTAGAACCTGGTCGTGATCATCAATTGGGCTGTCGCCCAGATAACAAGTTTAGAACAAAATTAATAGACAGTCACTTGACCAGACTGAGCGATTCATATTAAAGTTGTTTTTATTCGATAATGAGAAATTCTTGTTTTACTTTACCCACGTGTCTGCTGTTCGAAAAATTGAAGGTGTGTCTGTCCATGCCTGCCTGTCGGTGAACCAGTCTGAGATACGGGAGATGTTGGTCAGTTTTGGAAGTCTCTTCCTATGATGCGTTTGCTGATAAATGAATGTATGTGGTCTGTCAATGCCACAACATATATGTGTATGTGTTGATTTTGCTGAAAGATAAGGCAAGCAACGTTTATAGATTTTTTAAAATACATTACATATGTAATGTATGATCTTTAGTAAAACAGTCCTAGAGGTGAAAACAGATCTATACCTATGTTTCATAGATTATGCCACAGCATTTGACAAAGTAAAGCACCAAGAAATAATCAAAATGTTAGAAAGCAAAAACGTAGACAGCAAAGATCTAAGAATAATAAAGAACATGTACTGGCAACAAACAGTGCGGCCATTTGAACTGTAAATCAATTGTGAATGTTTCAACAAATAAAACAGGGTGTTAGACAAGGTTGTGTGCTGTCACCAGATTTGTGTAATATTTATAGTGATATTATTTTAAGTTCCTTAAGGAGCATGCCTGGAATAACAATTGGAGGTCATAATATAAATAATCTAAGGTATGCTGATGATAAAGTCTTAGTCGCTAAGAGTGAAAATGAGTTATAAGAAATGTTGGACATTATAGTAAAAGAAAGCAAAAATAAAGGACTCAGCCTTAATAGCAAAAAGACAGAGGTAATGGTAACAACAAAGAAAAAGACATCACCTCAGTGCAAAAGAAAGACAAACGGAACAATATTAAAACAGGTAAATGAATTTAAATATTTGGGAACTTTGTTAACCTCAGACGGAAGATGTACAAAAGAGGTGAGATGCAGAATGGCTTAGGCAAAGGCAGCTTTTCAAAAAATGATGAAGATACTATGCAATCCAATTTTGACAATAGAAACAAAAAAAGAGTTCTTAAATGTTACGTAGAGCCAGTCTTAACATATGGATACGAGTCATTGACAATAGGACAACAGACAAGAAAATCACTGGAGTCTGTAGAAATGTGGTTTTACAGAAGAATGTTGAGAATAACATGAACAGCAAAGAAGAGTAATGAAGAGGTTCTGAGAGAGGTAAAAGCAAAATGAAACCTAATTTCCAATGTTAGGAAGAGACAATCATCAATTTTTGGCCATGTAATGAGAATAGAACAACTGGGATATATTGTAACAACTGGACAAATTGAGGGACGAAGAGATAGAGGGGAACAAAGAGAAAAAATAACTGACAGTTTAAGAGAATGGTTTGGCAGAAGGTCAACAACAGAAATGATAAATAGCTGCCGAGATCGAAAGTTGTGGAGAGACATGATCACCTTCGCTACTAGGCCCGGTACTTGATGATGATGGAAAATCATAAGAGCTCGTGGCTTAACATCTCGCAGGCATACACACAGTAGAACGGTCTCTTATGAAAGGGATCTAGTAGCTTAGAAGCACATATTTACGACAATCTAGGGAATTACGTAACAAAAATTATAATGTCATTTATATCGATGAAACACTGATAAATGTAAATCATACTAGTGTAACAGGATGGTAAATTACAGAAGGAGCTGTAAAGTGAATTGTACCAGGTAGTAAGAGTCAACGATTGAGAACAGCTCATCCAACTAGCAGACACAATGAATTGTTGGAAAATGGGGGACTCGTTTTTGCTTCAAAATCTAAAGACGGTGTTCATGTTTTTTGGTAAATATTAAGTTCTAAGGGAACTGACTCTGTTATTGAAGAGACCGTCATGTCTAGTAATGGACAATGTTGTCTATCATAATGGTGTTGCTATGAATTGTTGGTGTTGCCGCTGAATGTATAAATGAAGCGAACAATTTAACAGTCACAATTCGTTTTGCTATTCCGAACAAAAGGGAGAGAAATATTATAACTCAAAAATCGTTCAGGGAGTTCCAAAAGCAGAAATTTATTTATTTTAGTTAACACACGATTACGACAATTGAAAAAATATACATCATTTGTTTTGTTTTAAATAAATATAATATAGTTTATGAAGTTTAATTTAATTATTATAATAAAAATAACAAAAAAAAATAATTTTAATTATCACTACAAGATGTGAAAGTTCAGAGACAAGAAAAATTAAATTAAAAAAATTAGCCCGGAATCTCTGGGTTCTCCTATTTTTCTGACTTCTTGGCCGGACAGGGCGGACCGTAACCGCTTGGAGTACCTGGCACAGGATACCTGTCAGAGAATTGATCAAATTATTGTGCTTGCTGTTCAAATAAATGCGTGCTGTTATTTAAGTTTGTATAAATTGAATGAGATGAGATTGGAGGTGATATCGAGCTTACACGTTCAATAGCTTACGTGACACGGTGTTGTATGTGGTACTTAGGTCAATATGTTAAGTAAATAATTTGAGATGACATTGAGATGATACTTTGGTCAAATGTTCAGTAGACTGTGTGAGATGACATTGAGATGATACTTTGGTCAAATGTTCAGTAGACTGTGTGAGATGACATTGAGATGATACTTTGGTCAAATGTTCAGTAGACTGTGTGAGATGATATTGGAGGTGATACTTTGGTCAAATGTTCAGTAGACTGTGTGAGATGACATTGAGATGATACTTTGGTCAAATGTTCAGTAGACTTTGTGAGATGACATTGAGATGATACTTTGGTCAAATGTTCAGTAGACTGTGTGAGATGACATTGAGATGATACTTTGGTCAAATGTTCAGTAGACTGTGTGAGATGATATTGGAGGTGATACTTTGGTCAAATGTTCAGTAGACTGTGTGAGATGATATTGGAGGTGATACTTTGGTCAAATGTTCAGTAGACTGTGTGAGATGATATTGGAGGTGATACTTTGGTCAAATGTTCAGTAGACTGTGTGAGATGATATTGAGATGATACTTTGGTCAAATGTTCAGTAGACTTTGTGAGATGATATTGGAGATGATACTTTGGTCAAATGTTCAGTAGACTTTGTGAGATGACATTGAGATGATACTTTGGTCAAATGTTCAGTAGACTGTGTGAGATGACATTGAGATGATACTTTGGTCAAATGTTCAGTAGACTGTGTGAGATGATATTGGAGGTGATACTTTGGTCAAATGTTCAGTAGACTGTGTGAGATGATATTGGAGGTGATACTTTGGTCAAATGTTCAGTAGACTGTGTGAGATGATATTGGAGGTGATACTTTGGTCAAATGTTCAGTAGACTGTGTGAGATGATAACAATGTATTGACATTTGTTTCGTCATTAAAATACTTGTTTGAAATTAGCTCTGGTTCAGCCTTTCAAAGCAAATCTTGTCACTTGTCAATGTTTATCTTCGCTGTCTTCCTTCATGTAACGAGGTCAATTCGATGGTTTCGATCCCATCAGACAGCTTCTACCTTTCCCATTTTTAAACCTCTCCTTTTTTTTTTTGAAAACACGGTACTGGTGTAGTGCTGCCAATATTTCCCCAAAATGGAAAGTAAAGGTTCCCTTTATGCCTTGCTAGAAGTGCGAAGAACATAGTTTTAGTGACCCTATCTTTCCATAACCAACATCACATTTGTGAGCGTTTAGTCGGCAATAAACCAGGCCGAATTTACATCCCAGAAACCGTATCTTGAACCTCTCTTTTCGAGATTGTGTAAACCTCAGAGCCACTTCTGAGAAATGAACCCAGACCGTCATGTACAGAATGCAAGCTCCCTAATCAGTCAACCACCGAAATTTCCCACAAATGTGCCAACAGTAAATATTACGTGCTTTAGTTCGTTCTGTAAGTCGTGCCCCACACAGTTGATCAATTATCTCGGAAGCTGTTTGATGAAATTTAGTATTTTTTTGCATTAAATCTCATTTTTTTTAAACCGACCGTAACAGATTTTATAACATTTAAGTATAAAGGTAATCGAAATTTTACACAAATCGTTTTTTGTTATATAATTTTAGGAAAATATTAAACCGTGTGGCCTAAACATTAGATTTTACTGTAAATTACGTTAATTTTCTAACAATGCAAATCAAAGCCGTATCCGTATCACATTGAAGAGTGCACACTTTTGTATTTGATTTTATATCGTCGTCATAGAGATAGGTAAACTTTGACCAAATTATCAAACACACATAGTCGCTAAATAGCAAGCATGTCATCAACAAAAATATATGGAAAGACCAGAACATCAAATACACAAAGTCAGCAATTAGTAAGAGTGTCATCAACAAAATTGTGCTTATGTCATAAATACATCCTTCCGAATCGGAACTCTAAGAAGTTAACATTTCTTATCGGTTGAACAAACTGCATTCCATCTCGTTGCCAGTATTGTTCCTCTTCTCTGAGCTCATGGTCGTCACATTTCTCCAGTATTGTTCCTCTTCTCTGAGCTCATGGTCGTCACATTTCTCCAGTATTGTTCCTCTTCTCTGGGCTCATGGTCGTCACATTTCTCCAGTATTGTTCCTCTTCTCTGAGCTCATGGTCGTCACATTTCTCCAGTATTGTTCCTCTTCTCTGAGCTCATGGTCGTCACATTTCTCCAGTATTCAATGTCTATCATATCATCACGTGTCAATTCTTTAACATCACAAACTTTAAACGGTGTGTTCTGCGCAGCAACTTGCCCTTTGACTTTAGCCCACACAAGTTCTATTGGGTTGAGGTGCGAATGATAAGTTGGGAGGCGAAGAGATGTGTGGTCATACTTTGCAATTGTTTTATAAATTTGATATAAATTTTTCTTCTTAGTTTGTCTAACAAGTTGCAACAACTCTTTTTTAACTGGTTATTTTTAAAGAAACATTTGTATTTCTAGGCCATGTGGTGATTTAATCTTTTGTGCTTGACGAATTATGAACTTTCTCCTCCAGTGCTATCGCATTATGACAGGATGCATTGTCCATTACAAGACATGAAGTCTATCCAGAATGTAAATTAGAGTGTTCTCTATCCAGTCACTGAAAATTCGCCCATTCATTTCAGTGTGGTAGTCCCTTTTGTCTGTAGACTTTGATTGAAAAATAAGTTGCGTGTCATTAACAAGACCATTCTCTCTACTGTCAGCATGTACCAATATAATGCGTTGTCCTTTGCTGCTGGGAATGCTTCTTTTATTTTCTATGTCAACTGACTGCCAGTCTTTCTCATATGTATGATGAGCATTGACCCACGTTTCATCCAAATATACTATATCTTAGCCTTCCATTCGTCGCTCACGGATCTGCCTCAGGTATTTGCTTCAGGCAGCGATCAGGTGTGGTTTTTCAAAAAACAATATTTCTACCATTGGGGATTTTCGAAAAGTGAAACAAACGCCTCTTACGATCTCCCAAAGAGTCGTTTTTGAGATTTCAATAGCACATTCTAATTGCAGTCGAACTTTAAGTTTGCGCAGTGTAACAAGTTGATTTGGTTCAATCATTTTCAAAATCTCACGTCAAATAACGTCTTTCTCAAAATCATCAAATTTAATTTATCTTCATTGCTTGACCATCGTCTCTGCAGGATTCAAAGTTCTGTCCTATCCATCGACTGAAAGATTTTGCAACTATACCTAGAGATGCCAGTTTTCTTTGTTTTCATGTTTTGTTGACATCGTAATATAGCTGATATAATATATGTATAGTGAAATTATTTTAAGATCCAATAGAGGGAGGTATGCCTGGAATAACAATCGGAGGTCATAGTAAAAATAATCTAAGGTATGCTGATGATTCAGTCTTAATCGCTAAGAGTGAAAATGAGGAGTAGTGAAATAAAACAAAAATAAAAGATGTGAGTCATGGACAATCGAACAACAGAGAAGAAAATCACTGGAGTCTGTACAAATGTGGTATTCCATAAGAATATTGAGAATACCACGAACAGCTAAGAAGCGTGATGAAAACGTTATGAAAGAGGCCAAATAAAAAAGAGAGCTAATTTCCAAAATTAGGAAGAAGCAATCATCATTTTTTGGCCACGTAATGAGAAGAGAACAACTGGTACATATTGTAACAACTGGAAAAATTGAGCGACGTAGGGATAGAGGGAAGCAAAGAGAAAAAAATGCCAGACAGCTTAAGAGAATAGCTTGGCAGAAGGTCAACAACAGAAATGATAAATAACTGTCGAGATAAAAAGTTGTGGAGAGACATGATCACCTACGCCAGCAGGCATGGTACTTGATGATGATGACGTGCGAAATAGTGCTAGGATTGTGTGGAGAACACGTGAGATATCCTTTTATAAAAAGATGAGTTGATAATAGCAGATGTGGGTATTGTAAACTTCTAAAAATAAGGACAGCCAAGAAAATAATATTTTTATTTACCTCAAAGAAACAAAAATCGTTCCTAAATGCATGACAGTGTGGCAAAAAATCGTTCCTAAATGCATGACAGTGGGACAAAAAATCGTTCCTAAATGCATGACAGTGGGGCAAAAAATCGTTCCTAAATGCATGACAGTGGGACAAAAAATCGTTCCTAAATGCATGACAGTGGGGCAAAAAATCGTTCCTAAATGCATGACAGTGTGGCAAAAAATCGTTCCTAAATGCATGACAGTGGGGCAAAAAATCGTTCCTAAATGCATGACAGTAGGGCAAAAAATCGTTCCTAAATGCATGACAGTGTGGCAAAAAAACGTTCCTAAATGCATGACAGTGGGGCAAAAAATCGTTGTGTGGTACTTAGAACTTTGCCTTCTGTCTTCCACATCCGCAATTATATATTTTTTTCTGTTTAAGAAAAAAGAGTTTAAGTGAGCTCCCTTTAGTTTACTATTTTCTTTATGTATTTCTTAACGATAGACTGAAAGTATTTGAATTTATCAATTTCTAGTTATGTCCATTTAATTTGATTTATGCAGCAGGTCTTAGTGTTACAACAGGGTTACCAACCCCAATAATTAGGGGTCCTCTAATGATAGATTAGACAAACGGAAGCCGTTTCTCTTCCGAATAGAAATAATTTATGTACTTAAACTCGGAATTAATAATGATGCAGTGCATGATATAAATCACAAAATATTGTTTTTTTTTATTTGATAGATTTTCATTTTGTATTTCATATATTAAATAACGTGATACGAAATATTATATGACATGTGATATATAAAGGTATTAAAGGATTATTGATAAAAGTGTATATGCTTTGTGCAGTAAACTAAGTATAGGTATATATATATATATATATATATATATATATATATATATATATATATATATATATATATTCGTGTTCTTGAATGTTGTTATGATTGTTTTTACTAATGTGATCAGCGTGCGCTGCTGTGGTCTGATTGAGTTCATCTATGACATTAAAGTCTTACTTGTCTCCAATGTATATCAAGTCATAACTGATAACTGTTTTAGTCTCCAGCGATTTCTTGTGAGCGTTGAACATGAAGGTATCACAATCAACATTGATGGGGTACTCATAGTGGACCTGAAATATACGCAACACTTATCACGATTTGTTATTTGGTACATCGTGTTGCAATATCTTGCTAGTTACTTCAATGTCGGAGTAAAGGCATCAAGATTACCTTGATGCATGTATGGTGATGTAAACATGCTTTTTTGCACATCTGTTCAGTGTGCACATCCACATTTAGATATACACATTTTTACGTATCTTGTACACACATTTCAATATTTTTAGAACCCTTCCTTTTTATTTCTCACCTGACTGCCTCTTCTGTGGGATATGTAGTTGGCCAGCCCGCCCACTTATTTTAGTTCAGTCAGAAGTTGACCACGCTCCGGACCTCGGAGAACTGACCTTTATATATGTCCTTTCTTGGGTATCTAGCATATTATCGCCATGTAGCTAGATTTGTGTATATATCCTTATATATATTTTTTTTTGCATTGTTGTTTGTTGTTCCAGTTGAAGGCCTACTTGGCAGAATAATCGACTTTTGTTTTTATTTACTCATCTACGTAAAGCTGTTACCACACAACTTTATTCTTATTTTTTTTTTAAATTGCGCTTCCTTAAATGCCATCATTTATTAATATTGAACGATTATAATTGTTTGTGCATTTTCTTAGTACATCGTCGGACAATACATGTTTATCATCTACTGTAAATATACACAGATTTTCATGATACATTTAATTGGTACACAATTTTACCATTTACAATATCAACGTAATCAATTACAATAGCATTCTGCCTTGAATTAAACGGAAGTAGAGTAAGGTAAAATAACATTCACCCAGAAGATATTATATACCTGGAAGAAGGGAAGTAACAGCAATAGATACATTCTTATTTCGTAAATTGTATAGATCAAGAGGAGACACAAAGAGAGAAATTATCATCAGAGCAGTAAAGGCAGCAATGACTTCTAGAAACAATTAAGATAGTCTGAAATATATTGAACACGAAAACAAAACTGGGGATTTCAAATCAAATGCATTATTAATCCTAATATTTGCATTCTAAATGGAACACAAATAAAGCAATATGATTTGGTCATCATCATCATCATCATTGAGTGAACCGCGATAGCTCAGTGGTTAGTGAACTGGACTACCACGGACAAGGGGTAGGGTTCGATCCCAACCAACGGCTTCCGGGTTTACCCAGCCTTAAATGGGTACCGGACTTTTTTCTGGGAAAGTAAAGCAGCATGGGCGTAATACTGACCACATTACTCCAAAAATCATGTGCTGAAGGTCTGTAAAATATAGGGTCACTAACACCATATTTCCCTATACGCCACTTGGTGTGACGGGGGTACTTTACTTATCATCATTGAGTGTCGTCTCCGCATCGAAGTTTGGCTCCATGGAGCGCCATTCCGCTCTGTCTCTTGCTTTGATGGTGCAGGTTGTCATAGGCTGACTAGTCCATCTTTTGGTGTTACTCGTCCATGTTAGTATTGGTATGCCTCTGCCTCTTTTACATTGTATTTTCCCTGCCAATATTACTTTTATTAGGCTGTTGTGTCTTGTAACATAGCCCACACATTTCATGTGTCTTGTTCTAATTGTGCTTAGTAGTTCTCTTTTCATTTTTAGTTGTTTTAAAACTTCATCGTTTGTTTTCTTTTTCCCCATCCAATTTTTCCTATACTTTTATAGATTCACATTTCAAAGACTTCTATTTTCTGTTCTGTTTTCTTGTCTAAAGTCCATGTTTCTGCACAATACAGGAATATTGTGATGCAACGTTTTGCTATTCTTAGTTTTAGCAGTGGTGTTATTTGTTTTTACGTTAGTATATTTTTCATGGCATTGAAATTACTTTTTGCCATACCTATTCTTTTGTTTATTTCAGTTGTACATTTTCCATCACTGGTTATAGTATGTCCAAGGTAGTTGTAGCACTGAACTGTCTCCAGGTGTATTCCTTCAACTTTGATATTTATTTGTAGGTCTTGAGAATTTTCTTTGTTTATGATCATAGTTTTAGTCTTTTCTATATTCATATCTAGTATATATTTTTTGCTTGTCATGTTTATTTCATTAAGTAATTGTTGTAGGTCTTTATGATTTTCTGCTAGTAGTACAGTATCATCATCATATCTTAGGTTATTGATGAATTGGTAGATGCGTTATAAAACAAATGTTCCCAAAACTTCTTCGTACTCGATGGAACGAATTCAACCCTAAGTGCAGAAATAAGAGAAATGACAAAGCATTCAAAAAAGATGATCTCTCTGCGATCAAGACTCAATCAGAGTAGGATTCAAGACTCTCTCATGAAGTCAGCTGTCTGTTTAAGCGAATTGATTGCCCCATATAGTTTCTCTTCCATGGAGGTGGGTGTGGACCACATTGCTCTTCTCAGGTTTGTGTACTGGGGGCAATCCTGTAGAACATGTTTTGTAGTCATATTGTCCAGTGTACAGTGGCATAGGCTGGTTGTACCTATTTTGAATTTGGTGAACATGTGATTCCTTATTATTTTGTGGCCAGTGCATAGGCGAAGTATGATGACTTGATCCTTCCTTGATAGTTGATGGAAATAGTATGATCTATAATCAAGAGAATATAGTTAGCATATTTTAACCATGCAATGAGAAAAGTAATCAAGATAATCGCATAGTATGTCCTCTAATGGGCGAATCTAAAGAAACGTTGATAAAAACATTGAAGCAGAAAACAGCGGAACAGGAATCGGTTTTATTGTCGAGATCAAACAGCTCGCACAAACCAGGAACCTGTGGCGATAACACTACGTCTCTTGTGCAAACTTTTGCGATTAACAACATAGATCGCTATTTTAGTTCTCTTGTTAATTTCAGACATAAACATCAGAAAGAAACAATCACCATTTTTGGGCACATCATGAGAAGAGGAAAGCTGGAATACTTGGTTACAACTGGCACAATAAAAGGAAAGAGAGATCGCGGACGACAAAGAGAGAAAATACTGGATAGTTTGGTGTCATGGAATGGAAAACAGTCAACAACAGAACTGATACGATGCACTGTAGATAGAAGATTGTGGAAGGACATGATCGCCCACGCCAACCGGTATGGCACATGATGATGTTAATTTCAAATATAATAATTAACATGTATATCAGGCTTCTCGAGTGATCATTTCAATTTGACAAGACAAAGTTAGGCGTATTATACACCAATACATGTGTATATACGAGTATAATGAAACGACCATAACAGGTAGTATCAGATATGGGCATTACAAAAATATGTTTACAACAATTAATAAAGATAGAACATTTACATTATTGTGCCGGGACACAAAGTGAAACCACTCCTGTAAATATAAATGTTAAGAATGTAGCAGGAATTGGTATACTTCTTATGTGATAACATAATATAAAATTGTATTCATCATCATTGAGTGCCGTCTCCGCAACGAAGGTTGGCTACCATGGAGCGCCATTTTGCTCTATCTCTTGCTTTGATGGTGCAGGTTGTCATCGGTTGATTTGTCCATCTTTTGATGTTACTCGTCCATGTTAATCTTGGTCTGCCTCTGCCTCTTTTACCTTGTATTTTCCCCTCCAGGATCACTTTCAGTAGGCTGTTGTGTCTTTTAACATGGCCTAAGAATCGCATTTGTCTTGTTCTAATTGTGTTCAGAAGTTCTCTTTTCATTTTTAGTTGTTTTAAGACTTTGTCATTTGTTTTCTTTTCCTTCCATCCAATTCTACCTATTCTTCTATATATCCACATTTCAAAGGCTTCAATTCTCTGTTCTGTTTTCTTGTCTAATGTCCATGTTTCAGCACCATATAGGAATATTGAGAAGATGTAACATTTTGCTATTCTTAGTTTTAGCTCTGGTGTTATTTGTTTTGATGTTAGTATGTCCTTCATGACATTAAAATTACTTTTTGCCATTCCTATTCTTTTGTTTATTTCAGTTGTACATTTTCCATCACTGGTTATAGTATGTCCAAGGTAGTTATAGTTCTGAACTGTCTCCAGGTCTATTCCTTCAATTTTGATATCCACTTGTGGGTTTTGAGTATTTTCTTTGTTTATGATCATAGTTTTAGTCTTTTTGATATTCATATCTAGTCCATATTTTTTGCTTGTCGTGTTTATTTCATTAAGTAATTGTTGTATGTCTTTAGGATTTTCTGCTAGTAGTACAGTATCGTCAGCATATCTTAGGTTATTGATTATCTTTCCATTAATTTGTAGGCCTGGCATCTCTATGATGTTTTTAAAGATTTGCTCAGTGTATAGATTGAACAAGCTTGGTGATAGGATGCATCCTTGTCTTACTCCTCTTTTTATATCAATGGGTGTAGAGAACTCTTTGTTATATTTTATTATTGCTGTTTGCTCCCAGTATAGATTGCATATTAGTCGTATATCCATGTCATCTAGATGTATCTCTTTTAGGCATTCTATAAGTTGTTTGTGGTGTACTCTATCAAAAGCTTTGGTGTAGTCTATGAAGCAGGCATATATTGGTTTGTTTACTTCTGTGTATTTTTCGATTAATGTTCTCATGCAGAATATGGCTTCTTTTGTCCCGCTATTTTTCCTAAATCCAAATTGCTGCTCATCTAATTCAGTATTGATTTTATTCTGAATCCTTCCTTGTATAACATTTAGCAAGATTTTTGTAACATGGCTCATTAGGCTTATTGTTCTAAAGTCACTGCATTCAACTGCACCATTCTTTTTAGGCAATGCAATGAAAGTTGATATTTTTAGTTCATTTGGCATGTATCCTGTGTGGTATATGTCGTTGCATATGTCTGTAATCACTTCAATGCCAAAATCTTCAAGTGCCTGTATCATCTCTATCTGTATGCTTTCAGGTCCTGCTGCTTTTCCCCTTTTCATTGTTTTTATAGCTTTTTCCACCTCAGATTTTAAGATTTTATAGCCTGATGTACATTTTATAACTGGTTTCTTGTCCCTTTGATCATGAAATAGTTCTGTTATATATTCCTGCCATCTATCTATGATATCCTTATTGTCTGTTAGCATTTTTCCTTTTTTGTCTGCAATACATCCACCTTCTGTGGCTTTTTTATTTTTATTAGTCATTCTCTTTATTTCTGTGTGCATTCCTCTTAGGTCTTGTTTGCTTTCCATAGTTTCTATTTCTATACATTTTTGGCTGAGCCAGTCTTCTTTTGCCTTTTTGCACATTTTGCGTATCTCATTATCTATTTTATTGTATTGGGCAGTGTTCTTCGCTTGTCTCCTTTCTTCCATTTTTTCTAAGATGGTGTTAGTTATCCATTTTTGTTTTTTGTTCTTTTCTTTTTTGGGTAAGGTGTCGCAGGCTTTTTGTATGCTTTTCTTTATGCATTGCCATTTGGTTGTTACTTTTTCATCAGGATTTTCTCTTCTGTATTGTTCAATTCCTTCCTCTAGCAGCTTCTGGTATGTGTTCTTTACTTGTATTGTATAGGTATCTTTAATATCTTTTTGATTTAAAGCTGTTATGTCAAGTGGGTTTGTTGATGAATCAGATTTTTGCTTGTTTCTCTTTAGTTTGATTTTCATTTTAATCATTACAGGATTGTGATCAGAATTAATATCTGCTCCTGGGTAGGTTTTGGCTTTCTTTACGCTGTTACGGAACCTTTCTTTTATCATTATGTAATCTATTTGATTCCTCTTCCTATCTCCAGGGCTTTTCCATGTGTATAGTTTCCTTTTCTCTTGCTCAAAGTAGGTGTTACATATTATCAGCCTGTTTTCTTCACAGAATTGTATTAATCTTTCTCCTCTGTCATTTCTTTTTCCTAAACCATGATTTCCTATAATTGTCTTATATCTACCTTTTCCTACTTTAGCGTTCATGTCACCCATTACAATCAAGATGTCTGAAGATTTCACTTGCTTCATAACTTTATTTAGGTCTTCATAGTATGCCTCTATTTGTTCATCTGTGTAGTCTTGAGTAGGTGCATATGTCTGTATTATTGCTATGTCGAATGGTTTTGCTTTCAACTTGAGTAGTATAATCCTATCACTGTATGTCCAGTGGGTAATTATATATTTTTGTAGCTCTCTTTTTATCATTATTTCTACCCCCCTTTGATGTTCTGTTGTGTTTCCTGAGTATATAAATGTATATTTTTCGTCTTCAATGTACCCACATTCTTTCCATCTAGTCTCTG
Source organism: Megaustenia siamemsis (assembly GCA_032433765.1). NCBI lineage: Eukaryota > Metazoa > Mollusca > Gastropoda > Stylommatophora > Ariophantidae > Megaustenia > Megaustenia siamemsis. The sequence continues at coordinate 16,569,703 of JAVIAB010000059.1, read as the reverse complement.
ATATGCCTAAAATATCTATATTTATTCGTTCTGCTTCTTGAATCAGATTTTCCAATTTCCCTTGTTGATATAGAGTCCTAACATTCCAAGTACTTATTTTAAGATCTTTCCTCCGACATAAGTTCGAATTTCTCCGACTCTCCATGGCTTCCTCTGGACTGGTACGTGATGAGGCTCCAATCTCTTTCACGGTGGTCAGCCATGTTCGTCTTTCGTGTTCTGAACATGCCTCTTGTGTACCACACACTTTGCTGTTTTCGCTTTCTGGGCCGTTGATCATTCTTGATTCCTCCGCCTCCATCCACCGTCACAGACTTTTCACATAAGGGTTGAACATACCCGTTTTTCCTTTGACATTTTTGTCAAACCATGTGCTTGCCTATTGAACCGCGAACACACAACACAAAGAAGAATAAATCATATTCCACTTAAATATCGGCAAAATTGTATTAAGCAGCTGAATCTCAGGAGAAACGAACCAAACGACTGTTGTTTAGGGAAAAGCCATCATCTGGCACAGTATAGCAAATATAAATACAATGATTATTGGTAGTTCCTCTTCCTTTTTTCTTCCTCATTTGCCTTTCAGCACCAAAGGGGGATATAATTTGCTTTCTTTTGCTCTTCTGTTGGCCTCGCCTGATGTTATGTTTGCAGGTGATTCTAATGTTCTATCAATCTATCTTTTTTGTGATCGGCCGACAGTTCTAGTGTTCTCGCAACGTTTCTTAAAGGCTCGGTGTGTTGTGTTTTGATATGTATGCGTTATAAATAACGTAGCAAAAACATTTTATCTGTTGTTTCTGTATGTACTATAATGCGGGAATTGTTCCCAGCTCTTTTCTCAGTTCTTCATTTCTGATCCTATCGCGAAGACTGTTTCCTGTCATTCGTCTAACACATTTAATCTCGGTAGTGATTATATTTATTTTTATTGTTCTTGTGTCTAGTGACCAGGTATTGGTAGCACAACGTTGAAATGAAGATTGCATTGTAGAGTGTCCGTTTTGCCTCCAGAGTTGTTTCCTTTTTGGACAATAGTTGTGATAACTGTCCAATGATTTGACAAGCTTTCTTGCATCTTCAGTCTATTTCTGCTGCTTGATCCTTTGTTGTTTGTCATTAGACTTTCTATGTATTTAAATTCCTGCACTTGTACTTGTCTGCCGTCCATCGTTATGATGTTCTGTTTCTCATTTCTGATATTCATGACTTCTGTGTTGTTGATGTTGAATTTCATGTTGAATTAAGCGGCTGTTCTCTTTATTGTATTTACTTTTTCTTGAACATCATTTTGACTTATAAATGAGGTATCATTTCTAGATTTATAACTAAAAAGCCACTCTGACAGTTAAAGAAACAGCCGTGACCAACAAATCACATGAGAAGATCAAATGTAACTATTTCAAGAGATTAAGTATCGTCAGTACTGCAAACCAAAAGAGAGAATTTAGTGAAAGTTTCAAGCATGGCTTTTGACTTTAGCGCAACAAATCACTTAATCTCCAGTCATTGTGAAACCTTCTGTATATATGTTTATATAGATTAATGCTTATATTTTACATGAACAGAGATGGTGGTTAACATAATTTGCATATGCATATACACATTTGATTTCAGTCATGGGCTCTCTTTAGCCCCAATGTAAAATTCTGATCCGACCAACTTGTATTGATATTCTCATCAAAAGAGATATATCCTACCTGTGAGTCTATGACAAAGACTTACCTTTTTGACAGGGTGTCTACAATCTGTCCATTCTCCGGTATATGCACCTCGTGAAGTTTTTCGGAACTTAGATCGGCAATTATCGTAACATTTATAATCTTCAGGTTTGAATTTCTCAAGATCGTCAGCATTGAAGTCCTCTAGTCTATATTTGGATGATAAAACCAGAAGTTGATGTCAGAAATATCTCTACATCCTGCAACAATTGTTTGTTGTTGTTATGGCAGTATTTGATAAATTAAATCTCAATCATCATCATTGAGTGCCGTCTACGCATCGATGGTGACTACCATGAAACGCTATTCCCCTCTGTCTTTTGCTTTCATGGTTTAGGTTGTCATAGGCAGACCTTTCAAACTGTTGCTGTTACTTGTTCACGTTAGTCTAGAACTGTGTATGACTCTTTTACCTTGTATTTTCCCTTTCAGGATTACTTTTAGTAGGCTCCTGTGTCTTTTAACATGTTCCATAAATCTCATTTGTCTTGTTTGAATTGTGTTTTGTAGTTCTATTTTTATGTTTAGTTGTTCTATACTCTATCGTTTGTTTCATTTACTTTCCATCTTATTCTTCCTATTCTTCTATAAATCCACATTTCAAAAGCATACATTTTATGTTCTGTTTTCTTGTTTAATACCCATGTCTCTGCACCATACAGGAATGTTGAGAAGATAAACCATTTTGGTATTCTCAGTTTTAGCCCCGATTTTTTTTTTAAATTTTAGTAAATTTTTCACGGCATTAAAATTAATGTATGCCATTCCTATTATTTTTTTTTTATTTCAGTTGTACATTTTGCATCACTGGTATCTCCAAGGCAGTTGTAGCTCTGAATTGTCTCCAGTTATATTACTTTAACTTTGATATCCACTTGTAGGTTTTGAGCATTAGCTTTGCTTATGATCACAGTTTTAGTCTGTTTGATATTCTTGATATTTTTCTGCTTGCCATGTTTATTTCATTAATTAATTGTTGTAGATATTTAGGATTGTCTTTTAGTAATACAGTACCATCAGCATATCTTAGGTAATTGATTATTGTTCTATTATCGTTTAGGTATAGCATTTCTGAGATGTTTTCAAAGATTTACTCAGTGTGTAGATTGAACAAGCTTGGTGATAGGATGCATCCTTGTCTTACGCCTTTTTTTAAATCAACAGGTATAGAGTTCTCCTTGTTATGTTTTATTATTGCTGTTTGCTCCCAGTATACATTACATATTAATAGTATGTCTGTGTCATCTAGATGCATATCCTTCAGGCAGACTATACATTCTTTATGGTGTATTCTATAAAAAGCTTTGGTGTAGTTTATGAATTAGACATATATTGGTTTGATTACGTCTGTATACTTGTTGATTAGCGTCCTCAGGCAGAATATGATTTCTTTTGTTCCACTATTTTTCCTAAAGTCAAATTGTTCTTCTATGTCCATATTTAATTGTAAATCCTTCCTTGTATAACTTGTAGTGAGATTGTTATTGCACGGCTCATTAGGCTTATTGTTCTAAAATCACAGCATTCAACTATACCATTTGCGAAAAACACCCATATATATACATGGCCCTTTTCGTCTTCTCAGACTGTCCAGTGGAAAGTATTGTGTTTTTTTAAGCATTTGTTTTTGTTGAACAACTTCTCTCGTGGCTAAGTCTATCAATGTTTGACAAACACACACGGCCACAAAATGAACAAGTCAGGCCCACTGATCCACAGGATTTTTCATCCTTTTTTTCATGAGTCTTTTCTCCTCTAAGTTTTGCCTTAGCACAGTCTCAAATGATGTTTTACCATTCCTTATACATGCTCTCATGATGTGCGATCACTTGCCAATGTTCCTAGTCATTTTACAGATGGAGAAGTCATTCAGAGATGATTTACAGATATCTCTATATCGTAATATAGGTCTGCCGATTTGTCTTTTTCCGTGTATTAGTTCACCATATAGTATTTGCATAGGGATGCGTTTTTCTTCCATTCGCTGGACGTGCTCCAGCTATCTCAGTCTAAGACTTCTGAGCATTGACATAATTGTTGGGGTATTAGCACGTTGCACTACAGTTAAGTTGGTTTCTTTGTCCTGGCATTTAATGTGCATTATTTTGCGGAGACATCGCATGTGCTAGATATTTTTTTTCTTTTTGTGTGTGTGTAATTTGCGTACGTTGTCCAGGTATCAGATCCGTTTAATAGTGTACTAAGCATACACGTTTCATATATTAAAAGTTTGGTTTTCAGTGCTAGTTTCGTGTTATTCCAGGCCCTTTCTGTGAGTTTTCCGAAAGTCGTAGGTGCCTTACCAATTCGGCTGCTTATTTCATCAAGAGAGGTGGTTTGCGTAATTGTGGTTCCAAGATATGTGAATTTCTGTACTGATTCTAGTGGACAATCTTTTAGAGTGATTAATGGAGGTTTGATGTCACCTTGACTTAGTACTACTGTTTTCTGAACACTAAATGACAGTGAAAAAAGGTCGCATGTGTTGTCCAGGTTAAACACCGATTGTAGGATGGCTTCACTACGAGTGACTAGGGCTGCATTGTCAGCAAGTGGCGCTGTGCCACTGAGTACGGGTTCGATCCTGCCTTGGTCCATATTTTTCTGTTGTTGATTATTTGGCCTTTTTTTCCGAGTGCTGTAAACATACCTCTTCCTCTGAATTGATTCGCTGATTATCGCCTCGGAAGTTTCCCTCTATAATAATATTCATTTATTATTATTTGTCTCCAGTTTAAGCCACTGGAAACTACTATTCGTGCTGTTTCGTCCTAAATGTTTGTCTGCAACGCAAGTATTCAGCCCTACCCTATCCGCGAGATACTTGTCTTAACAGGAAAAATATTTCCGAGCTGTGATCGCAGCCGTATGCTATAATCATGGGAAAGCCTTCGCGAAAAGACATTGCCTACGAAGCTAATTTTTTGTTAGCTGAGTGGCAGTGTTCCCTAGCGTTTGGCTTTTCGTGGCAAGGCGCTGTGCCACTGAGTACGGGTTCGATCCTGCCTTGGTCCATATTTTTTTTCTGTTGTTGATTATTTGTCATTTTTCCGAGTGCTGCAAACATACCTCTTCCTCTGAATTGATTCATTGTCAGCAAATAAAAGTTCTTTAAGTAGGGCAACATTTGTTTTTGTTTTTGCTCTAAATCGTGTTAAGTTGAACAGTGAGTCATTTGATCTTGTGTGAATGTAAATGTCTCATGAACTAACTGTTTTCGGAGGCGTAATTTAGAAGGGCAGCAAAAAAAATATGTCAAAAAGGGTGGGGGCGAGGACACATCCATATTTCACTCCGTTGCTGACTTTAAAACTCTCCGATGAACTCCCATCAAACTGGATTTTGGCATTCATGTTTTCATGAAATGACATAATTAGTCTAAATAATTTAGGTGGGCAGCTTATGCTTTCTAACACCCTAGAACCCATCTCTAGTAACTGAGTCGAAGGCCTTTGTGAGATCCACGAAGGCAATATAGTGGCTCATTTTGTTCCAGTTTTGCTTTATATATATATATATATATATATATATATATATATATATGGCACAAACCAATCTATGATCTCACTATGGCGTCCACGATCTGTCTTTCCTTGTACATTGCCAGATCTAACCAAGTTCTCCAACTTTTCCCTTCTCATGATGTACCTGAATAATGGCGATTGTTTACTTCTATAGAAAGCTATATACATACATTTATAGTATTTCCATTTGTCATATGAGTTGTGTATCTCACGAAAAAAGATCATATTGTCAATTCCTTATACTGATCAACGATGTTAGCTTTGAGTGTTAGTTCTAAAAGTCTTCATATCTTTTATTTAGGTTGAAGTTTTATTGTACTTTTATACAGTAGTAATTGGCCATGACACTTAGTTTATCCAAACGTTCGCCACTTAGAGGGTGTAGAGAAGAAAAGGGGGGGGGGGACTACACTGTTAAGCTGAGTATCAGAACGTATACAATCCATGATTATCTTTGGGTTTTTTTATGTACACACCTGTACTCCTGTTATGGTCTCAGGCTGCTGAAGACTTTGTAGTCTAAAAGCTACTTAGTTTGGTAAGTCTCGTTTCCTTCAATATGTTGATTACAAATACTATATCATTTATTTCCCTTACTCCTAAAATTCCAAAGAGAGAAAATACTAGATAGTTTGGTGTCATGGCATGGCAAACAGTCAAGAACAGAACTGATACGATGCACTGTAGATAGAAGATTGTTGAAGGACATGATCGCCTGCGCCAACCGGTATGGCACATTATGATGATGATGGCTGATAGTATAAATTGTGAAATACCATCACAATCTCATATAAGTGCCGACATATATTGATATTATCACATAAATGCATATATATATATATATATATATATGTGTACGCAAGCCAGATACCATACAAATTCTGAGGTCTCCGCACAAACAGTGAAGTCTGTACATTCAGACAATGAGGTCTGTACACAAACATATGAGATCTCTACACGAGCATTGCCGACCCCACACAAACATTTATATCTCAACATAAACAATGAATTATCAAAGCAACAGTTTAAGTCTCAAAACAAATAGTGAGGTCCCAATACAAACTTCGATGTCTCCACACAAACAATGATTATCTCTCCGTACAAGCAGAGTGACATCCACTCATACATTAGGGTCCTCACAAACTCCGGGCGTGTAATCAAAAATCACAACGTCTATAATAAAAAAACATTCAATATCATCATTGACACACAGATACGGCAACAGTAATATAAACATGCGAATATAAAACAAAAACTATACTTGTATTGGCTGGGGTCGTCTGTGATGTTACATGGCGTTATATAAATTGTATCGTCATCAGGTCCGTCTGTCATTCTCTGCAACACCAACCGATATAAGGTATTGTTTACTGCCTCCATACACAAAAGGACTGGTTCCTGTAATCAAGAGAGTGAAGAAACAAATAAATAAACGAAACCTACATGTGTGCTAATAAGAATTTGGAATTAACAAGACTTATTTTACCGGCGGTTAGTTCACATAATGTATAAGAGAAGTTACTATCACATTTTTAAAATACAAATGTGTAAATTGCAGATAAAAATGAAACAGAAAATTAACGAACAAGCATAATGATGGTTCACCAATACTTGAGTGTGAAGATTGTAGCGCCGGATGATTGTGATCTTCATTTGTTTTTAAAATTGAAAAATGTAAAAAAAATCTACCCGTATCTATCCATTCCCCACCCACGAAAAGAAAAATAATGTGTACATTATAATTATATACTTGACGTGACGTCACATGGTTTGACACGGTTCAGTGGTGTTTACTTTTAATGTTATCAAAACCACTGTCGCGGTCTGTAAGAGTGACTATACTCTACTACATATTGACTGAGATGTCGCTGTAGAGTTAAGAATGTTAACATGACTTTAATATGATGTAGCAGTGTCCACTGTTATATGAGAACATTCATGAATAAAAGTTAGCGTGGGCATGACGTGTAGGATCCGTTCAGGACTGCGAGACTGCACGAATAATGTCACTATCTGATAATGAAATGTATCTTCTGTGATTAATGCTAATTCATTTTCTTTCTGATATCATTTAGTTATGAATAACATAAATACGCAGCAGATACAAGTTAAAACTTCTGAATTATGAAATAAACACAACTAAACATTCAAATACATACATCGTGAATATTGAGCAGTGGAAAAGACAGACCCTAGACGACTATATGTCAACGAATTAGCAAACAGCGTGACCAGCATCATGCACGATATAGATTACAGATCAAAGCCATACTGATATAATAAGTAGACACAAAACAAACGATAACGTTTAAACGCAGCCCAATTGTAAATGTGTTGTGGTGATAGTAAATTATTGGCCTCACTGTATCATTAGACATAGACTCCTCCCCTTTATCAATCATCATCATTGAGTGCCGTCTCCGCAACGAAGGTTGGCTACCATGGAGCGCCATTCTGCTCTATCTCTTGCTTTGATGGTGCAGGTTGTCATCGGTTGATTTGTCCATCTTTTGATGTTACTCGTCCATGTTAATCTTGGTCTGCCTCTGCTTCTTTTACCTTGTATTTTCCCCTCCAGGATTACTTTCAGTAGGCTGTTGTGTCTTTTAACATGGCCTAAGAATCGCATTTGTCTTGTTCTAATTGTGTTCAGAAGTTCTCTTTTCATTTTTAGTTGTTTTAAGACTTCGTCGTTTGTTTTCTTTTCCTTCCATCCAATTCTACCTATTCTTCTATATATCCACATTTCAAAGGCTTCAATTCTCTGTTCTGTTTTCTTGTCTAATGTCCATGTTTCAGCACCATATAGGAATACTGAGAAGATGTAACATTTTGCTATTCTTAGTTTTAGCTCTGGTGTTATTTGTTTTGATGTTAGTATGTCCTTCATGACATTAAAATTACTTTTTGCCATTCCTATTCTTTTGTTTATTTCAGTTGTACATTTTCCATCACTGGTTATAGTATGTCCAAGGTAGTTATAGTTCTGAACTGTCTCAAGGTCTATTCCTTCAATTTTGATATCCACTTGTGGGTTTTCAGTATTTTCTTTGTTTATGATCATAGTTTTAGTCTTATTGATATTCATATCTAGTCCATATTTTTTGCTTGTCGTGTTTATTTCATTAAGTAATTGTTGTAGGTCTTTAGGATTTTCTGCTAATAGTACAGTATCGTCAGCATATCTTAGGTTATTGATTATCTTTCCATTAATTTGTAGGCCTGGCATCTCTATGATGTTTTTAAAGATTTGCTTAGTGTATAGATTGAACAAGCTTGGTGATAGGATGCATCATTGTCTTACTCCTCTTTTTATATCAATGGGTATAGAGAACTCTTTGTTATATTTTATTATTGCTGTTTGATCCCAGTATAGATTGCATATTAGTCGTATATCTATGTCATCTAGATGTATCTCTTTTAGGCATTCTATAAGTTGTTTGTGGTGTACTCTATCAAAAGCTTTGGTGTAGTCTATGAAGCAGGCATATATTGGTTTGTTTACTTCTGTGTATTTTTCTATTAATGTTCTCATGCAGAATATGGCTTCTTTTGTTCCGCTATTTTTCCTAAATCCAAATTGCTGCTCATCTAATTCAGTATTGATTTTATTCTGAATCCTTCCTTGTATAACTTTTAGCAAGATTTTTGTAATATGGCTCATTAGGCTTATTGTTCTAAAGTCACTGCATTCAACCGCACCATTCTTTTTAGGCAATGCAATGAAAGTTGATGTTTTTAGTTCATTTGGTATGTATCCTGTGTGGTATATGTCGTTGCATATGTCTGTAATCACTTCAATGCCATAATCTTCAAGTGCCTGTATCATCTCTATCTGTATGCTTTCAGGTCCTGCTGCTTTTCCCCTTTTCATTGTTTTTATAGCTTTTTCCATCTCAGATTTTAAGATTGTATAGTATGATGTACATTTTATAACTGGTTTCTTGTCCCTTTGATCATGAAATAGTTCTCTTATATATTCCTGCCATCTATCTATGATATCCTTATTGTCTGTTAGCATTTTTCCTTTTTGTCTGCAATGCATCCACCTTCTGTGGCTTTTTTTTTTTATTAGTCATTATCTTTATTTCTGTGTGCATTCCTCTTAGGTCTTGTTTGCTTTCCATAGTTTCTATTTCTATACATTTTTGGCTGAGCCAGTCTTCTTTTGCCTTTTTGCACATTTTGCGTATCTCATTATCTATTTTATTGTATTGGGCAGTGTTCTTCGCTTGTCTCCTTTCTTCCATTTTTTCTAAGATGGTGTTAGTTATCCATTTTTGTTTTTTGTTCTTTTCTCTTTTGGGTAAGGTGTCGCAGGCTTTTTGTATGCTTTTCTTTATGCATTGCCATTTGGTTGTTACTTTTTCATCAGGATTTTCTCTTCTGTATTGTTCAATTCCTTCCTCTAGCAGCTTCTGGTATGTGTTCTTTACTTGTATTGTAAAGGTATCTTTAATATCTTTTTGATTTAAAGCTGTTATGTCGAGTGGGTTTGTTGATGAATTCGATTTTTGCTTGTTTCTCTTTAGTTTGATTTTCATTTTAATCATTACAGGATTGTGATCAGAATTAATATCTGCTCCTGGATAGGTTTTGGCTTTCTTTACGCTGTTACGGAACCTTTCTTTTATCATTATGTAATCTATTTGATTCCTCTTCCTATCTCCAGGGCTTTTCCATGTGTATAGTTTCCTTTTCTCTTGCTCAAAGTAGGTGTTACATATCATCAGCCTGTTTTCTTCACAGAATTGTATTAATCTTTCTCCTCTGTCATTTCTTTTTCCTAAACCATGATTTCCTATAATTGTCTTATATCTACCTTTTCCTACTTTAGCATTCATGTCACCCATTACAATCAAGATGTCTGAAGATTTCACTTGCTTCATAACTTTATTTAGGTCTTCATAGTATGCCTCTATTTGTTCATCTGTGTAGTCTTGAGTAGGTGCATATGTCTGTATTATTGCTATGTCGAATGGTTTTGCTTTCAACTTGAGTAGTATAATCCTATCACTGTATGTCCAGTGGGTACTTATATATTTTTGTAGCTCTCTTTTTATCAGTATTCCTACCCCCCTTTGATGTTCTGTTGTGTTTCCTGAGTATATAAATGTATATTTTTCGTCTTCAATGTACCCACATTCCTTCCATCTAGTCTCTGATATGCCTAAAATATCTATATTTATTCTTTCTGCTTCTTGAATTAGATTTTCCAATTTCCCTTGTTGATATAGAGTCCTAACATTCCAAGTACTTATTTTAAGATCTTTCCTCCGACATAAGTTCGAATTTCTCCGACTCTCCATGGCTTCCTCTGGACTGGTACGTGATGAGGCTCCAATCTCTTTCACGGTGGTCAGCCATGTTCGTCTTTCGTGTTCTGAACATGCCTCTTGTGTACCACACACTTTGCTGTTTTCGCTTTCTGGGCCGTTGATCATTCTTGCTTCCTCCGCCTCCATCCACCGTCACAGACTTTTCACATACGGGTTGAACATACCCGGTTTGCCGGCAACATTTTGTCGAAACCATGTGCTTGCCTATCGAACCGCGAACACACGACACAAAGAAGAATACATCATATTCCACTTAAATATCGGCAATCACAGTCCATCCCAACGTTAGAAGTAAAACATACACCAAACGGGAGAATAGCAACACATAATTTCACAACTAGACTGTCGCGTAAATCATTTAAATATATCAGCAATTGCCGAATTATAAAAATGGACTACACGAAGCCGCCATGACACCGGAAGTACCCCGGAATACACCGGAAGTATTTATCAATAGTCAGCCAGTAATATATAACTGCTTGTTACTAGTTACTACTTTACTCAAATCCACCAGTCAAGCGCCAGGTTTTTTCCCATCTTCCTGTTAAGCTGCTACTGTCATTCACACAAATGGTTAGACGAAGAAAAGGAAGACCAAAAAAAAAAATATATATATATACTATCTTTACGACACATAGTACCTACCATTGCTGGTGTATGTCGGGTGGCAGCGATAGAGCCAGCGGAATAAAGACCGATTAGTCAAGCAGTCGCCACGACGTGTGCGACTCAGGATTTTTATTTCACCCACGATAGAAGAAAATCATTACTGTCTACCGCGTGCTTCGAACACCGTACGTTAGCTTTTCAGTCAGCGGAACACAGGAAGACAAACAAACGTATAAACAAAAAGATGTAAACAAATATAAATGTACACATTTTGAAATTAAATTCTCCAATTAACTTACCGGCTGTAGAGATGACACCACCACAGGTATGCACTTTATTTGCACAAAGTCGTAGTCGTTATCCTCATTGGCTTGCTTGGAGTTGTCACAGTAGCCGTTATAAACATACATAAAGTCCAGGACGACCTTTGATAAATCTTAATAGAGGGAACATAACTTTGGCAGTTAGAGGTTTAGCAACGAAGAGGTTAGCAATTACAACAAATTGTATACAGTCCAACATATATTGTACAATTTTATTGTAAGCAAAAATAAATTAAACGTGTTAATTTAACTGTTGTTTGTTTGAGACGGTCTGTCTCGTTCTCACAAGTAAAGTGCGACTGGCAACTATTTAATGCGAAATAACAACATAGTGAATACTGACACTCTCACATTCGCACATTTATCTACGGCCAGCCTCAATCTAATACACTTATATAATTATTCTTGATTTGGTATCATCCTATTGGTTGTGCAGTATAATTCGTACCAGAAGCATCAAGGATGCGAGTTTTCTTACAGATCGATTAGTCTATAGCTGTCACTTGTGATTAAGTTCTCTTTCTCGTTAGGTTATTTCAGAGCATGACCATATCTCTCTCCTATGTCACATTCAAATTAAACATTTCCTGGGGACTTTTGACGAAATAATACGCCCACACAAAACATAACTGAGAGAAACATATCTAATGTCACTACTGTCTTATAAATCACATCAAAATAATACAATTATTAATAAAAATTGACATGTTTTATGCATCAAATAAAAGAAGACTGAAGTAAGTGTACGTATGTAGTTTACCAAAATTATTAAATAAATAATAAGTATTAGGAATGAAGATTTGTAGAAAAATGTCTCAGAATCTGCGATAAATATTTTTTTTTCTCTTTTCACTTACCAGATTTCGCCATCGATGATATTCGCCGTGTCTGTGTATTTAAAAGCTTCCAAAATTACTAATTTTTGACACACATAATATACTGTCCTAATGTAAACATTAGGAATGAGTTAACAAAATTCGTTTTTTTTTAAATTTGCCCCAAGACTAAACTGTAAATGAAAAATAAGAAAAAAAAAAAACTTATTGGTATGATTCGTCACGAAACATTAAAATCGGTACTAAAAGTGTTTGAAATGAACAGTAACAAATAAAAAAAAATGTTTAGAGCTCCGTTACGTCACGTTTCGTATAGGGAATATGGTGTTAGTGACCATAATTTGTACAGACCTTCGGCACATGATTTTTGTGGTAATGTGGTCGGTATTACGCCCGTGCCGCTTTACTTTCCCAGAAAAATCCGGTACAAGGTTGGGTGACCCCGGAAATCGTCGATCAGGATTGACCCTGAACTCGTGACCTTTGTAGTCCATTCAACTAACCACTGAGTTAGCGTGGCTCCCATTTAAAATGAATAATTTGATGTCAAACATATTGTGAAATTAAACGATTTCGAGAGATCGTCCCCAAAAACAAAAGAAAAAAGAAGATGCCTCTAGAAAATCTTTAATTTTTACTGCAAAGTAATCGAATAACGTTGTCGAATGTCACATTAAACAAATAATCTTATTTTGCTAGTAGATTTTCACTTGTTTCAACTAAAACATGTCAAAGTTGGCAAATAACAAAACAAGAACTCCTTAAACGCAACGCTATAGTAGGTTGAACATTGATGGGAACAGTTTTGATAAGAAGAAATCTTCCTCTGCACCTCTAGATGTAAACATTAATGGAAGTAAGCGTTCGTCAGATCAGGGTTGATCACGTCACCATACAGCTTGTTCCGGTGTGACAAAGGTGATGGGCACAAGGGCATTCTCTGTCCGTCAAAAGTTGGGCATGATTGTAGAAGATGTTGGACATGATTGTAGAAGATGTTGGACATGATTGTAGAAGATTTTGGGCATGATTGTAGATGATGTTGGGCATGATTGTAGAAGATGATGGATATGATTGTAGAAGATATTGGGCATGATTGTAGAAAATGTTGGACATGATTGTAGAAGATGTTAGACATGATTGTAGAAGATTTTGGGCATGATTGTAGAAAATGTTGGACATGATTGTAGAAGATGTTGGATATGATTGTAGAAGATTTTGTGCATGATTGTTATAGATGTTGGAAATGATTGTAGAAGATGTTGGACATGATTGTAGAAGATGTTGCACATGATTGTAGTAGATGTTGGACATGATTGTAAAAATATGTTGGACATGATTTTAGAAGATGTTGGGCATGATTGTAGTAGATGTTGGACATGATTGTAGAAGATGTTGGACATGATTGTAGAAGATTTTGGGCATGATTGTAGAAAATGTTGGACATGATTGTAGAAGATGTTGGATATGATTGTAGAAGATTGTGGGCATGATTGTAGAAAATGTTCAACATAATTATAGAAGATGTTGGACATGATTGTAGAAGATGTCGGGCACGGTTGTGGAAGATGTTGGGCATGTTTGTAGTAGATGTTGGACATCATTGTAGTAGCTGTTGGAAATGATTGTAGCAGATGTTGGGCATGATTGTAGTAGATGTTAGGCATGATTGTATAAGACGTTGAACATGATTGTAGAAGATGTTTGACGTAATAATAGCAGATGTTGGACATGATTGTAGAAGATGTTGGACATGATTGTAGCAGATGTTGGACATGATTGTAGAAGATGTTGGACATGATTGTAGCAGATGTTGGACATGATTGTAGCAGATGTTGGACATAGTTGTAGCAGATATTGGACATAATTGTAGCAGATGTTGGACATGATTGTAGCAGATGTTGGACATGATTGTAGAAGATGTTTGACATAATTGTAGCAGATGTTGGACATGATTGTAGAAGACATTGGGACATGATTGTAGATGATGTTGGACATAGTTGTGGCAGATGTTGGACATAATGGTAGCAGATGTTGGACATAATTATAGCAGGTTTTTGACATGATTGTGGCAGATGCTGGTCATGATTGTAATAGATGTTCGACATGACTGCAGCAGATAGTCAGTAGTAATTTCGCCTGTACCGCAGTCACATTCGTCAGAAGAAATTACATTTAAATATGAACAATATTTATGATAAAATTTATTTATTATCTCAAATAAAATAGCAATCATTGACATATTTCTTTACATAACCTTCTATCTAGCAACACACAATTGATACAACAACTAATTGAGTTAGACAATGCGTATTTCGTATGATGTTACAAAGTTCTACTATGCCAGACTTTTCGACCCGACACATTCGTCGTTGACATGGGTGGAATTATTTTGTTATTGCTTAACAATGTTGTTCTTGCTTATATCACATTGGATTACTCTTTAACACCTTTTTATCGTTTCCTTGGGGGCTAGACATGGGATCTCATTGCCCAGAGACGGTGTGCAGATACAATCATGAAAACACCATGGGCTCGTATTAAGAAAAAAGAACATTATTGCTGCGAACAAATTGATACAAACCTGCGACCTTCTTGTTCTTACCCCAAGATTACCCAGACTATGTTATTAACTACGACATGATGTTTCAAGCTTTTTCTCTGTTTCCAAATCGTTCGCAAGTAAATGTCTTCATTTGGACAACAAAAGAGAGTGTCATTACATTCCTTCTTCACTATTGAACATAAAGACATAAAGATAAAGACATCAATCACTATGAAGGTTCCCTAAGCTCTGTGCTAAAGTAATGTTAGTTATTACGCTGAACAAAGATGGTTTTGACATGTGTAACCTCCAAATGTTCACATTAAATAGAGCTTTAATAATGTTTCACCTCTAAATATAACTAATAATAATAATATAAAACTAATAATAATATAATATAAATTCACACTAATAGATCTAGTTTCAATTATATACGGCCCCTAAATATTAGCATTAAATAAACACAGTTTAAGCAATGTGTCAAATCTAGGTGATAACATGAAAAGAAATATATTTTTGACAATGTGTCAATTCTAAATGTTGAGATTAAATTAACTAGTTTTTACCATGTGCAACATCTAAATGTTCGCTATTAAATTAACATAGTTTTTACCATGTGCAACATCTAAATGTTCGCTATTAAATTAACATAGTTTTTACCATGTGCAACATCTAAATGTTCGCTATTAAATTAACATAGCTTTGAAGAAGACTAATTAACCAACACGGAACTGGAGTCGTCAATCACTGGACACTGTGAGACTTGCTGAGGAGGGGATCTGAGCACCTATGTACATGTTCGGAGTTCAATGATGATGACCCGCAAATACTTCAATAACTCAATAGCTTTGATTCTATGAAAACCAAAAATGTCAACATCAATGGACACCAATTTTGATAACATAAAAGTAAAAACAGCCCCCGTCACGCCAAGTGGCGTATAGGGAATATGGTGTTAGTGACCATAAATTTTACAGACCTTCAGCACATTATTTTTGGGGTAATGTGGTCGGTATTACGCCCGTGCCGCTTTACTTTCCCAGAAAAATCCGGTACCCATTTAAGGCTGGGTGAACCCGGAAGCCGTCGGTTGGGATCGAACCCTACCTCTAGTTTTGCTAACATAGAACTCCGTAAATCTTTGTCATTAGAATAAAACTCGACATTAAGAAGACTAGACGCTCGTCACTCCAGCAAGAAGACTAGACACATCTTTCAAAATAACAGGTGATTGTCATTTATGTTACCCACTCAAACATTCTCAAATTGGGTTCCGAAAAAAAAACAGAGGATGTACTGACGCACTATTCACATTAAAACAGCTTTCATAAAAAAACTATAGAACACAATAAAAACTTATACATAGCCTTCATTAATCAGGAAAAAAAGCATTCGACAGAATAAACAGAGAACAACTGCGGGAGATACTAACAACATACGGAGTAAGCCAACATCTAATCAACCTAATTAAAAATCTCTACATCAACAGCAGCTGCAGGGTCAGAACAGCAGCAGGCTACACAGACCACTTCGAAGTTAGATCAGGTGTAAGACAGGGGTGCGTACTCTCTCCCCCCCCCTCCCCCCCACTGTTTATTACATATATGGACCATATATATAAGCTAACTAACCCATCAGAGACAGAGGAGATCAACGCGCTTTTATTTGCAGAAGACCAGGCACTAATACATGAAACAATAGAAGACCTACAAGAACACTTAAACAAACTCAACATCTCAGGCACAAAATACAACAAAACATAAGTCATCAATGTCGCCAAAAATAAACAGAACATCAACATAACTATAGAAGGCAGACAACTAAAACAAGTAGAAGAATTCAAATACATAGGAAGTCTAATGACAAACGGTAATTCTCAAACAGCAGAGACAGAATCAAGATGCAACAAAGCTTGTCAAATCATTGGACAGTTATCACCACTATTGTCCAACAAGAAAATAATTCTGGAGGCAAAACGAGCAATATACAATACAATCTTCATCCCAACGTTGTGCTACCAATGTAAGATCTGGACCCTAGATGCCAGAACAATAAGAAAAATAATCTCTACGGAGATGAAATGTGTTAGACGAATGACAGGAAACAGTCTGAGAGATAAGATCAGACATGAAGAACTGAGAAAAACGCTAGAAATAGCCCCCGCCATAGAATATATAAAGAAACAACAGGTAAAATGGTTTGGCCACGTGACAAGGCAGAAAGAACAAAACACAACACAACGAGCCTTCAACGAACGTTGTGAGAACACCAGACCCAAGGGTCGACCACTAAGAAAGATGGGTCGATGGAATATTAGAAGCACTAGGAAACATAACAGCAGCAGAGGCGAACAGCAAAATATATCTTCCCCCGACCCTGAAAGGCAGATGAGGAAGGAAAGGAGAAGAAGACTCAAACATTACATTGCACTTGCCAAATCAGTCAGTTTGACTCAATAAATATACAGGTAGTTCTAGACTTTATCAGTGTGGTCAATCTAGTATACCACGCAAAGAAATGTGCAATAGACTTTACATACAATTTCTCATCACTCGTTGTGTAAAATCAATCAGAAACATCAGTTTCTTGTTCACTATTTACCTAAGAATTTCTACCTGTATCCAGATACTATTACTCTGTGTCAGCCCATTGTCTGGTTAACATTTTCTCTAATTGCCTATATGATTTTCTTATATGCAAAGACCTCATTATGATATATCAACTATAACATCACAGATGTAAAACTAAGCATAACATCTAGTCCATATTGAAAAAAAGTATTAATTTCCCGGAATTAAAATCTTTCAGAGGAAAGACTTGTTACATTGATGGCGAATCCGGTCATTCATTCGAATATGTCGTTTCGGATTTACGTGGCATCCATGCTGCAGATTATTTTATTTCCAATCTTTGCAATGGCTAGCTCAATAGACGAGGACATCGCAAAGGGAAGTAAGATTTTAAATCACTACGATAATTGTTGTGTCAGCTATAACATTACAGTCGATATCCTGCGTGAACTGGACGTTCTGTTGAGCGTTAACTCATTCAAGTAACGTTATGGGCGGAAGAACAACGGGTCTGAGAAGAGAAACACTGTTGGTGATATAAGCAACCTTTGGAAAGATGGATATATTGGATATGCAATAGATAGCAAGATACTTCCTCATTATGAAACAATCACGTCTGCTATGGAACACTGGGAGACGTATACTTGTATTAAGTTTACTCTCGCCATCAAGTACCGGGCCTACTGGCGTAGGTGATCATGCATCTCCACAACTTTCGATCTCGGCAGCTATTTTTCATTTCTGTTGTTGACCTTCTGCCAAGCCATTCTCCGTTAAGCTGTCTGTTATTTTTTCTCTTTGCTTCCCTCTATCTCTTCGTCCCTCAATTTTTCCAGTTGTTAAAATATATTCCACTTGTTCTCTTATCATGGCCAAAAAATGATGATTGTCTCTTCCTAATATTGGAAATTAGCTCTCTTTTTCCTTTGACCTCTCTCAGAACATCTTCATTACTCTTCTTAGCTCTCTATGGTACTCTCAACATTCTTCTGTAAAACCACATTTCTACTCCAGTGATTTTCTTGTCTGTTGTCCTATTGTCCATAATTTACATCCATATGTTAAGACTGGCTCTACATAACATTTATGAACTCTTTTTCTTGTTTCTATTGTCAAAAATGGATTGCATAGTATCTTCCTCATTTTTGGAAAGCTGCTTTTGCCTGAGCCATTCTGCATCTCACCTCTTTTGTACATCTTCCGTCTGAGGTTAACAAAGTTCTCAAATATTTAAATTCATTTACCTGTTTTAATATTGTTCCATTTGTCTTTCTTTTGCACTGAGGTGATGTCTTTTTATTTGTTGTTACCATTCCATCTGTCTGTTTGCTATTAAGGCTGGGTCCTTTATTTTTTCTTTCTTTCACCATAATGTCCAACATTTCTTGTAACTCATTTTCACTCTTAGCGATTAAGACTGTATCATCAGCAGACCTTAGATTATTTATATTATGACCTCCAATTGTTATTCCAGGTATGTCCCTTATGGATCTTAAAATAATCTCACTATATATATTAAACAAATCTGGTGACAGCACACAACCTTGCCTAACACCTTGTTTTATTTGTTGAAACATTCCCAATTGGTTTGCAGTTCTTATGGCCGCTGTTTGTTGCCAGTACATGTTCTTTATTATTCTTAGATCTTTGATGTCTACGTTTATGCTTTCTAAAATTTTGATTATTTCTTGGTGCTTTACTTTGTCAAATGCCTTGGTGTAATCTATGAAACATAGGTATAGATCTGTTTTCATCTCTATGGCTCTTTCTACTAAAGATCTTATGATATAAGTGGCTTTGCTTGTTCCTTTATCTCTAACAAAACTCACACTGTTCATCGCTAATTTCTGGATTGATTTTGTTTCGCACTCTTCGCTTGTTGATTCTTAGTAATATCTCAGTCATATGACTCATAAGGTTTATTGTGCGATGATCATCGCATTCAATCGCACCCGATTTCTTTGGTAGGGCTATGAATATTGATTTGAGCATGTCGTCTGGTATATATATCCGCTGTTGTAGATATCATTCAATATTTTTGTTATTATTTATATTATCTTCAGTCTCTTCTTTAGCTATATTATCTGGTCCAGGAGCTTTGCCTGCTTTCATATTGCGCAAGGCATCTTCCACTTCTTCTCTGCGTATTTCTGGTCCTTCTCCATTATCCTTAATAGTTACTTCCGCTCGTTCATCATTATAAAGATCTTTAATGTATTATGTCCATCATTCCCTTATGTTTTCTTGATCAATCAACAGTTCTCCTTCCTTTGATCTTAGACATCCATTTTCTGATTGCGTTTTTCTTCCTGTTAATTCCTCAATTTGTTTGTATATAGCTTTAGCATCTACTTTTTGTTGCATTTCAATCTCTTCGCATCTCTCTTTTAGCCTTGCTTCTTTTGCTTCATTGCATTTTACTACAATTTCTTTATTTAATCTCTTATACTCATCATTATTTTCTTTATTTCTTCTTCTTGTATCTATTAGCTGCAAAATGTCATCTGTCATCCATTTCTTTCTTGAGTTTGTCCTCACTGGTGGTATGAACTCTTTTGATGTTTGTTGCATTGACTCTTTTAGCATTTCCCACTGTTCATCAATACTTTGTATCTTCTCTATTGCATTGTACCCGTTCTAAATTGTGATTTTCTATTTGTCTTGTAGCTTCTTGTTTGATTTTAGTAAATCTAAATTTAACTTGATGTTAACTGAGGCTCGTTTTGTTGTTTTTAATTTTACTCTAAACTTTCCCACAACTGGTACATGATCACTATTGCAATCTGCCCCTGGTCTAGTTTTCACACACACCAGACTGTTTCTAAACCTATTGCTTATCATTATATAATCAATTTGATTACGTGCGTTGTCCCCTGGGCTTTTCCATGTCCACAGACGTCTTGGATGTTGCTTAAAGCAGGTGTTTCCTATCATCATGATGTGTGTTCTTGCCCAGTCAATAAGTTTCTCACCTCATGGCGATTCATGATTGTATAAAGAAATTACGACGGTGGTTTTCTGTTGCCTTCCGTCGATTTGTTTACGGTTGGCTCCGCTAGCCGTTGACTAAAAAGTCTCACCCACAAGGCAGTGGGGTTCTTTTATTTCGGGGTACTCTCCCTTAGCCTTTTACTCTCCTGAGCTTACCTGCAAGGCAGCAGGGCAGCCACAGGTTGTACTGTTTACTGCATACAGTAGCAGGTAAAATTACCTGACCTGACCTGAAGTTTACTCTATGATTGATAAATAACACAGGCCTATTGTTTATCCCTTCAGAGATCACTGCGTCATGCGTTGGAAAGTTAGCGCCAATACAGCCGTTACGGTTGCACCCAGATGGTATAGGTAAAGGAACGGTTATACATGAGCTTGTACACGCTATCGAACTGTATCACGAGCATGTTCGGCCAGATCGAGACAGTTACATCAATATTAACCTCGCAGTGTTTTCTCTATATAATATACCTTTTGATTTTCAAAAAAATGAATTCCGGGGTAAATAATTATGGTATTCCTAATGATTATTGGAGCATTATGCATTATAAAAGTTTGGGTATTATCACCACTTTAGACCCGACATATCAGAACATCATATGGTAACAATGTTGGATTATCGTTTAAAGATATCAAAATTGTGAACCTAATATACGATTGTAGCAAAATAAGGGGGGATTGTCCAGAGAAAACGTGTCCCTTTAACGGTTTTGTATTCTTCAAAGAATTTAAAGGGAAGCCAAAATGCGAGTGCTTTTGTGATAGTGCAAATGTGTAACTCGTACCCTGCTCGTCCATTAAGCAAGAGGTTCCTGGACCCAATATCCAAGCAGCAAGTAGCCTAGGAGTAACATAATCCCCCAAATGCACTGATTTACGATCAAACTGTAAGGACATGAAATCTCAGGGTCTGTGTTCTACTCAAATGAAAACGATGTTCGTGCAATGCACTAAGACGTGCGACTTTTGTGGAAAAGGTAAAGAACTCTGCATCGATTATAGTGCTGGCTGTCAACTCATGTCTGCATCTTACACTGATGATTACTTGAAGGAATTGATGAGTAATGTATGCCCCAAAAGCTGTGGAGTTTGTAATAATGCGACTGAGCCGTGGGCTATTAAATTAGCTATAGTCCAGGAAGGAAAAAGCGATGCATTATTTGTGGTCGAAGGAAACACCTTGTTTGCTCTGCTGCAATTATCGTACATTATCCTCAAGTAAAACAGACACAACTATGGGTTGTGAGGCTGCAGATTGAGGTCCTCTAACAGACACAACTATGGGTTGTGAGGCTGCGGACTGAGGTCCTCTAACAGACACAACTATGGGTTGTGAGGGTGCGGACTGAGGTCCTCTAACAGTCACAACTATGGGTTGTGAGGCTGCGGACTGAGATTCTTTCTCTTGTTAAAACAATTCAATTTCTTGTTGCTATTCAAAATATGTTCCTGTGGTCAATTTTCTGTAATTAGTGTGTGGGAGAGACATGAAGTGTCTCAATGAATCTAGTTGTTTGCAGGGAGTCTCATGCCTCATAGATTAAATGTCAGTCGTCTCTTTTTGTAGTGGAACAGTTATTATCATACCTCTCCATATAAAGCGAATGTTTACACTAGGTCTTCTGAAGTCTAACAAGCAACCTGTCATGTTGAGTTTCAGATCTGCATCGCCTGCAGTCTACAGTGTTCGGGATGTGAAGATTGTGGTTTATTGTTCTCTCGTTACCTTAATGGTGGGATCTTAGGAATATCGACTATTTGTATTTGCTCTCCATTCATTACGGTTATGTCAATAATTCTAATAATAATAATAATAATAATAATACGATTATTTCATCAGCTTTGATGATAATGTAACTATTTCATTAGGTTTGGTACATAATATGATTATTTTATTTGGTTTTGAAACTGAAACAATTATTTTGTTAGACTTGATTGCTAATACAATTACATCATTTGATTTCGTGGTATTTCGATTGTTTCACTATGAATGATGATAATACAAATATTTCATTATCATTTTTTTGCTAATTCTGTTATTTCGTTAGGTTTAGTTCTGACGCGATTACTTTATGAGGTGTAAAACGATAATTTCATTAGCTTTGATGATAATGTAACCGTTTCCTTAAGATTAGTTTTTAATAGGATTATTTCTCGTTGTTTTGATTCTAATACAATTATTTCGTTATATTTGGTTTACAATATGATTATTTCATTAGCTTTAGTGCTAAAACTGTTGTTTCATTAGATTTGATGATAACATGCCTAAATAATTAGGTTTGGTTGCTAGTCCTAGTATTTCATTAGGCTCAGTGCTTAAACGATTATTTTATTCGGTTTTATAATAATTCGACTATTTCATTAGGTTTGGTTCCTAGTACAATTACTTCATGAGGATTTCGAGCTAATACGATTTTTCATTTGGTTTTGTACTAATATGATTTTTTTTTGATAGCTTTGATGATAATGTAACAATTTCATTAGGTGTGTTTGTTATAGCTTGTTTCATAACTAGTGCCCAACTTTTAAAATCGATAGCTTTTAACCGCTTGTTGTAAGATATTCAAAATTTGCATGTAAAGTTATAATGATTAGAACCCAACAGGGAATTAATTTCATTAAAAAAAACATTTGGTTATTATTGTTGCTTATTTGATTTATATGAATTTATAACGACCCATTGATGTAGTCAAAACTTAATGTTTACAGTATTTTAAACTAAAAATAGCGAGTACAAATCCATACACGGCAGAATTGACGTATTTGCACGCTTTCGCCGTGGTTTTTTTGACACAATTAGACACTTGAGAAATTATGTGTTCCATTTCCGTTCATTCATAGGTGTAGACGTGGAACAATAACATTTATCATGAGTCTTAAAATGAAATTCTGCAGTTTACAAAACATCGCAATACAAATGTATGACTATTTTTGCAAAGAGGCTAAACGAGGAAGATTATTTCATTCTTTAGAAAACCCTGAGAATAGGACAAGACACATTTTGGATTTATCTAAACGGTCATTTAATCGCTGGATTCAAGCACGTGACCGTCAATGTTCAAAATATACAAAATCACAAGGAAGAGCAAAAATGTTGGATAATTTCGACAGTGAACTTATTAGAAGTGAAATTCGCAAAATGTTGGGTATGAATGAAACTGTTACAATAAGAAAATTAAAAATTTCGCTGAAAAAGAACAACAGTATTGAAATATCAAAGTCTACATTATGGAGGAATGTGAGAGCTGCAGGCTTTACATTCAGAAAGTTTTTCAATGGACGAAACATCATCTGTGAGAAGCCACATATAGTAGTCATGAGAAACAAGTACTTACATGAAGTAAAAGAGGTGCGCAAGCAAGGTTATGATATTGTGTACTTGGATGAAACATGGATCAATGCTCACCACACTAACCAAAGGGAATGGCAGTCATCAGATGGAAAGATTAAGAGATTAATACCTAGTAGCAAAGGACAGCGCTTGATAATTGCTCATGCAGGTAGTCGACAACATGGACTAATACAGAATGCAGAGCTCATTTTTCTTTCAAAATCCATAGACAATCGGGATTATCACTCTGAGATGAATGGTCACATATTTAGACAATGGATTGAAAATTCTGTTCTCCCATCACTAGATCGACCATCTTGCCTAATAATGGACAATGCAGCGTGCCACAACATTGTTGCACTTGAAGGTAAAGTCCCGACGTCATCCAGTACAAAAGATGCTATTAAGATATGGCTCACAAAGGAGCACATACAATTTAATAACAGGTACTTAAAACCTGAATTACTATCTCTAGTAAAGCAAAAACAAAGGACACAGATTTTTCAAATAGATAAGATTATCCAAGAGCACGGTCATATAAGTTTGAGGCTGCCACCTTACCATGCTCATTTAAATCCAATAGAACTAATCTGGGCAAAATTAAAAGGACAAGTGGCAGATGAAAATACAACATTCAAAATATGCGATGTAAAGACTCTTGCTAATCTCGATTTATTAAATATAGACAACGATTATTGGGCTAAATGTGAAGACCACGTCTTAAAACAGGAAGAGGAATATTGGAAAAATGATGGTTTGTGGAATGTTCAACCCCAAGCAGTTATTAATCTTTTAGACTCGTCTGATTCAGAATGAAAGTATATAGCCCCCACAATGTTGGCCCCTATATTACCTTAAATTAGTTCAACAAACGGTCCTTTTCAGGACCACACAACTATGAAAATTGGACATACAGGTATACCTTGATATTATCGTCCGTCCTCGAACTGAGAAGACAATAATTCTCCTGGTGTTTTTCCTTATTCAGTTATTTCCCCATTACGGCCACGCCTTTACCTAGTGAAAATTAATCATAGACCAGCAACTACGGTAATTTCTATTATTTAGGGGTTCACAATTTCCAATTTTGACAAACATCAAAGAAATTCGCCGCTTTAAGAAAACTGCAGCTGCAAGATATTTGTTAAATATACATTTAAAGGGTCTTTTGCATTCTAATAACATTTGGAAAATTTCAACAGTATTTCTCTCTCTCTCTCTCTCTCTGCGTTCAGGACTCAATCAGAGTAAAGATTCCAGGCTCCTACATGAAGTCAGCTGTCAGGCTAAGTGTGTTGATCGCCCCCACAGACAGAACATCACAATTAGAGTCTGTCAGATCCACTCTGACTGAACACCCGTTAATACGTTGCACTGTGTTCTGCGCCAGTGGCCCAGTGCATCCGATTTCAGCCAGCATTTTATTCGGGTTTGCTTTCCCTAGCCTTTGATTGTCCCCAATCTTCCTGCAAGGCAGCAGATGATCTTTTCTGTAGGGGGATTCTGCCCTTAGATGGTATGCCCTCCCAGGTTTACGAGCACCATCTGCCCGAGTCACTAGAGGTGACTAACACAGACACGGACACACACAAAGATGTGAGATGTGACTAACACAGACATACACACACAAAGGTGTGAGATGTGACTAACACAGACATGCACACACAAAGATATGAGATGTGACTAATACAGACATGCACACAGCGATACGAGGCATGACTAACACTGACACACATCAAGATATATGACACATGAACATAAACATGCACATAAAGATATGAGATATAACTGACATTGACATGCACACACAAAGATATGACACATGCCTAACATAGACATGCACACAAAGATAAGAGATATGACAAACATAGATAGGCACACACAAAGATATGAGATGGGACTAACATAGCCATGCACACACAAGGATATGAGATGTGACAAACACAGACATGCACACAAAGATATGAGATATGACTAACATAAACATGCACGCAAAGATATGAGATATCACTAACCCAGACATGCACACACACACACAGATATGACATATGACTAACACTGGTACACACTAAGATATGAGATATGACTAAACACAGACACACATAAAGATATGAGACATGATTAACACGGACACACCGAGATATGAGATATGACTGACATGACACACACAAGCTAAGATATGAGCCATGGCTAGGACAGAAACACAGCAAGATATAAGCCATGGCTTCACCAAAAAACACCAAAAAATGAACCGTGTCTAGCACAGAGACACATTAAAGTGTCCATATGCTTCGGCTTGTTGTAGTCGGCAGACTCTTCTGAACGTGGGAATCACAGGTTTCGTTAAACAGTTGTCCGGAGATTTGAGAGTGCAGTCTGACCCATAGAACGTTCTCTTGCATGTACAGATTCCCGATCGACTGTTGACAGATGTCGTTGAAACAGTTGTCCGGACATTTGAGAGTACATATGATGTCACAGCCATCAGAACACATCTGTTCGCACTGTAGCCCAAAATTACCATCTGGACAAGTGTCATTACAGGTATAGCCATGATGTTTACATTGTAGGCATTTTCCAGATTTTTCCTCAAATAAAGGACAGACACTGAGACAAGACCCGGAACAGTCGTGTCCATAGATCCCATGTGAACAGTAGCCGTGACAAGTACCGATGATGACATTGCAGCCTTTACTACACCCACTACACACTGCACAAAACGACAAGAATGCTCGTCCAGACAATAGGTGTCTGTAAATGTTTGCACCTCACATACCGTCAGTGCACTGTCGGCCTGCGAAATGGTCGGTGAGAACTCAATCTTAAAGTGTGCCATTGACGTTTGTGTTTTGACTACAATAGTGTTCACAGATAAATTAGGGTAGGATATATCATTATACTGGAATACTACTCCGCCACTGTCAGAGAAAGCCCTTAGAGTTGCATTCTTTACCCGAATCATAGTGCTAGCTCGATGATAGATTCGAATGATGTGAGTCTTCTGGGGCGCTGCAAAGTTCAGATACCAGTAAACAGAATTGGTTCCACTTCTCCATTGTGTGTGTGTGCAGTCATTTGTCATAGAGATTGGTCTTTGTTTTGCTATTAACTGCGGCCTCTGGTCCACATCCTTCTCCTGTATAACAAGCATCAAATGTTTTGTGCATTAAATCGGCCTGGTTTGTGTTCTGTTTGAGAGCCAGTTTCCGACCCCCGCCAATGTAGTTGGAGCAGATATTTGCAACTATCGCACTTTCAATCCGTAACTTGTTGATAAGACCAGCCCTAGGGCAGAAGGCATCAATCTCGTGCGGACTAACTACAAACCTTGATACATTGTTACATGAGGCAGAACCATTCAGTTTTACCGTGAAACTGTCCGGATATTTTAAGTCATTCGCATAAATCCTAAACCAGGAGCACGGCAAAGATTGATTGAGAGTTGCCTCAACTGATGTAGAATCTGTGTCCGGATTACATGAGGTGTCGTTGCCATCAAACAGGAAAGTAAATTCAGATTTTTGGGCATATTTGCAAATAAAATCCAAGTACTGACACTGGGGTCCGAAAATTTTGTGCTGACAACTGTCATTGTTTGAGCATGTCCCTGTAGTTTTGTCACAAACTAAGCCATTATAGCAGTGACATTGTAACGTACAATTTGTCCCAAACCAACCGTCGGCACAAGTAAGGTCATTAGCTTCCATTGTTGCTAACGAAGCCAGCGAATAAAGACTTGATCTACAGCGATGGTTAACGAACTGTGTACATACATTTATTATCAAACCCGTGTTTACATTTCAAAAAAATCCGCCATCTCACTGTGGTAACAGATAGCGTGAAATTTTCTAATAGAATGAAATAAACCGTTGGAGACAAGGAAAGTCAACATTGTTTACATGGCTTGGACGCAAGAAGCGTCCATTTTGGTGCGTCCCATGACGTCAATTTGAAGAATGACATTATATCTCTTCCGCACAGTGAAGAATGACATTATATCTCTTCCGCGCTTAGATCGTCGATGTCAATATTTAATGCCTACTAAACTTGTGATTATTTCTTGGTGCTTGACTTTGTCAAACGTTCTGCTATAATCTATAAATATAGGTAGTATAGATCTGTTTATAGTATTGGCTCTTTCTTCTAAAGATCTTATGTCTTTTGATGTATATGGCATTGCTTGTACCCTAAGGTAAATGGAACAACACGAAAGGGTAAAGAACAAGGCAATGTGTGTCAATCTTGGATGCACAAAATATAGCAAAACAATGTTTACCTCACCATTTTCCCTTCATAAAATGAGAACGATCACGTGTCAACCTCCAAATCAGTGCATCCACGCTGTAATCACGTGTCAACCTCCAAATCAGTGCATCCACACAACCTCCGTTAATTGACGTCAACAGTATTTAACAAACGGTTTCTGAGCAATAGCGTTTTGTAGTTTGGCAAGTGATTTGAAACGAGCTATAATATGATTATTTTATTTGGTATTGAAGCTGATACAATTATTTTGTTCGACTTCGTTGCTTATACGATTATTGCATTAGATGAGCTTCCGTCTCCAAGATGGCGGATCTAGTCGACGTCCTCTCGATCGCTGCAGAAAGTGTATCCAGGATCTGATTAATTTCGGTTCTCCGTTGCACTTTTCTGCGTCAAAATGTCAAAATGAAGATATACTTAATACATCTGTACCGCTAAAACGAGGTCGTAGGCCGACGACAGTCCGCTTTCAAGTGTTGTGAATGAGACCTTCCACCGTCTAGACCTGATCTGCGCTTTACGACACATTGGTGCTGTTCATGACCGTTGTTGGAATTCCTTGACGCAAGTTATTTCCTTGTTGCTCACTAATGTAAACTACTTCGTCAGCCGCAGTTTTGTATCTTTGGGGAATTTGCTTCGTGTTTTGTTCCTCGCAGTCTGGTTACACTAAAGTAATCAGAAATCTAAAGGGAGATAGATTGTTTGTTCGGCAAAGTTGTGTGCTACGTCATCGTAATGGTTCCCTAGGCCGTGCGCTAATCTTACGGTCTGCTGTTTGATGTGCGACGGTGATAATTTTACGACTGTGTGTCTATATGTTCGGAATTGGAGTCAAAAACGATGGTCTAACATCATCAAGTGCTACGATGATCATCATTTTCAAGAGGTCGTGAATTACCGGTATATGGGGATAGGCGGAGGGAACAATTGAAGGCTATGCATGAAAGGTGTTGCAATTTCCTCATATTCCAAGACGCATGTCTGTGTTAGTCACCTCTAGTGACTCGGGCAGATGGTGGTCGTAAGCCTGCGAGGGCCGATCATGTAAGGGCAGAATCCCCCTACAGAAAAGACCATCTGCTGCCTTGCAGGAAGATTGGGGACATTCAATGGCTAAGGAAAGTAAACCTGAACAAAATGCTGGCTGAAATCGGATGCACTGGGCCATTGGCGCAGAACACAGTGCAACGTTTTAACAGGTATTCAAGCGGAGTGGATGAGAGAGAGAGAGAGAGAGAGAGAGAGAGAGAGAGAGAGAAGTGTCTATATCTGAGCAGTTCTTCCAGGTCTATCTGACTCTATCAGTGGCTGTTTAACTTTCATCATAATTGTCTATCTGTGATCACTTGTCTTCTGTCTATCTGACTCTATCAGTGGCTGTTTAACTTTTATCCTAATTGTCGCTGGTTTGTCCATTTTCTTATTTTTTTGTTCTGTACATATATTCCCTCACCTGCTTTGTTCTGAGCGATCATCATAAAACTCAATATCAGAATCATGGACATCGTCATGTTTGCTGAAGGTTTAGCTCAAATAGACACTTGCGGGATGTGTTTCCTTGTCTGAGACACTAAAACTGAAATACATTACAGTTTGAATACAAATTTTATACAACTTTTAAACTGGACACCATGCAATAAAATACACAAAATGAAGCATTCAGTGTAAAAAAAAAAAAATAAAATAAAATGGAAACAAACATAATTGCATTTTGGCTTTTTGTTGCAGTATTTTTTTAAAGATGATTATTTGCCTTTTTTTCTTATTTCAATCATTTGTTTTCAATAAGAAAACTATATAATAGAAAAAGCCGCAAAAGCACATTCAGTGTGGGTCATTCAATTTTTGGGTATTTTAGCGGAACGAGTTAGAAGGGAGAAATTGGCAAGTATAGAGATAGAGAGCAAAGAAAAAACTTTGAGGTTATTCTGGCGGCTTCATCAGGGTACGAATGATGCAGAGAAAGATACTTGTCTTCGAGACTTTCAAAGATTAGGGCTTAGATCTTACCCGAAGAGTGGGGACACAAACAAGAGTAGAGCGATACACTTCCATTTTCTAGAATAGAGCAATGATGGGGATATGTTGAGACAGGGTATTATAACCGATGAATTTGTTGTTCCTTTCAAGTCACGCTGAGGCTTGTCTTACACACACAGCCACACGAAGCAGCCCGCCTTCTACACGCTGATAGGCCAGCTGACCTCCACTGGCACTTCTTGCGGTGAAGGCTCGTCAAGACCTGAGTCTTCACTTGTTCAGGTTTCAACGCCTTGCAGGGACATCCAGTGACCGCCCGAATCACTGTACACATGACCCACTTGTGAACTGCTTGGCGTTTGACCTCAACGCCGGGATTTGCGTTGTATCACATGCACGTATGATCAGCCATCGATCATTACAGCACGCGTGCACTGGACTTGAAGGTGTGTGAACTGCCTTGATGAACTGACAAGCCGAGTCGACCTCTGCCTGTGATAAATGGTCACTGCTCCGAACTGTCGCCGCGTTTGACTCTGCCCATGTATGACACCCTTGACCGGGTTGATCGTTGCCTGTCGTACTCCGCGCTGTTTAGTGGTACACCGTCGGTTATTTGCAATCCAGCTTCGTTCTTTGCCAGGGACAGACAAATACAGCTAGCGCTCGAACAAACATTGACTCAACACCTGATAAAGAGATCCCACTTATGGTTTTACTCTCGACAATGTCCACCTCACATAACACGTTCATACGCACAATTACAATATTATGTTCGCAACCTCATATACATTGCCCGCTCACTTTGCGGCTTTCCCCAGCGTTATCTATGACACTACACAGTCATATTGCAGCACTATCTCACACCACTCTGGCCTCTCCTACCTTCTTCTATATAGTAGTTGTCTAGGAATTATCTCCCTAGTACCCAACAGCAGCTAGATTACTACTCATGAAGCGGGCGATATTGGTTTCGCTCGCTTCGCCTATCTTGTTAGGTCCTGGAGCGTCATACTCCGTATCGAGCCCAGCCTTGGATGATAGGGCCCTAGCGAGCCTGTCTCGATCAGCGCAACGTACATGCACGGTGGATAGAAGATTGTGGAAGGACATGATTGCTTAAGTCAACCGGTATGGCACATGATGATGTTGATACACATAAAATATTATAGATGACAGCACGTAACCTTGCCTTGTGTTTTATGTGTTGTTGTTGAAACATTCCCATTTGATTTCCATTTCTTATGGCTGCTGTTTGGTGCTAGAACATTTTCTTTATTATTCTTAGATCGTCGATGTCAATATTTAATGCCTACTAAACTTGTGATTATTTCTTGGTGCTTGACTTTGTCAAACGTTCTGCTATAATCTATAAATATAGGTAGTATAGATCTGTTTATAGTATTGGCTCTTTCTTCTAAAGATCTTATGTCTTTTGATGTATATGGCATTGCTTGTACCCTAAGGTAAATGGAACAACAGGAAAGGGTAAAGAACAAGGCAATGTGTGTCAATCTTGGATGCACAAAATATAGCAAAACAATGTTTACCTCACCATTTTCCCTTAATAAAATGAGAGCGAACACGTGTCAACCTCCAAATCAGTGCATCCACACAACCTCCGTTATTTTACCGTGCATTTAGAAGTACAAAAGGCAGGAGGTTTAAAAGAGGAAAAACTTGAATGAGTTAGATTGTGGACATTGTTCAGCATGTGTGTTGTTCATTAGAGGAAATAGAACCTGGTGAAGGATTACACGAATAACACCAGCGCGATGTAAGATAATTCCCGCAGTTATCAAGCTGAGCAGGGAATGTAGACACCATAATTCCTTAGTCGTTGAGGTAAAAGTGCTGGCCTTGATTTTCGAGAACTCTCCTGTGAATGACACAATAATTTATACAGATGGTCTGTTATTCGGCACGTACGGAGCTTGTGGGTGTTTACGGCACAGGGTGGAATTTAAACTGTGACGAAAGAAAGTTCAGCTTCCGTATTGTTTGCAAATAGTTAAATAAGGCTTGGCATAGACTTCTACTCATCTATTTTGTTCACCAGAGACTCAATGAGTATGCTCAGGGAGATGGCAACTGGCCGGGCTAGACGGTAAAAGGGGAGAATGGTATGACAGACAAAATTGTGCTTTATTTTCGCTTCAGCGCACGCAGATTTCATAAGCCATGGACATACGCTAGTTTGGTTGTCGTGGAGTGCGGAAGAGCTATGATGTCATTCTTAATGTCTTCAGGGAGACCAGACGAAAAATTGACAAGAAAAACTTACTCTGGTTCGTTAGAATAAATTTCGAGGAGACCTGAGCACTGTTGGACTTGTGTCAAAAATGTAAACAGTCTGGCATGTCGACGAAGCTACACTAAGACAAGAGCCTATACTTAATAATGATGGGATGATGGAGACCTGAAAACTGATATTTTAAATAAGTAGTTTCAGTTTGTGACACCGCATACAGAATATAACATGATTAGCCAAAGTAAATATCCATGAATGAATGATATTTGAGTGTGCCCGTTAGAAACAAAGATGAAAGATTGTCCCGTTGAGAGATTCAGAGTAAGCGATATTTATTATTTAACAACGTGTTTTTTTTTCAAAGGTATATATATTATTCTAATAACTTTGTAAATTAAAAGAAGTATGCCTTTTTATATATTCATTGAAAGTAAACTATGAGCAAACAAATTCAAGTATAAATGACAATCAACTGTGACTAACGATGTACAAGCACAGAAACGTGAAGAAATATAAATGGCAGAGTACTTATCTGAGCTGCTCTCTATGGCGGTGTTAATGGCAAAGTACTGAAAACCAGCTGTTATATAGGCATGTATGATGGTGAACAAATACGTATTATACTTATGTGTGACTGATTGATTGGCTATGCATGAATAATGATACGGTTGTGTGATAAGGGAATTTTACAAAAATAGTTTTGTAAAATGTATGGTCGGAACTTTATGTTGGTGGATATGTCATAAAGTGCCACGACATTCAGGACACAAAGACTTTCTACAGTGACATGACATGGTATATCATAAAGAGAGACAAAAAGAAACTAAAATGTAAATGTACAATTTATTTGAACCTGTTTTTTTCTATATATTACTCCACGTACTTCTGTTTCTACATATATTTATAAGTCCTGCTATAACTTCTGACTAAGCCTTTTTCTTAGCTTACCAGAATAGCTTTTTTCCCTGCATCTCTTTTTGCTTCTAATTGTCCTGTTGTAACAATAATGTTTCAGTTCATCCTTTACAATCTCATGACTAAAAATTGTGTTCGTTATCTCCTGATGTCAGAAATAGGTTTGTTTTGGCTTCATGCCATTTATAACGTTCACATAAGTCTTTCAGCTCAGTTATGATTAAGCTAAATCCATCCTCAGGGGTCAGTTCCATGAAAAATGGAAACGTGAACATCCAAAGCATAACGAGAGTGACGGATACCACCAACTATCAAGGAGGGATCAAGCCATCATACTTCGCCTAAGCACAGGCCACAATAAAATGAGAAATCACATGTTCACCAAATTCAAAATAGGAACTACTACATTATGCCACTGTACGCTGGACAATATGACTACAAATCATGTTCTACAGGATTGCCCCCAGTACACGGACCTGAGAAGAGCAATGTGGTCCACGCCCACCTCCCTGGAGGAGAAATTATATGGGGTGATCGATTCGCTTAAACAGACAGCTGACTTAATGAGAGAGACTGGAATTCTACTCTGACTGAGTCTTGATCGCAGAGAGAGAAAGAGAGAGAGAGAGAGTTTGTGACAAAACTACATGCCCAAACAATGATAGTTGTCAGCACGAATATTTTGGACCCCAGTGTCAGTACTTGGATCTCGTTTACAAATACGCCAAAAATCGGAACCTAATTTCCAGTTTGATAACAACGACACCACATGTAATTCGGACACAAATTCTACATCAGTTGAGACAACTCTCAACCAATGTTTGCTGTTCTCCTGGTTTAGGATTTATGTGAATAACTTAACAGTTCCGGACAGTTTCACGGTAAAACTAAATGGTTCTGCCACATGTAGCAATGATTTAAGGTTTGTAGTTAGTCAGCACGAGATTTATGTCTTTTGCTCTGGGGCTGGTCTGATCAACAAGTTATGGATTAAAGGGGCGATAGTTGCAAATATCTGCGCCATCTGCATTGGCGGAGGTCGGAATGTGGCTCTCAAGCAGAACACAAACCAGGCCGACACATTTAATGCTTGTTATACAGGAGGCGGATGTGGACCAGAGGCCGCAGTAAATGGCAAAACAAAGACCAATCTCTATGACAATGTCTGCACACACACAAAACTGAGAAGTGGAACCAGTCCTGCTTACTGGTATCTGAACTTTGCCACGCCCCAGAAGACTCACACCATTCGAATCTATCATCGAGCTAGCACTATGATTCGGGTAAAAAGAATGCCACTCTGAAGGCTTTCTCTGGCGGCGTAGTGTTCCAGTGTAATGATATATCATACCCTAATGTTTCTGTGAACACTATTGTAGTCACCACACAAACGCCAATGGCACACATTAAGATTGAGTTCTCACCGACCATTTTGCAGGCCGGCAGTGCACTGACGGTGTGTGAGCATTTACAGACACCTATGCAAACATTAACTTATTGTCTGACGGGCATTCTTGGTCGTTTTGTGCAGTGTTTAGCGGGTGTAGCAAAAGCTGCTACGTCATCATCGGTACGTGTCACGGCAAATGTTCACATGGGATCTATGGACACGACTGCTCCATGTCTTGTCTCAGTGTCTGTCCTTTATGTGAGAAAAAATCCGGAAAATGCCTACAATGTAAACTTCCTGGCTATGCCTGTAATGACACTTGTCCCGATGGTAATTTTGGGCTACAGTGCGAACAGACGTG
This sequence comes from Megaustenia siamemsis, assembly GCA_032433765.1. NCBI lineage: Eukaryota > Metazoa > Mollusca > Gastropoda > Stylommatophora > Ariophantidae > Megaustenia > Megaustenia siamemsis. The sequence continues at coordinate 16,534,742 of JAVIAB010000059.1, read as the reverse complement.
TTCTGATGGCTGTGCCATCATATGTGACCCGGAAAATGCAGACTGTACGTGCAAGGAAACGTACTACGGGTCAGACTGCACTCTCCAATGTCCCGACAACTGTTTCAACGATATCTTTGAACAGTCAACCGGGAACTGTGCATGCATGCAAACGTTCTACGGGTCAGACTGCTCTCAAATCTCCGGACATCTGTTTGAACGAAACCTGTAAACAGTTAATCGAAGCCTGCGTCTCGTATGTCGATGATTCCCACGTTAAGAAGAGTCTGCAGACTACAACAAACCCAAGCATATGGATACCTCAATGTGTTTAAGTGCTAGACTTGGTTCATTTCTTCGTGTTTCTCCGTGAAGCCATGGCTCTCTTTGAGATTCTACTGTTGTCTCCTCTCATATATTTCTAAGCAACAAAATAAATACCAGCTTTTTTAATAGAGTGCTCTGCTATGATATGACAAACAATCAAATGGAATGATAAACAATTATAGAGATAGTTGCAAAAATACATCATTACCTACATTATACAAGAAGTATCGGAGTCAATAAAGTAGTTGGTTACACAGAACGTGGACCATGCAGTCTTCGTTTCGGACTCTCTAAGTATGCTACAGAAGATTGTCAGAACTCCACTTAATTGGGTTCAAAGTTAGATCGTTAACCTCGGTGTATGGTCTAGGCCACGTTAGTTTGCACGATAATCAAATAGTCACATTAGCAGCTCAAACACTGAGTGTGACCTGACTCTGGATAAAGAACTGGTTACAAAGTCACAAAGATTCCCTTTTGTGGCTTCAACAATGTTAACATCATTGTACGAAGTTAAAATGGAGAACCATTAGCCAAAGAAAATGAGAAATTGAAAAGATGAGAAGAATAATCAATAGAATCTCTCACAAACCAGAACCGATAAGTAAATTTTCTATTTCCCCACCACCTGCCCAGTTTGAAATAAAGAAGGGAAGAATACATGCAACGACATAGAAATTGTCTTTAAACAGACTAAAAGTAGCACAACACTTGGTGAAGATAGAATTTATGCAGACATGCTAAATACCGACCTAGGACTGAGCGCAAGTCTTATAAAAATTATTAAATAAAGTATTGGAAGATAAATATTTATCAAAAACATGGAAAAGATGTAGTAAATAAAGTGGCCCGTCACGACAAGTGGCGCATAGGGAATATGGTGTTAGTGACCATAAATTTTACAGACCTTCAGCACATGATTTTTGGTGCAATGTGGTCGGTATTACGCCCGTGCTGCTTTACTTTCTCAGAAAAAATACGGTACCCATTTAAGGCTGGGTGAACCAGGAAGCCGTCGGTTGGGATCGAACCCTACCTCGTGTCCTTTTTAGCCCAGTTCCCTAACCACTGTGTTATCGCGGCTCTATGGAAAAGTGGTATTATTATCAAAATCCCCAAGTAAAAGGGACAACTACAGTGAAAATTGAAGAGGTATAAACATGATGCCAGCACCTGGGAAGACATTTTCCTGAGTGCTTCTCCAACACATAACGGATAGACATAACGTGGTATTATTATATATTATTATATATTATTATATATTGAGTTATTGAGTTATTGAGTTATTTGCGGGTCATCATCATTGCACTCCGAACATGTCCATAGGTGCTCAGATCCCCTCCTCAGCAATTCCCTCAGTGTCCAGCGACTGACGACTCCAGTTCTATGTTGGTTGATAAGTCTTCTTACACGGCCACCAAGTTTCTCATTTCTGGCTGTGCCCATCTTAACTCCCATTTCCATCATCAGAAGAAGCGACGTTGATCTGTGTTTGTCGAAGTCCTGTGCTCTTCCCACATCTCGGAGTGCATTGATAACGTCCGCCAGATCCATCGGTTGCCCGTCCTCAACGACAGCGCAGCTAGCCAACCTGTCCGCTCTCTCATTTCCCCATATTATATATTATTATATATTATTATATATTATTATATATTATTATATATTATTATATATTATATATATATATTATTATATATTATTATATATTATTATATATTATTATATATTATTAACAAGCTATTGTGGTGGAACGAAAGCTAAGAAAAGAACAGAGAGGCTTTATAAATGGCAGATCATGTACTGCTTACATCTGTCTCTAGCAAACAATGGCAAAGCAGCCACTGAATGGAATTCCTCCTTATATAAATACAATCGTAGACTTTGAGAAAGAAGTCATTCCACAGCATCTATCATCCACATCTTTGACAAATTTTGCATGCGTTCGGACTCCCGGTTAAACAATAATCTTTATTATAAAGAACAATTTGTGGCAGCAACCAGTGATGTGTAAGACACGAAGGGCAGCAGCCAGTGATGTGTAAGACACGAAGGACAGCAACCAGTGATGTGTAAGACACGAAGGGCAGCAGCCAGTGATGTGTAAGACACGAAGGGCAGCAACCAGTGATGTGTAAGACACGAAGGGCAGCAGCCAGTGATGTGTAAGACACGAAGGGCAGCAGCCAGTGATGTGTAAGACACGAAGGGCAGCAGCCAGTGATGTGTAAGACACGAAGGGCAGCAGCCAGTGATGTGTAAGACACGACGGGCAGCAGCCAGTGATGTGTAAGACACGAAGGACAGCAGCCAGTGATGTGTAAGACACGAAGGACAGCAACCAGTGATGTGTAAGACACGAAGGACAGCAGCCAGTGATGTGTAAGACACGAAGGACAGCAACCAGTGATGTGTAAGACACGAAGGACAGCAGCCAGTGATGTGTAAGACACGAAAGACAGCAGCCAGTGATGTGTAAGACACGAAGGGCAGCAGCCAGTGATGTGTAAGACACGAAGGACAGCAACCAGTGATGTGTAAGACACGAAGGACAGCAACCAGTGATGTGTAAGACACGAAGGACAGCAACCAGTGATGTGTAAGACACGAAGGACAGCAACCAGTGATGTGTAAGACACGAAGGACAGCAACCAGTGATGTGTAAGACACGAAGGACAGCAACCAGTGATATGTAAGACACGAAGGACAGCAACCAGTGATGTGTAAGACACGAAGGACAGCAGCCAGTGATGTGTAAGACACGAAGGGCAGCAGCCAGTGATGTGTAAGACACAAAGGGCAGCAGCCAGTGATGTGTAAGACACGAAGGACAGCAGCCAGTGATGTGTAAGACACGAAGGGTAGCAACCAGTGATGTGTAAGTCACGAAGGACAGCAACCAGTGATGTGTAAGACACGAAGGACAGCAACCAGTGATGTGTAAGACACGAAGGACAGCAACCAGTGACGTGTAAGACACGAAGGACAGCAACCAGTGATGTGTAAGACACGAAGGACAGCAACCAGTGACGTGTAAGACACGAAGGACAGCAACCAGTGATGTGTAAGACACGAAGGACAGCAACCAGTGATGTGTAAGACACGAAGGACAGCAACCAGTGATGTGTAAGACACGAAGGACAGCAGCCAGTGATGTGTAAGACACGAAGGACAGCAACCAGTGATGTGTAAGACACGAAGGACAGCAGCCAGTGATGTTTAAGACACGAAGGACAGCAGCCAGTGATGAGTAAGACACGAAGGGCAGCAACCAGTGATGTGTAAGACACGAAGGACAGCAACCAGTGATGAGTAAGACACGAAGGACAGCAACCAGTGATGTGTAAGACACGAAGGGCAGCAACCAGTGATGTGTAAGACACGAAGGACAGCAGACAGCTTGTTTTAGATCCTAAATCAGACAATGTCAGTCAATAATGTTTCCTGTCACCACTCGTTTTCCTTGTGGTCATGGACTAGATCATGCGATCGATTGTTGCCGACAGACCAAGAGGAATTACATGGGGTCTTACATGACGTTTTGAAGACTTTGCAGATAACGTTGGACTGCTTGCCCCCTATCACCAAGACGTACAAGAGAAAACAGAGTAGATCAGATTGCTACCTAAGTAGGACTGAAAATAATGGCAGAGAAAACAACTAAGATTATGATGGTAAAGGCTAAAAGTACAAATGAAGTTACATTTAGAAGAGTGGGGCTAGAAGACGGGGATCACTTTAAATACATAGGTAGCTATATTGTATCAAATAGCAACATTGAGAAAGAGACCTATGCTAGAATAAGCATATCAACCCGGCATTGAAAAGACTTAGATGCATTTGGCGTTCAACTTCATCTCAGCACCAAGGTTAGAATTTACAAGTCAATTGTACGATACATACTATATATGCTGAAGAAACGTGAAGAATGAACCATATGATATAAAGCTGACTTAGAGGATTCAAAGATCGTTGATTGTATTAATAATATGCTAAACATCCGCTGGGATCAACACATCACAAACAAAGGAGATTCCTGAAAATCAATCAAGAAGTGACAAAAACAAAAACGGCATTGGAAATGGCAAGGCTGTGCTCTACGAATGGAATCAACCAGGCATCCGCACCTAGCATAACTTGAACACTATCTGGAAAACGAAGAAGAGACAGACCATTGGGGACATGGCGACGAACCAGACATAATGAAATGAAAGAAACTGGCAGGTCCTGGCAAGAATTTGTCCATGCTTACTTCAGACCGGATTGGATGGAGACCTCTTGTGAGTGCTCTGTGCTCTTACCGGAGTTCAAAACATTCAGAAGAGGAGGAATTTTTAAATATCTAGAAAGTCTAGTGACAAGTGATAACTTACGAACATCAGGAAAAGGCTCGATATGTAACTAGGCTTGTCAAATCATCAGGCAGATATCACCACTACTCTCAAACAAAGGTATAGCACTAGAGACAAAGCGTACACTCTACTACACAATCTCCATTCCAACGTTTAGGTACCAATGCCATACAAGGACGATAGCCAAGAAAGAACATTACCACCACAGAAGTTCAATTTGTTTCACGCAATTATAGGAAACATTTTGAGAAATACGATCAGCATTCAACAACTTGAAAGATTTCAATTATGTTACAGTTCACTTAGTCGCTTCATTATCTTCATTTCACATAAAAAAACTGTCCTTAAATGTTCAGATCTCCTCGTCAACTAATCCCGCAGCGTGAAACATCTGAGACATTTAATCACTTTTTTCTTTAGTCTCCCACCTTTATCATCGTAGCTCTCTTTAATTTAATCAACACCCTCTTTGACTTGAACATCTGGGAATCACACCAGGACTGCAGATTCACGAACATCGAAATCTGTATCTCGTTCTACTACCATCAGAGAGTAAAGGAAATATGATCTGTCCATCACAAGATCACATCATCCATCACTTTGATTTTGTAGGAACAACCTTTGATTCATTGAACAGATAGTATCCAGGTGCACAAACATCGGAGCACTGGCACAGAATCGTTAAAGTTGAATCGTTAAAGTAGAATTGTTAAAGTTGACTTACTTGGCACAGCTATCCACATGATATTTTATGACAAATGCTCGTCATTGAATACCAAAAAAAAAAACAACAACAGATAAATGACTTTGCAACTTACTGAGGGAAAACTCAACAAACAAGAAAACGAACCTTCATTAAACACTACGAGAAAACAAGGCCAAAAAAGTCGATTACGAAAATGATATAAGGAAGCCGCGATAGCTCAGTGGTTATTGAACTGGATTACAAAGGACAGGAGATCGGATTCCATCCAGATCGACGGCTCCGGGGTTCACCCAACCATTAAACTGATACTGGGTTTTTTTCTGGCAAACTAAAGAGCAAACGGGGTAATACGGAACACATTAGCCCACAAATCATGTGCCTAAGGTTTATACAAATGATGGTCACTAACAACATATTCCCTAGACGCCACTTGGCGTGACGGGTCTTTTTACCTACCAAAATGATATAATGAGGGGAAACTACGAAACATGAAAGTAGAATTGGCATAACAGAAGAGCAAAAAACAAAACAAAAACTGTATATTTCCTGAGATGCAAATGAGGACGGAGAGAACAAAAATAGCTGTCACAGAACAATACTACAACGACCCACCTGTAGCAGGACATTCGCCTATTCCTATATGAATACTTAATGTAGCGTGAAAAGTATCAATAATGAAACAAAAATGTTATCATATGGTATTTTATGTTATAATGAAATATATATATTTTTTAATTTGTGCATAATTGTATGTAAAGTTGACGAAGCCATTTTAACATACGTGGTGTATTTGATGTGAATAAATGGCTAGGCCGTTCTCTACGAAAGCAATCAACCAGGGGCGAATTGTACGTTTCAATGTCACTGCTATAATGACTCAGTTTGTGACAAAACTACAGGGACATGCCCAAACAATTTGATGTAAATCGTCCATCCACGATTTGACAGTCGTATGGGGAATAGAATATTAGTGACCATATATTTTTCATTTAAAATGCTTTGGTGGGTATGACAGGCTTTCTTTGCTTCCATTTAAAATCTACAATACTATTTGTAGAAGTGGGTTGAACATCTGTAGCCTTGTTGGTCTGAGAAAAATAATCGAAATCTGTGACGTGAATCCAAAACTCATGGATCATTAGCGAGAACACTAAACACTGAGTCACTGAGGTTAAGGTAGCAATAAATACTGTCCTATACTATGAGACAAAATACTAATGACAGCAGCAGAAGCAAGTGCTGGACTGAAGAAAATGGAAAAACGAGCTTGGATCTCAGACACCACATGGAAATACATCAAAGAAAGAAGAGAAGCGAAGAGAGCCATGACTAATGTAAAGACAGATCTTGGAAAGGTTCTGGCAAAAGCAACATACAAAGAATTAGACAACAAAGTGAAAAGTTCGGCAAGAAGAGATACAAGAGCTTATATAGACAACTTGGCAGAGAAAGCAGAGACAGCTGCAATTACAGGAGACAGCAGAACTCTTTATACTGTACAGAAGATGCTGACAAACACCTATACATCCAGTGGAACACCAATTCTAGACAAATCTGGATTAATGCTAACAACAAGCGCAGACATAAAAGCCCGTTGGGCGGAACACTTCAAAGAAATTCTTAACCGTCCACTACCTCACAGTTTAATAGATTTTGAAGCTGAAACACCAGCAGCAGAATTAGATGTAAATTTAGATGACTTCACCTTGAGTGAAATAGAAACCACCTTAAAGCTAATGACCAATAACAAGGCTGCTGGAGAGGATAAGTTAACAGCTGAGATCCTCAAGGCAATTGATAGCCATAATTTAATACATCTCCAAAAAATGTTCAACATCATTTGGAAAACAGAGAAGACGCCTCATAAATGGAAAAAAGGAATCATTGTTAAGATCCCAAAAAGGGCAATCTTAGAGATTGTAACAATTGGAGAGGCGTGACACTTTTGTCAGTTGCCTCAAAATTATTCTGTAAAATCATCCTAAATAGAATAAAGGATTCAATAGATACAGTAATGCGTGAAGAACAGGCTGGGTTTAGAAAAGGGAGAAGCTGTCTTGACCACATTTTCACTCTACGACTTATATTGGAGGAACACATTGAAAAGCAAAAACCTTTTGTACTTAACTTCATCGACTTCAAAAAAGCATTTGATAGTATTCATAGAGATTCTTTGTGGAAAATTCTGAAGCAATATGGCTTACCATCAAAAATCATAAATATTATCAAAGACATGTATGATGGTTACACATGTGCAGTTCGAACAGAGGAAGGACTGAGCGAATGTTTCCCAATAGAAACTGGGGTTAAACAAGGATGTATTTTATCGCCCTTGTTATTTGGAATTGTTATGGACTTCATAATGAAGAAATGCTGCACTGGTAATAAAGGCATCGAATGGATACAAGGAGACCATTTGGAGGACCTGGACTTTGCTGATGACATAGTTCTCATCAGCAATCAGATAAAAACGATGCAGGAAAACACAAATGAACTATCATCAATAGCCAGCAAAATTGGGCTTGAGGTCAATCATGAAAAGACTAAAGTCATGAAAAGTTTAATTCCAACAAGTGACAAAATATACATGGAAAACAAACCAGTAGAAGAGATCGATCACTTCATCTATCTTGGAAGTCACATTGATCGAGAAGGGGATACGAGCAAAGAAATTAGAACCAGACTGGCTAAAGCAGCAATGTCTTTCAGAAGCCTTGAAAAGTTGTGGAAATCAAAACTCATTAGCACAAACACAAAACTTAGGCTATTCAAATCAAATGTACTATCAACCCTTACGTATGCGTGTGAAAGCTGGAAAACAACAAGAGATATAGAAACAAAGTTGAACGCATTCGAAAATAAATGTCTAAGGAAAATACTTGGTATAGAATGGAACGAATTCAAAACAAACGAGGAAATTAGAGAAATCGCCAATCAACCACTAATATCTTCAGTAATAAAGAAAAGACGATGGTCATACGTTGGACATGTGATGAGAAGAGATAATAATCGAATAGCAAAGCAAGCCCTCATATGGGAAACAACAGGTAAAAGAAAAAGAGGAAGACCCAGGGAGACACTGAGAAGAACATTGATGAGAGAGGCAAGAGCAGCAGGAATCGGCTCCCTCAATGAGATAGAACTGCTTGCACAGAACAGAGACAGATGGCGAGATTTGATAAAATATCTTTAAAAGAAACTGCTAGAACAAAAATTCATATAGGAGAAGGTGTATCTTGGTCTACGCCCTATGGGCCGGTTACGGCTCGAAAGGTCAATAGATAGATAGATAGATACTATGAGATGGCGAGAAAGCAGGCGGCCATGATGAACCATCATTGAAACATCATTATCTTTGAAATCTCGGCTGAACAAATGTCCTGTCAACATGTGATAATGTAAGGAAGTGACCTAATGTATTCCAAGTCAAGAAAGTTAACGGGTAGGGTAACAGTTATGTATGTGGATATGTAGAAGAATAGGTAGAATTGGATGGAAGGAAAAGAAAACAAACAGCGAAGTCTTAAAACAACTAAAAATGAAAAGAGAACTACTAAACACAATTCAAACAAGACAAATGCGATTTTTGGGCCATTTTAAAAGACACAACAGCCTACTAAAAGTAATCCTGGAGGGGAAAATACAAGGTAAAAGACTCTGAGGCAGACCAAGACTAACATGGGCGAGTAACATCAAAAGATGGACAAATCAGCCTATGACAACCTGCACCCTCAAAGCAAGAGACAGAGCAGAATGGCGCTCCATGGTAGCCAACCTTCGTTGCGGAGACGACACTCGATGATGATGATGATGAACAGTTATGTAAGTTTACAGAAGAGTGTTTAGTATCACAAACACTGTTTACAAGAACTGTGAGCATATTCATAAGAGAGTAAATAAATTTATTCCTAACATTTGGAAAGAAAAAAAAAACTATTGTGAAATGTTCTGGAAACATCTGGATCACTCTGTTGCGAGAAGGAATAAACAATAGAAGAAAACAATTGTTGTACTCAGAGAGATGGAAAAAATTAGTCATTGTAAAATAAAACAACTACAGTTAGAGAAAAACGTGTGCATCACATTCTAACAGCCACCTCATCATCATCATCATCATCATCATGTGCCATACCGGTTGGCGTAGGCGATCATGTCCTTCCACAATCTTCTATCTACAGTGCATCGTATCAGGTCTGTTGTTGACTGTTTTCCATGCCATGAAACCAAGCTATCCGGTTATTTCTCTCCTTGCCGTTCGCGATCTCTATTTCCTTTTATTTTGCCAGTTGTAACCAAGTATTCAAATTCACCTCTTCTTATGATGTGTCGAAAAATGTTGATTGTTTCTTTCTGATCTTTTTTAGGAGTTCCCTTTTTTGTGTTGGCCGCTTTGAAAATTTATTCAATGGTCATTTTGGCTGTCCAGGGAACTTTCAACATTCTTCTGAGAAATCTCATCTCTCTTTCTCACTTCTATTGACAAACATTGTTTGCATAA